>ML675601.1:12473611-12528982 GCA_007922155.1 Mesoclemmys tuberculata
GAGTCTATGAGTCTATAACATCCCAGCTGCATTGTTATGGCTGGTTTAAGGTGTTTTTCATGGGGGGGTTGAGTGCAAAATGTCTCATATTTTGGTACAACAGCTCATACGTTCTTATCGTTCAGGAGCTCTCCCTCTAATCACATGGATGTGTATAGGTGTATTTATCCTTGGGAAAATTCTTCTTGAGTAATATCACTTAACAGCACCCAGTTATCATAGTGAAGAGCACGATCAAAATGTATAAGAAGAACTACTAAAATATTCTCTAGATCTCACTCAAAGTACCACTCATACTTTCATTATTATCATTGAAATATTTGATGTGTAGCCAAAATACTAATTACAAATCAAGCCTTTGCACATCAAGAAATGCCCATTTTCTCTGTGTCTCAGACTTGTCTTTTTCTCCTTTACTGGCATGTTGTTTCATTTATTTTATTTTTCTGGCTGCTTATTTGCTTGCACAGCCCATTTGGCCACTCCCATTATAATATGCAAATGTACATAATGTACAAAAAGGCTGTTAAACTCTGCACTGTGCTTGGGGCCCTGCCTGTCTCTACCCCTCCCCCCCATATTAATTGCAATGGTAAGAGCCAATGAAGAAGGTAACTGGCAAATACCCAGCACATTTGGTATGGTCTGTAGTTAGCCAAATTTCTGAACACATTATCGCTCTAGAGAGAGGAAAGATTGCAAAAATTGACTGTCTCTCTCTCTATCTAATCACTCCCAGCACATTTCCATTGTGTACCTCAGTAATGCTCTTTAATTTGGAATCTAAATCTCATCTGTTTGCATAGGCTTACAAAGTGTAACAGTATAATCAGTGTTCTTTTAATTTAAAACATATATATATATATATATATTTAACATGTTTTACAAGGCACAGTTTGTTGGAATGTGTAATTATTCTATGAATTTTACTGTAACAAACTTTGTTTTGCCCTACATTGATATCTAGCTATGCTCTGCAAAGAAAGAAACTAGCAGGACATGCGTTTCTGAATCATGTCAAGAATGCTGAAATATTTTACATGCTAAAATTCCATGTGTTTGTATGTCCCTTACAAATCTGGATCCTATTCCATTGGCAAAGGCTATGTAGACAGAACTAGTTTTAAACAGTTTTTTGTGAGGTGGGTAGGAGGGGATTCTGTTTGCTGCAAATTTTTGACTGTGCCACTTTATGCGTGATGAGCAGCACCTTACTGTGTGAGTACTCCCATCAAACCCAGTAGGGCTACTCATGGAGTAAGGCTCTATGCAGCATTAGCAATGGGTAACAGAATCTGGCCTTATTCCATAGTTGTTATGAATATTCTTTTTCATTGTAAGACCTCTGCACTTGAGATTTCATTTCAGAAATAATCCATGACACAAGAAAGCATTTTTGAATGGGAGAATGTTAAGGAACTGCCTGCAATCTGAATATGAAATTCCACTGTGATGTATTAGAATCAGAAGTGGTGCACTCCTTAAAACGTGTATCATTTTCTTTGAAAATAACACTAACTTTTGTCTACATTTAGACTTCCTGTTTATGTTCCTTTCTCCATACAACAAGTGATGTGCCTTGACATAGATGCAAGCTGTTTGTATCACAAAAATCCTTTTAATATCTAATCATGAAAGGGCACCATCAACATGACACATGCATACACAGACACACACTGGGATAGGATTCAAAACTCAACCACTTTCTATAGTTTCCCTTTATTCTTAACAAAGCACACACAAACCTTAGAGCTTTTTTATGGGCAGTTGAATTCTAGGATTTTCCCTCATGCAGCATATCCTTTCCCCAGCCCTCAGCACAGGTAAACTGTCATAGTGTTGGGGAACTCTATTAAAGCAAGGAAAAACAAATGCTCCCATCTCAGGCTGTGGAATGAGAGAAGTGCCATTCTTAGAACCTAGTTTTAAAAAAATCAGGCATGCAAAGGCATACATGAAAGTCCAAGTGCACATGTATACCCATTTTGCATGTGCAGTTACCATAGCTGTTCATGCAAATCAAATATTTGTGAAACAGCACCAAAGGTAATTTGTGATTGCAAATAAGTAGCAATGTTTCTTCCTTTCTATTTCTACGCACAAATATCTGTTTGTGTAAAATTACTTCACTGGCAAATTAAGGGCCCACATTTACACTTATTTTTGCATGAATATTTTTAACTGGCTCTTTGAAATTAGCTCCACTCTGTATTATCTTCATAGCAATCTAGCCTTATAGGGGGAACTGGTAGCAAATCCCAAACTGAGGTTGCCCGACACCTTCTATTATTAATCATTCTTGTAACACTTTTTGAGGCAAATTCACTGCCGTCAGATCTACTTCTCTGGATCAACTGAGTGGTCAGTGAAGACCCGCTCAGTCAATCCAGAAATCGACGTATTAAGACAATCTTTTCAAGTGGCGTAGTGCAGTGGAGATGGCGCGTAGAACAGAAGAAGAGAAGTCGATGGGAGTTACGCAAGTTTTTTGTGTAGCTTGCGTAACTCTGGTCGACTGCTGCCGAATCTCTGAGGTAAGTGAAGACAGGGCCTAAGAAGTTCTAATACCCCCATAGTTTGCTGCAGGCCTTTGAAATTTGGCAGGGAGAAAGTACTTGGGCTAGAGAAGTGCCTTTTCTGAATCACATGGAATTCCATTCAGGTGTAGCTAAGTTATAAACTGTTAAAGTAACCATTTCTCTTTTGTCCTTTGTGCTCCTCAGGAAAATTCTGGTAACATGCCAGAATACATTTTAAAAAAAAATCTAAAAGGCTGGGCTTTGCTGCCTCCAAAGCAGCAGCAACACATATAGCATTGGGCACATCTGGATTTTGCCAGAGCACCTGTAGCTGCAGAGGGTGGAATAGAGGAAGAGAGCTGGACTAGGTTTCCTTGTCCCTTCATCTTACCTACCACACGAGAACCATTACCCCAGTGTCCCATCTATTCCCAATATCTCCCTTGTCTGAAAATGAACAATCCTGGAGGCTCTCACTGTTGTGGATATAACGAAACCCTCCAAAAACCTAGGAACGTCTATACAAAGAAATGCAATATTTAAAAATGTTGTTTAGGTCGCAAAATCAAGCTTAGAAGTTAGGAAATGTTATTTTCAGGCCTTTATATAAAAATGAAGAGGCAATCTTTAATTATATAATCACATCCTGTTTTTCCCCCCCAGGATCCCTGCTTCATTCATGTCACAAGTTGAATACTCAAGGGGGCTAAAATTAAGTTTGCAAAAACAACTGTCAATCTGGCATTCCCTAACTTTCAAATATTTGTTTTTGCAACTCAATATTATTTTAATATTTTTTTATATTTATAGGAGATTAAAACCCCTTAACCATTAAACAATAACAAAAGTATAAAATTAACTGGGCCTAACAGAAGTGGTTGGATAGCAGAAGTGAATCTGAAATGTAAAATTTTGAATCAATATGCAAACACACCTAAAGTCAGTGTGTCAGCTCTGGTTTTCACCAGCCCCCATCTACACAGGATTTAACAATAGGTTAAATTCAACCCTGGCATTATGGGGCATAGTTTCCTTTTACTACAGTGAGAATAGCATCTGATTAGTCTGGGGCTCAACTTGTGTAATGAGATGAACGATGGGTACACCTGTGGTAACCACATGAGCTTGTTCACTAGAATTTAAATATCTGATGCAGCTATGTCTTTTCATTTTACTCTTCAGATAGAGTTAAAGACCAATCTGATGGTAAAACTTCTCATCTTAGAACTGGCAGCTATACGAAGAAGTTCAAATAAAAATGAAAAAGACACTTTGACATTTTGTACTGCAGGCTCTAAAATAAGCCAAACAAAATTTTTCCTCTTTCTAGTTCCACCTCAGGGCGGTGGCAGAGAGACATTTCTGCTTGTATTCATGAATTCTGAGCTAGTATGACAATGCTGACTGTACACTTTGCAAGTGGACTGGAACTAGTTTCTGATGAAAAACACATTCTGGGAAAAAGTCCTTAAGTTAGACACTCTTCATTTGTGCTTTCACAGACATTTTGTATTGAACTGGAACTTTAGTATGCACAGGGTTTTTTCTCCCATATTAAGAACAGGATATTTTCCATCACCAGGGATGGGTCTTCAACTCTGTGACCAAAACTCTTTGAAACTGATTTTTATTCCTGGTCTTTCAGTTTCCTAAAATATCTGCAGTGCCAGAGTGGAACGATACTCTATTTCATCAATGATATTTTATTAACTTGTACTTTCAACATAAATATGCATTAATTGAAACTTAGGCAGAGCTGATTTTTGAGTGCTGCAAAATTTGATGATGAATGAGGCCGCCAATTTGCAGACAAGTCCATATTTAATGTATGCGTTTGGAGTATGCTGGTGAGTAAGAGACGGGGGGGATTTGTGAAGAGGAAGAGAGTCAGGGAGGGGACTCTACGAGAATATCCTTTCTGGGGATTGCCAAAAACCTAAAGCCAGAACTAGGTAAACTGTTCAGACAGATGTGCAAGGCCCCACAAGTCCGTCATATTCCATTACTCCAAATGAAACTTCAGCTTTGCAACTTTGATTTACAAAATGTAGGGTATTAATGCAGCTATGCAAAGCCTTTCAAGTTTGGTTCAAAAGGATTTTTTTTTTCATAAAAATCTTTCAGACTGTCCTGAACTTTCAACATACCTCATTTCCCCCATCGTTAAACCTATAAACAGTTTGACTTCAGTGGTTTCATGGTTATTCACATGGTTGTTCTGAAACCAGGTGTGGGTCTCAGGATAGAACAGGGTTGCAATTAGTCATGGTAAGAAGACCTGTGCGGGACAGAGAAAAGGCTACAAGGGTACCCTGAAAGTATATCTTAAGAAGGGAGGCATTGACTCCAGAAATTGGGAAGCGCTGGCTGGCAATAGACTGCAATGACATCACCTCTCACATAAAGCCTTAGTCCATTTTGAAGAGAATCGCCTTGCTTGAGTCAAGAAGCTGAGAAACAGCAGAGGAGAAAGGAAAATGTACAGCATCCACCTCAGCCATCATAAGTCCCATCAATGATTTTCCTCCAGCAGACATCATCCTCATATTGAGGGATAGCAGATGATGAATTAGAAAAGCCATACTATAAAATAATATTGAATAGTTTCCACTAACTGTTTCCAATTACAGAAGATCACAAAATCATGTAAAGGCAACTGTCTGCCAGATTCAGACAAAAATAAAAGGTGGAATAAAATGTTTTATGTCTGTTTTGTTTTAGAGAGACAGTGGGTGAAGTAATGTCATTTACTGGCAATCTTGATCACGTGGGATAAACTAGTTCAATCAAGAACATGAGAAAAATACTATCTATCTGACTTCCTTTCTGTGATGTGACCTATCCCAAAAAACTGGACTGAAACTAAATATAGTGGTACAAATTCCTGCACAGATATGTAGAGTTCATAGATAATTACAAAGTGGCTTGAATCTCTGTAATATTTCTCTCATGTCATCCACTGGTTCAGATGACCCTCTTGCTCATAGAGCCAGTCAATGAAGGAAAGGTGCAAGAGAGGATTCAGCACACAAGGAAACTTCTGCACTATGGATATCCTTTCCCCAATAACAAAGACCCCTTCAGATCCACACTCTTTTATAATTAAAATATGCCATTCTGGAATCCCCAAACCTTGCTGTGAATGTAGTAATCCTACTGCTTGTTTACATGAGACAGAGAGAAGGAGTTTGAGGAACAGAAAAAGGAGGGCTTGGAGGGACAGAGAAAGACAGAAATGGTCCTGAAAATGATGGAGGAAAATACTCAGCAGAAGAAAAAGAAAAATGTTAAATTCTGATATTCTAATTAAATATCTTTCAGCAGTAGTTTATTATGTCTAATTATCCCAGTTTTCAAAAGGAAGAGGGAGTCAATTGATGTCCTTATATCGGAACAATTCGACCCTTTCTCTGGATAGTGCTATTCTATTCCATTGCTACCAGGAATGACATTTCTATGTGGTTCATCAAGGAAATTTGAAGACTGAAATTTTAGGGCCTTTGGATGCTTACTAATTTTAATTCTTTAAAGTTTGTTTCAGAAACCGAACAAAAGAATTTGTCCTCAGTCAACGGCTAAATTTTCTGTTTCAGAAAACAGATTCATTTTTAGTCTTTTTAATCATTTGGAGTTTTTTGTTCTGTTTGTTTTTTAACACAACTCTCCTGAGGAGAGGAAAGCTGAACAATCTTAGTTCAAAAGATGAATATTGTGGAAAAATAATTTATGAGCATGTGAAAATGGGTTATAGTAGAAACTCTTTTGCAACCTTCACTACTGCAGCTGTTATCAGGCAACTGCTATAGTAAAGGAACAAAGTAACATCTCTATCTCATTATTGACACAAGATTAAATGTAGTGGCTATGCTTCCCTCAAAACATGGGCAATATGGATGTAAATGAACAGCTTCAGACACTAGATGAACAGTGATAAAATTCCTGTGCTCCATGTCTAAATTGCACAATACTTACAAACACTTTTGTGGAAAAAAAATGTATGACTGTGTGAGTGGGGCACGGTACAGGAAACTACCTGGTTCCCACTGAACAAAATGTTAAATGAAGTTCAGCTCCATCCTCCATATGTGTTCAGGAGAGGGCCTGTAAGATTACCTTCCCCCTCCCATTTCCCAAGGAGGCTAAGGTCCACGATCAGGGTCAGAGACCCCTAGCTGGGTTTTTTGGTTTGTTTCTTTACTTCCTCCTCTCCCCTCTCTCCCTGTTAACAGAATTAATCTTTAAGGAAAGTATATTTTTTATTCTTGCCTCTGCATTGACAACTGCTTGAAAATATGTCCATGGGATTCTGCCCACGCACAGTTTAGTATGTGATCATGAGCTAGACTGGCAGGTGACAGTCTTGGTTGATAGTAGCTTAGTGTAGGCATTTTTAATGCACCAACACTTCAGTTGCTAGGTTCCCCTATGATGTGGAACATGCTCCTCTGGGTGTGCATCCAACCATCTTAACTCAATTGTTTATTTTTAGTTTCTTTTGAACTGGTTTTAAAATGGAACAGAAATGTTTCCTAAGGCTCAGGTAGGGTAGGACGAGAGCGGTTCTTCTAATTCTAATTAAAAACAGTTCGCCACCTCTTGTACAATCCATATGCAGCATATGCTGAGGTATGCATTGATGGATATTGATATTTATTTACCTGATTTTCTGTTGCACTCATCGCTATAGTATGTGAGCACCTCACAAGTGCTACTGAATATAACTACATGACATGACATTTCAGGGCACCCCGAAGAAGGTAAGTGACTTGCTCAAGGTCACACATGAAGTCTGTGATGGAGCAGGAACTGAACCAGTCCCATTTCTCCATCCACAGCCTTAATCACAGTATCATCCTTCCTCTGTTACATACGTTATTCTGACAACATATATGGCATTAGTCACAAAACAGAAAATACATAGGGAGAATTTGCATCTCTCCATAATGCTCTAACTGTCATTATAATGTAGACTCATTTTTAAGTTACTTTCATTTATTGAAGAAGAAATTGCTGATTATGGAACAAGGGCTCATATGGGATCCATGCCACAAAGAGTTAACTTTGGTTTTAAGCAACACAAATAAATACAGTATATTCTGTCCTGTAGTTTCCTTCTTTGATCAAAGGCTAGCACTTCACAGTAATTTTCCTGTGGGCCTTCAGTCCCACAAGTTACTGATTCAGCTTTGACTTAGGATCAGGGCTAAGACCTCCTAACTTGAGGTCATATTTTTTTCTTACAGATAAATTTCTTGCATTTTGAAGACATCTTAAATCAGTCTTGTCGAGATTTTTTTAAGTGATTCTAGTAGCTAGAGCTGTGCATCGCAATCACCTTTGCTTGAAGACCATGCTTAGAATATCAAGTGCATTGTATTGTAAAACTACCCTTTAGAGAAGCGTGGACAGTCCTAACAGGTTATCTTGGGTTTATTGCTTTTTAATGTGTAAATATTTATTTTTTTAAAAACAACCTTTTTTGCAACCTGAAAGATCTTTCGATGCTATAATACAGGATTTTAGCTCAGATTCTCAAAATACCTTAATACCTTTGAGGATCTGGGTCTTTCAGACAGTTTTTCCACTGAACTTATGTGATCCCTTATTTTATTTTGCGTGGCTCTATTAAGGACCCTGTGTCAGTAGAGAAAGTTAGAACTGCCTGTTCATAACTTTGAAGGAACACTGCACAAAAAAACCCCTCATGACAGTGAATTTCAGTGTCCTGCTCAACTGGCTCGGGCTCGTGCTGTGTAGCTAAAAGAGAAGTATAGACATTCCCACTTGGGCTGGAGCCCAGGCTCAGAAACCCAGCCAAGGGGGTAGGCCAGTACTTACCCATCAAAAATGTCATATTTGGGCTTCTCATTCAGGGAAGGATGAGTACATCTCTCCAACAGGAGCGCTGACTTATTTTTGGCTAGCATTAGGGAGGGAATTGTCAGCTATTTGGGAACCAGTCTGGGGATTGAAGGGAAGGCAGCTCAGTGAACTGCTGATGCCTCCTTGTGGCAGGTGTCCAATGTAGGTAGTCATTACAAGGACACACAATTCCCTGATGAACTGGAGCTGGAAGTGGACTTAAGAGAAGGCATCCCCTAAAGAAGCTAGGGAATGGGTCTGGGTCTCCTAATGTCTGTATAATGGAGACACAACCCCCTTTTCCCAGCTCCTTTATCCTCTGTGACCAAAGTGTCCCATGCTGGCAACAGATGGGGGGGCACATTTTGAGACTATCTCCAGGAATTTGCATATACATGCCTTGATAGGCATGTTTCCCCTGTGATTGCCATCTTCAGGATGTTTCACCTAAGGAGTTCATGTGTGGTCTCTGCTGCAAGTTGTTGTTGGTTGTCATGGTTATTGAGGGATGTATGTAAGGACAATATTTTAAGACTTTTATGTAATATGTAGAATATTGTGCTCCAAAACTGCTGGAAACTGGTCACCCAAAGCAAGGCAGTTCTCAGAGCTAACCCAATCAGAAGTGAGAACAATAGGCATCTTTTGACCCAGCCCACCAATTTCTTTCTAATCTAGACCAGGTGCAGGCAAAATAAACAAATTTATTAAGTACAGAAATATTTTAAGTGATTATAAGTCAGAGGAAAGCAGGTCAGATTTGATCAAATGTAAATAAAAGGCAAATCACATTCTATATGAAACTTTACACTTTCAGCAACTTTACAATCTTAGACCGGCCAGCTTGTGCTGAGAATCATCTATTTCCATTCAGGCCCTCCCACTGTGATCGATGTCTGTATATGGCTCCCGCCATGTCCCTGAGTCACTGAGGTACCTTTTGGATCCATTTGTTTATGTCTGGACCAGTCCTTTGTCCCTGGAATGTTGCTACATTTCTTCTATGCAAGCCTCACTGCTCTTAGTGAGTTTTACCTGAATCTGTCTCAAGTCATGAAACACATATTTAGGAATATTACATAGCAGAGCTTCATAACCCTACACATGACACTGCAATAAACATATCACTATAACAATAATGTTCAATATGCCATGAGCATTCCAAAAATATCTTACATGACATACCTTGCATTAAACAATACACAGTTACACTATAAGGGTGTACATGGGAATGCAGTGTGTCACAGTGAATTACTGGGTGATGAACCAAATCACAATCAGGAATCACTATCCACTGATACTCATCCCCAAACTGTTGGACCTTGTGGGGCCTGCCTGGACTGGCAAGGGGAGTACAACCTGCTATGCATTACACAGGAAATGCATGAAAAAAAAGCTTTTTTTTAAATCCAGGTGTGGCCATTTTGAATATCTCATAAAGCCATTTGTTTTGACAAATGTACCCACCAATTCCAGTATTTCAACAGGTTTTGAGATGTGCTGGGCTAGTGTGTAGTGATATATCTGGAAGCCATTCTGATTTTCTCTAATAGTGCAAAGCAGCACACAGTGCATGTCCTAAAAAGGCTACACCGGCATGGCCTCTAAAGCAAGCTAGAGAAGTGCATCTTTCACCAGTCCTTTGTAGAGATTTTGTAGAGTCCTCCGAGTGTGTCAAAACCCACAGAAGGTGAAGGCTGTCCTTGATTGGGTAGCACCTTGGTACATTTGCGATCTGCAGCAATTCCTGGGATTCACTAACTTCTATTGTTGATTCATCCTAAGATTCTTGGAACGAGTTGTCCCCCTTAACTCTCTGCGCTGCAAGAACATGAAGTTCCATTGGAGCACTGAGCTTAACAGGCATGTAAAAAGCTAAAATGCACATTCACTTCTGTCCCCAGAATCATTCATCCTGATCCCACCCAAGCCTTCATTGTCTAAGCAGAAACCTCCAATGTGGCAATCGGCATGGTGCTTTCCCAGATGTGTGGCTCTCAACTGATAGTGCATCCGTTTGCTTTCTACTTCAGGAATCTCTCCCCCACAGAAGAAAAACTATGAAATCCTGTACAAGGAGCTCCTTGTGAATAAGACTGCCTTTAAGAAATGGTGTCACTAGCTTAAGGGGGCCCAATACCCAGACCAGATGTATGCCAACCATAAGAACTTGGAAAGTCTGTGCAGGGCCTAGGCCCTTAATCAGGAACAGCTTTGGTGGGCCCCTTCTCACACTTTTATTTTGTTTTTTCCTATCATCCTGGGCCTAAAAATAGCAAGTCCGATGCAATGTCCCAGAACAGAGAGCATCTTGGTGCCCAAAAGCCCAAACCCTGAAGCCTCATTAATCCTCAAGCCCGAAAGCTTTCTTTGCACAGCCCAATCAGGACCTGCTAACTTGACCTGAATGGTCTCAATCCAAGGTTTCCCCCAACAAACAAAAAGCCTTGCACTAGGAGGCCTCCAACATCTACAATGGGATAGTGTATGCGAAAGAACAACTTTGTGTTCTCTGTGGGCCCTTGAGAATTGTAGCTCTGCAAGTCTGCCACTGTTCCCCTCTGGCAGAGCTTTCCGGCCTTACCAAGACCCAGCAGCTTGCCTCACAGTTCTTTTGATGATGACTCACACAAGCTATTACACACCTATATTGTCTCCAGTAACACCTTTGCCAACATGCCATATTATAAAGAACCATGAATACCATCCAGACTCTGGGCAGCTGTTTCTCTAGACTTCAAAGTGGAATTATCTGAATCCATGGATTTATAACAATTCTGACTATAGTTGACCACTTCTCCAAAATGGTCCACTTTGTTTCTGCACTAGCTTGCTCTCCTCCTGGATCTGGGTGGACCAAGTCATTTGCCTTTCTGGGCTTCTATCTCCAGACCCACAATATGTGTCCTGCTTCTGGTGGGAGGCCAATCTAATATTAGGGGCTGACTCCAGCCGCTCATCAATCTGCCATTCCTAAACAAATGGCCAAATGGAGAGAACAAGTAAAATTCTGGATAAGTACCTCTGATGCTATATAAATTATCATGAGAGTGATTGGTCCACTCTACTACCCTTGACAGAGTTTGTGTACAACACAGAACATGCCTTCACAATGAAAAGCCCTTACTTTTCAGATGATGGGTTCCGCCCCCATTTCCATCCAGAGCTATGAGTGACTTCCTCTAACCCCTCATCTGCAGACTAGGTATGACTGGTATGCCAGATCCACAGGACCAGAAAACCCATCTGGAAGATGTAAGAGGAGTTGCAAACACTATGCAGATCAGCATCAACAGCAAGACACTATTCTATGTGGACCAGAAGGTTTGGCTCTCAATCAAACACTTACACATAGATAGGCCATCCTGCAATCTAGACTATGAGTTCCTTGGCCATTATTGAATTCACTGCCAAATCAACCCAGTCACCTTCCATCTCCTCCTACTTCAATCTCTTTGGACACACCCAGTTTTCCACATATGCAGGTTCTCAGCAACAATGCAAGACCTAGTCCTTCACCACTCCCAATCATCTTTCCTTCCCGTATGTGTCCAGGATCACAAATATATATCATTCATGAAACTCTCAACTCCAAAAGAAAGCAATCCATAATTTGGTATGTGGTCAAATGGAGGGCTACAGACAAAATGAATATTTATGGGAGCCTGTGGAGAATCTCTATGCCCCAAATCTAGTGAGGGCCTCCCATGATTTTTTTCCTCAGAAACCAAGCCCAAAGTCACCCTGAGGGTGCCCTAGGGGTTAGGGTAATGTAAGAGTCCCAGAGTCTCAAACTCAGGCTCACAGGTTCCCAGGCATCCCTTGCACCTTGGCTGCCACTGAGCAGTTCATTCAGAGCTACTGGAAGTGAGGGGCTAGCAACACTGACCACCTCTTCCTGCGAGGCACTGCCTATGAGGATCCTGACTGGGGATGATGATGATGACTCCATCGATTGACTTGACCATACTATTTAAGCCAGAAGGAGGCACAGAAAATTGTCCAAGTAACTGATAGACTTCCTGACTAGCTGCTGCATCAGACCTGGCTCTTCTTGATCTCTATTCCTGGTTCTGGCTCTGACACCTGGCTTGGATCTTGATTCCTGAAACCGGCTGTGACTACCTACACCTTGGCACTGACACTAGTTAATGGGGTGGGAAGGAGGAGGCACTCGTTCCATGGAGGAAGTGGATCTGTGTGTAATGCAGGTGTCAGGTGTGACAGGGTCAGGCCGGACAGCTATGAGAAAGTATTAGAAGGCATGTATATTAGCCCCAGGCTCAACAAAGCCCTATTCCCTGGGTAATTCAGCTGGGGCTGATTAGGCAATTAGGCCACCTGGGGCTGTTTAACTAATTAGGCCACCTGGGGCAGTTTAGGCAATTAGGCCACCTGGGGCCAATTAAGGAGCCCCGCCCAAACACTTAAAAGCCTGCAGGGGCAGGCAGGCAGTGTGGGTTGTGGAGTTTGGAGAGAGGAGGTGTGGAGGACGGAGGTTGGAGTTATAGTTTGAAGTTACAGTTTACAGCTTTGGAGGTTTGCAGCTCGAAAGCCTGCAGTTGGAGTTGGCGGCTTGGAGCTGGCAGGCTGCGGCCTGCGGCCTGCAGCCTACAGAGGCTTGCAGCTTCCACGGTTGCTACCGCAGCCCCGAAGGGCAGAATACCTGGCTGGGGAAGCAGGGAGCAGACCACGGACTACCCCGAAGGGAAGGTAGCAGTACACAGGGGCAGAGCGGGTCCCAGCCCCTGCCTTGACCCTTCCCCAGCTGCACCACCGGCCAGGCCGGGAGAGCGCGAGACCCACGAGGGCGGAATATCTCCCCCCCCCGCCCCACCTTGTCACACAGGAAGATGAAGGACTGAACACTTCAGTGTAATGACTGTACAGCTTGGATGGACCTGTGATCAGAGGATAGAGCAGCACTCTAGGGGCTAGCTAGCTCTATAGAGTTAGCCACAGGTTATCTCTGCTCAGCCGTGAGACCTCACCTAGGGAGACAAAGGGTTAGGGTGTGCAAATTGCTAGCTGCAGAGGGAAACAGCCAGGGCTGTGAAGCCTAGATTTGTGTTGCTGGAAGACAATAGTTTGAGGAGCGTTTCCCCCAGTCGGAACAGGCGATGAGACCTTGGGCTGTAAGCAAGTGATAATGATTTACCCTGTATCCCACAGAAAATGGTGAAAGTGTCATACCCTCCTATGAGGGAAAGTTGTTGAGGTCTCAGCAATTGAATGGAACCAAGTTTGGAGGAGTGAGGGACTGATGGAAGCCTTCCCCTAATAGGTGGAAGTAATTAAGGAAGAAATCATGACCTGCACTGTAAGTTAGTAAAGTTGTGGCCTAATCAAACCACATCTCTTGTGTCTTGTCTTTCTTCCTCTACATCCAGGACATGGACCATATAACAGTGGTAGAACTTAGAACTGTTTGATAGAATTTAGAACTGTTAGATTCTGAAAACCAGGGAGCAGGAACAAGCTCCCTGAAGCCTCATCTTGCGTCTATCAGATCTTTGCTGCAGGAGAGAATCTTACCCTATATTTTTTTCAAGGAAGGTAAGTATAAAATTCTGTCTATATCCTTTTAGCTCAGTACTTTTCTTTCTTTGATCAAATCATACCTGTGTGCCTTTCTAGTACAAACAAGACTGTTTATTTTCCTGTGTTTCCACACAAACATGGAACTCCCATTAAATTTGAAACCTGTATGCATAATACATGGAAACTTAAAAACCACAGTGCTGTTTTGCTTTGAATCAGCTATCCTTACAGGAAAGTACACATAGGTATGTACTGTCTGCCAACTCTACCACCATCTTTTGCATATATTTACTTAATCTCCTGGACAGAAAGCATAGCTAGTCTAAATTTTGAGCCAGCTAGAAAGCTAAAATCCATAGCAATATACATATATGAAACCCTACTAAGGTTCTGGAAAATATTTGAGAGAGGATAAAGAAAAAGACTATGCAGCACTTCATCTAATATCATTTGTGCATGTTCTTTGACTAAATTTTCACAAAAGAATTAAAGGGGGAAAATAATCAATGAAATTAATTACTGGGGAAGGATATGAATTATAAAATAATTTTAAAAAAAGATTAACAAGATTCTAATAGATGCTTTGGAAGTACTGTTTTCTGATAAATTGCTTATAAGATTGTTACAGAGAATGTTAGCAGATTACACTTCACGAAGGAAAGTTTTGTTTCAATTGCTACCCAATATTTTTTATACTCCTTCTGTAGCTAAATTGAGTCATATACTAGATGCATTTCTACAGTACAGATATTAATGGCTCTATTCATTATTATTTTGTTTCATGTTTTTCTATGATGCATCATCTGTTAGAGTTCCAGCACCTTTATTCTGCCTGAAATCTTTAGGGAGAAGGTCAAGGATCTTGAAGCTTCTGAGCTAACTGAAATCATGGGAATGGATATACAAACTTCTGGTTCCACTTCATCAAAAGCCATTCCAGCAGTTGAATTCTTTAATCTCATAGATGTAAAGGTTCATGTCTCAGAGTCAAATAGAAAATCAGAAATCATGCTAATTAGGGAGGACAAAATATTTCCTTTTGTACTCTCACAAGACATTTTTTAGACAGGCATTCAAATCAGTAAAAAGCTGGAGCAAATGTCCTCTGCATCCACAAACTGACAGCCCATTTTGTATTCCACAGAGCTAATGCCACAGAACATGAAAGGCATAAATAATGATTAGACTCAGCAGGTGCCAAACAGAGGGACCATCCCCTGCCAAGTTCAAGCCGCCAGTCATTGTAAATGAATACAGTAGAATGCCACTAGAAAATAAAATAGCTTTCTCCTTTGTTAAGTAACTTATACAATTAGCTAGAAATTAGTTCATTCATTCAGAAGAATAGGTCATTATTAATATTTATCATTAGCCTGTATGTGTATCCCTTTCCTAGTCACACTTCATCTGTCTTTGTGCCAGACTCTTAACTAGTGTAAATTGCTATAGATCCACTGACTTCAACTGTGCTACAACAATTTACCCAAGTTGAAGATCTGACCTTTTGCATTTTTAAGGCCTCGTTACTGTACGGATAGCACATGGGTGGAATTCAGTGGAATTTCATGTGGTCCATTTGCAGGCTTTGAATTATAGGAGCTACTAAAGTTTGATAGACAAATCATTACAATAAATTAAGCATAGGGCTTGTGAAAGATACCAGATTGACAGTCTACGTGCACGGAATCTTCATTTTATCCATGTCCAATGAATGGGTAGCGGTGCAAGCTTCACCATGCTATTGATGTAGCTCAACTCAATATTAAGGATCCTCTGAACCCTAGTGGCTTCAGAGGATAGTGTTTCGTTTTGAAAGCATTCAGACTTTGGCTTCTCTGTTGAAACTGCTATGAAGTGTGCCAAATAATGTCAGCTATGGAAGCAGTGGGCTGTGGGATCTGCACAACTGTCTGCTAGCAAATAGACTGGACCCTGGATGGACAGATGCTAATGTCTGTTATTTCAGTTAATTAATTAATTAATTAATTAATAAGGATTTATACAAATATAAAAATTCAACAAATAAAATTATGTAGTTTCTTACTTCCCTCTTCCTCAATAGTCAAAAGGATTCAATCCCCTACAAAACACATAATGACCTAGGCTGTATTCAGATGGTTGTCATAGCAATGTCATAGTTCATTACATCATGAGCAGTTTCCTGAACCATTCACTCTTCAATATTTTATTTGCAAATAATTATTAGATTGATTCAGGTTTTATCAACTGGAAACTAACTCCCCCCCTACACAGCCCCCTTATTTTTCCGGGGTGTGTATTCATCAAGCCTTTTAAAGGATATCAGGGAAGCAGAGTTGATTTATTGGTGCTCAGAGTGATGTCTTTTTACTTGTTCTGTAGGATTCAGCTCACATCCTCATCTTTCCAGTCAATTTTCTCAGAATACTCATGACTAAAAATGACAAAGAAGAGTTTGTCTTCCACCCTGGATATAGTTTTCAGGGCCACATCTACTGCTGGCTGCAACCACCTCTCTGTGTTCCTTCCACCTACTGAAGAATAAAACTCTGGCAGCCTGATTAATCTTTGACCCAAACTCCACATCTAGACACTAACACTAACGACAGGTCTGCCATGACAGAGCCAAAACTACTTAGCACTCAGCTCACATGGCACAAATTTCTACCCCCTCTTCCACCATTACAGATGTCCCCAAGTGCTGTGATGCCTGAGGGATGACAGCGCATGATCTCTGTAGGCCATGTGAGGGGCATACAGAGCACCCGCACACAATGGAATCGGCCTCCTAAAGCTACACGTTTTTATTTTGTTCTGTGCATTAGTTTGGTCTCTGATTTTCATCCACTCCTTGCAATATTCTTGCAAGCCACTTCTGTGTTGAAGGGTGGCAGTGTTTCATTAAAATAATATGCCACAGTCTTTGCTTTCTGACTGCCACTACTGATCTCTTGCCAGCATATCCCACATGGACCTTTGAGGAGTCTGCATCACATGAATCTTTATTTCTTCCTTTAATGAATGTGCATATGGTTGCCTCAGTGGAGACCTGAGCTTCCTACACTAAAGCATCTTAGAAGCCATTTGAATACAAATTAACACATTTTGCCCTTATCTGTTGATTAGTTTGATGAATAACAGCAAAAAATGTCAAATCTAGTATTCATTTTTTGGTATTATTTTCACACTGGCATATATTTGCTGACCAAATAGGTTTGTTACATACTCCACGTGTTACTCTTTATGCTGGATAATTTGCCTTTTTTTATGGGTGCTCATAGCCACCACAGATTACTGAAGCATGTGCTAAATTTGTCTAATATGTTCTGGAAGGCACCAGTCACAATAGTGTCAGCATAACCAAATGCTTTCAGCTATGAACTGCTTGGTTCTTCAGTACTATAGTCAACATTTGTTTGTGCTAAGATTTAAGCCAGCTTCTCTGAGTAGCTTAGTTTTTACCTTTAAGGATTAGACTCGCTAGTCGTTCTGTCTTTAATTAAAATGCCTGTGAGTTGTTCAGACTTCCAAGAGAATAGTCGGTGTCTTAACATAAATGAACAGTGGTAAATAATTTTACCCATCTGATTCCTGCTAAAGACCATGTGCTTTGTCTATGTAATGTTTCTCCTAGGGTTCTACAAATGGCTGAAATTTTACAATTAGTTTTTTATATTTATATTAAGTGTTGATATATAACATCAGAGCAGACTTGCAATGCACTAGCATGGCTATCTTTATGTCTTAGGCGCCTCAATTTAGCAGTCTACATGTGACCAGCATGCATGGCTCATTATACATAACCTTGGACATTACTCCCTTTAAGCTGCATTGAATGCTTGCCAAATATATGATCCATAAAAAGGAGGACATTTTTGTTTAAACTTGCTCTATTTTGTGAAGTTGCCTTGGGTTCTTTGTGACTTTTAGCACAACTAAAGGAGTTCATTACTGTTATACTAAACCAAAATAGAACACAGCAAAAAAGAAATCTGAACAAATAATGCCAATTACTTACTGAAAAATTATAGTTTAAAAATAGTCTATATATTATTAGTGTGTTCAGGTTCCACCACAATATATTGCTAAGAAAAGATGTTCTATTGATTTTAATTACCGGTAATCAGAACAGATAATATTCAAAAGCTAAACACTTTTGATAAACAATTTATAAAATAACTTACTTACATTAATATATTATTTATTCTGTGTATTGCAGTAGCACATAGAGGCTGAACCAGATGAATGCCCACTCTGTTGTGCTACATGCTGTACAAACATAGTAAATGGTAGTTCCTGCCACAAAGAGCATATTGCCAGATAATTTACCTGGGTAGTGGAAATTTTATGTGGCTCACGTAGAGAAACCTGCTGCAGTTGGCTGGGCTATTAAGCATGAAGATCTCCCGGTCAATAGATGTTGCTTGTGACTAACTGGATGGTTGTGGAAGTTCTAATACTTACTTTCCTAGGGAATGTTGATTTAACAGAACTCTAACCTATTTTAAATATCATTAGAGGTTAATCCAACTCTGATCTGATGTTACAAACTCAAACATTTAGATGTCTGAGCTCTCTACAGGCTGCTGTTTTGATGTTATTGGATGCAAACCCAACCTGTATACTCAAACTGGGTACAGGCATTGGTTCTTTGGCATGCATATGCTTGCACCCATCTGTTACGTTATCATTACGGTCAGTCAACAGGTGGTAGATGAAGTCAAAAAGTCTCATCGTATGTGCAAGAAGATCCTCCTGGTGACAAACACTTCAGTATTAGGAACAGATGGTACATTACAAGAGAGCACATCAGTGATGAATGTAGACATTATATTGCCAAATACTTGCTGTCCATTCCACATCATGCTCTGTTATAGACAGAACCTTAGTGAGAGAGGAAGACTGAAAAAGGAATAGGTCTCAGATATATCTCTTTTTTAAAATCCTAAAAATCTCTCTCACTTCTTTTTATTGGAGCTCTGTTCTTTTATTTTTAAACCAAACATTTTCTCTTATCCCTTATGTAGTATGATATGTGTGCGATTTTTTTTTCAATCACATGAGCTTCAAGCAGAGTTCAAGGTTAAGTTCTGTTAAATAGCACTCTTTTGTTTGGTTTATAGTTTTAACTATCTATTCCCATTGGTAGTTTATTGATCATAAGTTAACATGTAGGTTACAACACAGCTGAGAGCATGATTGGTTGGGCATGGAAGAAAATTAAGTTCCTTATACTGCTGGATTGGATTCTGCTACTTTCATTATCTCCGAACAGTACCTGACTCCGCAAGCAGTTTCAGGTAAATGAAGGTGTCAGTTTGCTGAGTTAGGTGCTCCACAGTGACAATAACAGTGGCAGAATTGGTCTCTTTATGCTGAACACTAGAATCTGGAGTAATTGGTTCTCTCTTTAAGAATCAATAGACATCACATAATGATCATGAGTAATCTAATTTCAGTTGTACAATTATGACTAAATAGCATTCTGGTTTGATTTATTTATTAATTTTCTTTGGTTCAGTAGATATTCCCTTAGTAATCTCTTGGTTTTTGATATTTAAAGAAGACTGATATAGATTAGTTCCATTTTTCAGTAAAGAAAAATCACAACTCATTCCATATAGCAAATCAGACCATGACTGGAATTTTTGTTTTGCTGTTTTAAAGAAGACATAAGATATTAGCCTTCTCCCAAAGTCAATCACAAAACTCCCTAAGCTCAGTGAATACCAGTGCTGCATTTTCATTATCCTTTTCAGAAATACTTGTCTGTCAATTCAGACTCAGGCCCAGATCCTCAAGTATATTTAGGCACCTAACTTCAGTTCACCTAACTGAAGTTAGGTACCTAAATATACTTGAGGATCTGGGCTTTAGTGTAAGTACTGCAACAACATTGAAGTCAATGAAATTACACCAATTTATGTCTGAATTTGGTCCACTATTTTGTCAATGTTAACCATCTACAACACCTTCCTTAAAGTATTATACAGTATGAGGCAAATTCTGTCTTACATTCATGGCTGCAGAGGTCCTCCAAGTTCTATGGGGGCACCCTGTGTGGAATTGTGCAATTAGGGGCAGAGGAAATCTTCTCAAGACTTTTGAAAAATCAGACCATTTATTTAGATACCTACGTAAGGACATAAGACTACAGTTTAACTTCAGTCATCCATTTTGGAAAATTGTTGTCTAGTTCTCTCATTTCCTCACCAGAAGGTCCACACACCTTCTGGACGTGCTGATTCAGAGCACCTGGAAAAATGGAAAGGGACAACTTTAATTTTTTCAGCTGGCTTATACGTATTAGGCAAACACAGAAAAAAAGTTATACAACCATTGTAAAATTAAATAGGTCAGCATTTTCATGAATTAAAATTAATTGATTGCCAAGGTGCCTGAGTAATTTAGAGCGTTGCTAATCCAGAATGTTTTACAAGATCTTTTCATTCTGAAGCTATCACTTTGAGGGAAATCTATTTCAAATCCTCTGGAACTGAGCTGACATTCCCTATTCAAATAATACATTTTCAAAGTAGTTCAGTGAAGACAGTTTGAGACATTTTAAAAGTGATGCCTTCCAAAAAGGATTTGGTGTGAAACCCTGGCAAATGAATTACGTTATGGAAAAGAATGCACATGATTTTCCCTGGCAAGTAAGAGCTTTGTAGGAAGGATTATTTTTAGGGCTATTCCTCTGGCCCAAGTTCAGTAAACACAACAAAAGGTCCTGAATTATGCAGAATGGGTGAGGTTTTTTTTCCTAGAGTTGCCCAGAGCCAAGATATGGGGAGTCCTGGTTGTGGGTGAAGCGGAGATTGTCAGTTCAATGTGCATCATGGCCCATTGTGCTATAACAGCTAATTTCCACAACCTGCATAAGGAAATGCAATAACTAGAGTGGTAAGTGAAGTAATGGCATTATTAACCTATTATCAGAGGAGAAATAACTGGAATACCTCAAATACCATTGCATGATAAATGTTCATGTTTAAGCATTTGGGCTCACTTTGTAGAACAAATACAGATTCTACAGTAGTTGTCTCTTAATGCGTTAACGGCACAAACAGCTTACATTGGTTTGTGTACAAAACAGACACTTGCACATTTTTTAAATTGCCCATTACCAAAGATTGGAAATTTAGTCAAAGAAGCCCAGTCTTGTTATGATCAATTTTAGTGATTAAAATGGTTTATTTTATTAAAACTGGAAGCATCTTGAATGCTGGGAGCTGTAGACTAGAGTATTATATTTACAGGTCTGGCTAACCTTGAAAAAGCATTTTTTCATTTCAACAATAAAAAAGGAATTCACTGAGATGATGTGATTTTTTTTTCCCAATAATTATATTTTTGATATCTTTTGGACTTTGCATTAAGGCTCTTTTGTGTAAAGGAATATATTACATGTTTATGAAAATTTAATTATGCTTTGTTATAGGCATTCTGTTTTGGAAAACTGAAAACAGTAGTGCTATGTCTAATTATAGGCTGGTGAGACTAACTTCAATATCAGAGAAGGGTTTAGAATCTATACTAAGTGATTAAATGACCAGCAACTTGGAAGAGAACAGGAAACAAGGTTATCAATCAATTGCCAAAATGGGCTTACAAAGGACAGAGCTTGTCAGACAAATCTGATGGAGTTTTTTGAAAGGCTGACCAAAAAAAATTGGAAAGGGGTGAAGGTGATCTATGGATTTTAGTAAAGACATTTGTTAAAAGTGCCACCCAGGTCAAAAGTATAAGTATTTATGTTAGGATGAAGTCCCTGATGGAAAGCTGGCTGGAGGGGGGAAGAATCTAAAGTGCTATAATTAGCTTTCTCAACTGAAGTCTTGTAGAGCTGAGCCACTGGCGGTAATTTTATTTAACACATTTATACAAAAATGGTTTTGAAGCTGGTGCAAGTTATTCAGTGTGCCTATTTGCTGATGACACCAAGATAGGAGGGACAATTCTAAGAACTGAGGAAGGTAACATATTACAGATTGTCCTAGATGGATTGAAGAAGTACTGCCAAAGGAAAGGTGGCAAATGGAGTTCAGTTGCAAAGTGAAAAGCCATTAATTTGGGCAGCACTAATAGCAAAGAAAATACATCATGAAGGGAGTAGAACAATAAATAAACAGTAAATAAAAGGACAAAGGAACCCAGAAGTAACATATTAAGTTTGTACTATCAGAATGGAGATTTATAGCGTGTATCAGCAGCAAGGCAAGCAGCTGGAAGAATTATATGTAATTTAAAAGAGATTCTGCTGTATTTCACTCATTTGGGATTTATTTGACATGTTGAGGACTCTATTAGTCATCTAAGAATTAGAAAAAAAAATCTGAAGAAACCAGGGCTACAAGACTTAATTTGAAGCAGAAATGATCTGTACTGTAAGAAGTCCTAATGGGCTGCATACATTTAAGCATGAAAAAGATGCTTAGGGGTTTAGGAGATTATTTACATTTTACACGTTCATCAAGGTATACAACTAACTGAGAGCCAGACTGTGCTTGGTTCTTGTAGATAGTGTAAGAGGAGAGTGAGTTGAAGAGCCCTCTGTCCTCAGGCAGGGGTCATGTACAATCTAGGTCCCTGCAGAATCCACACGAACTTCCTTCTCTTGGTATCCATATAATGCTAGCCATCTCAGTGGGAGTGGGGAGAGGCAAGTAAGAGACATGAATTTATCCATAAACGCTAGCTGAAGCATTTCTCAATGCTGTTGAGGAACCCACACTCGGGGGTTCTTACTTACACATCCAATGCCCAGCGGATGGTCCAAATTAGCCAGACAGCAGGTTAGCAAAGTCAAAGTTTATTATGTAAGGAGGTGGCCCGATGGCCAGGGGTGTCCCTAAGCATACATTTCTAAAAAGGTATAGAGTCTTACACAAACAAGTCTTTTACGTCACAGTTTTCATGGTAATGCTTACTAAAAAACTTCTTATCTAAGGAATTCCTTAGTCTCACAATTTCAACTCCCCCTTTCTAAGTGACAAGGTCTTCCTCCACATTCCATACCTACTGGCACCTTGGGCCTCAAAACTATCTTGTTATTGCTACACATAATAAATTAAACATTTTCTAGAAAGGCACTTTCCATCTCATGCTTTGTCAGCCAGACTGGTTCCCCTGGAAAAGAAAGAATCCATCTTCTTTTCCCTCTATAATGCACATACTGAAAACATATTATAGTCTTCTGAAAGAAAGAGGGAAGAGATCTAAACAATCCCTTGGTCCTTCACATTCTGACTTCTATTGCCCATGTCACAAAGCACCTACGTAGTGTTGCATAATTTCTTTTGTTCTTGTCTAGCCTTGATATTTGATTCTGCTTGTAGAAGTCTTAGTAATGGGCATACTGAACACTTTTGTTGAAAGAGTTTACTAATAAGCTGACAAAGTGGAATGCATACAACTATATCACAGTTAAAATAACACGCTAAATAATTTATTAAAGCCAACTGATGCTTTAACTGAATATGTATTTTTTTCCTGTTTCATCTTAGGTAGACTGAGCTGATATCTGTTTGAATCAATTATACCAAAGTTTACTTGAAAGTAAGTATTTTAGATACTACTCTTCAGTCTAGTTAAATAAAGGATACAATAAATTGTATTCATGTTTGCTGACATTCATTACTACTGCCGCCGTAGTAATGGGTAGAAATCAAAATAAATTGAGTTGCTCTCTGTCGTAACTAACTCAAGCCATTTTACTGAATTTTTTGTGGGGAAGAAATATTGTAGCATTGTGTAAGAGACTAGTGAAACTTCAAAGTCCATACCAAGTCACCTTATTATTAAAGAATATTATAGAAATGAAGAAGGTACAGCAGAGGCAACCATACTAATACAATGATCTAGGTTATTTAAAAAAGGTTAAAGAAACTACAAAAGATTTCTTTCCTTGAGAATATAACTGCTAAAAGATAATTTTAAAGATAGTGTCAAGTACAGGATGAAGAGATATTTAAACTTAAATTAAAGTAGGGCAGAGCACTAATGGGTTTTATATACCATTTTTCACAATTGGAACACAGTCCTGTTCCTATTAATGTCACTGACTTGACTAAGAGTCAGGTTGGGTTTAGGGAGTAATTATATGACATAATAAGAGGAAACTGTAACAGTGAGGGCAGTAGGAGAAGCTAGTGTCTTCAGATATAAAGTGTCTCAATTGTGTATTTAGATTATGTTTACTTGATTTGTACTGTAGCATTAGTGTGCATGGCTCTTTACTTACATGAAGGACCTAATTCCTCTCCCATTGAATCCCCCAATGGAAGATTTGCCATTATCTGCAATAGGAGTAGAACTGAGTACATCTTATATCCTGAGGATTTTAGAGGTTTGCATAGCTACATCCTAACATTCAAACATGAGGCATAAAAGAAGCTCACAGAATAAAGGAATTTCAAGTTACACTGAAATCCAAATATTTTAAGGTATGCAATAGTACAGTTAAGAAAAACAAACTTAACTCTGTCCTTCTCTTTCAATGTCCCAGTTACAAAATGGGTAACTACTGGAAGTCAAGAGAAACAAAGTGGACAAAGTAATATCTTTTATTGGACCAACATCTTTTGGTATAAGAGAGACAAGCTTTCTAACTCCAGAAATCTCCTCTTCAGGTCTGGGAAAGGTCACTGCTAAATGCAAGCTGGAACAGAGTGTTCATCATAAGAGTTAATACATGCTGCACAAAACAATTCAAGATGCAATGGCAATTAACAGTTCTGCAGTTGTAGGATAAAGGAAAGATTGTTTAATGAGGCATAAAACCTATGTCTTTACAGAGTCCATGATTTTTGGTCTCTAGAAGAGTAATGATTGGCGCTACCAGGCTTGTTTTTTGAAGGTGTTGTTCATGTTTCCTTTCAGAATGATGACTGAGAGGTCAGATATGGAGTGATCTTTTTGTGAAAAGTGTTTGAGTAAGGGTGATAGGGTGTTTTTGTCTTTTATCGTTTTTCTGTGTGAGTTCATTTGAGAGTGTAGTGGTTGTCTAGTTTCACCCACATACTTGTTGGGGCATTTGATGCATCTGAGGCACACCACAGATGGTGATAGGCATGTGTAAGGGATGTGTAGTCATTGTTTCGCCCCCTTCCCATATTGAAGCAGTTTTTCTCAGGGTATTAGTCTGGTCCATTCCATGATATGATCTACTCCCTGGTGGTGTGTCCTTGTTTAGTGAATGTTGTGTAGCCCTGTCGGTCCCAGGATATTTAGAGAGCCAAGGGGGATATGACCAACTTCTATTGTGATAGAGACAAGCTTTCCAATGTACACAGAGCTCTTGGTCCAAAAAAAGATATTACTGCATCTGTCTTTCTCACCACCAGAATTTGGCCCAATAAAAGATATTACCTCACCCACCTTGTCTCTTTTGCATAGTGAAGGCGGTTTTAAGTATCCCGGTCTTTCTCCCCATCATATATTCTGTGGTATTTTAGTGCCTGACTGTAGATAACAGATTTCTTGGTGAGTCTGGGGTAATTGTAGGATCTGGAGAGGCTAGTGTGGTAATCTGTGGGTTTCTTGTAGATAGTTGTCTGTAGGGTTCCATTGTTGAAGCTGATCATGGTTGATGCAGTTGCTGAAGTTGATGGTGGTATGGAATTGTTCTGCAGAGAGTTTGATGGATGGGTGGTGGTGGTTGAAGTTGTGGTGGAAACCTATGAAGGAGTAAAGGGAGAAATTCCAATTCTACTATCAATGCTATGTTAGTCAATGACCAGCACATTGGAGAGAGGGAGCAAGCAAGTAACAGTACAGAAATTGTATGAAAATGTAGATGGATAAGTGGCAAAATACTGCAGGTTGAAGACCTAAAAACATTTAAATCAGGTTTAATCACAAGAATAAGTATTGCCAACCAGAACTAGTGTATCAGATTCTCAGTATGTATGTTAGAACAATTCTAGACCCCCTTGGCTGACTTACAGTTACATCTTACATGTTGATATACTGGTGTAACACATATGGCCCCAAATCTAGCTTACTTATTTTAAAACAATCTAAAGTGTTTGGGTTTTTTTTTCTCATACATTGAGGTGTCAGACAAGGAATTTAGCAAGAAAGCAACTACCAGAAAATGGTAAAAGTAGGTCATCTGGCTTGTATAATATTCTGCTTCCCTGGTATGTAAGTTACCCCAATTTCAATGTCTGTTTACATTCATCTACCAGCGTGCATGTGTACGCACATACAATATAGCTCACGGGAAATTAAATAGCATCTACGGGAGTTTCTTAATATAGGGATACCTGACTTATACCACCATTCAGTCCCTCATGGGACAAAAATCAGAGGTGATGAGTGACTCTCACCAAGCACTATCCTTGTGCCAACTTCTGTAGAAAAGTGAGAGAATAAATTCTTGTTCAGAAACTGATCATGCAAGAAAGAGTAGCAAAGCAATGCATCCAAAACAACAACAGTGTACTTGATTTACAGGTGAAAAAAGAAGTATGCAGATACAGAATGTGCCAGAGAAAGGAACCAAACTGAGACAGTATAAGTAATAGCTGCTCTGTTCAGTTCTTTGTGAGCAAGATAGATTGCACCTAGTATAACATTAACTGTGTCTTTTATATTAAACAATGGCTTCTGTCAGCACACACATCTCACTCCTCCCCCTCCTTTGTCTCTCTCCTCCTTTCCACAATTCCCTAGATTCCCTGCTTCCTCATGACTAGGGTTAGCTATATTTTAAGACACATTTATACAGTTTTACACAATACAAGAGCTGGCAAATCCAAAAATGTACTGTCACAGCATTCCTATTCATTTCAGCGGTAGGAAATTAATTCCTTTATGCAAACTTTAAACAAAGCCATGATTAGCACTGATTATAGTAATGCTGTCTCTTCAATCTTCAGTGATGTCTCTTCCAAGTGAAGATCTTCTGTTTCGTTCTCCAGTCACTGAAGTCAACCATTTTGTGAGGAAAAAATGTCCGGCCTCCCTTTCTTCATAATATCAAAAGTTGTAATATTTTATAAGCATGATTTTTTCTTTTAAAAGACCAATACAGAGAGTTTGAGGTTGCAGCCAATAATGGTAAGTCTTAACTCCTCAATCACAGACACTTGATTTCTTGTTAAGGATCCTGGGTAGTGAGTCAAAAGCAATTTCCTATACTAAAATAGTGCTTCTTGTCTTGGGGGCACTGTGTATAAAGGGAAGGTTGCCTCCATTTGGCATCACACTGCAGCAGACATTCCCTCTAAGTCACCTCTTCTTGTAGAGTTTTCAGGTCTCTTAGCAAAAAGTCCTCCGTGCCACACCTGATCGTCCTGCAGTACTACCACTGGCTCCAGCCCTCTCGGCAGGGCTGAACAAACAATTAGTTTACAGCCCTTAGCCTCCTGGCTGGGGCTGGCAATTCTAGTCTGGGGCTCTGGCCCTCTGGGTAGTGTAGAAAATAATGTGTAGCAGTGTTCCCCGATGGCAACACCTAGTGACAAGCACGGGGTGCGGGTAGGGGAATCTGAATCCTCCTTCATTGGTTTCCGACCTAGGACCCTATGAAGGCCGGTCATCTCCTTATTAAGGATTTAAGCATCAGCTCCCAATGTATTCCCTGGTTTGCTTCCTACTCATGAGTCTCAGCATCTCTATTGGTCTTCATAGCTGGGGCATCTTTCATAGTGTTATCTGAGATACCTGCCTCAGCATTCTGGACAGCTGGTGGTTCTTCAGCAGCAGCCAACCCACTGTCCATCTGTCTTGCTCCACAGCCAGCCCCAACTGAACTGACCAATTGCCTTTTATCTGTTCCTTTCACCAGGAGTATCAGGGATGAAAGGCTGTGGCCTCCTCTGCCAAAAGTGATTGGTATCCCCTGCCTGACCAGTACAGGGTTTATACACCTCATCCCACTTCTCATTATAGTATATGAGGGTAGGAAAAGAACTATGGGCCACCTGTCCTACCTAAGTAGCAAGGGAGGCAAACGGGATATCCGGGGGAACTGAGGTAGAGACTTGTGCTAGATGAAATGTATCATGCAAAATTTTCAGTGAAAAATGCAGATTCTGTGACACAAACATTTTGTACATTTGTGTTGGCTGTGCTGAATTGTTTTGGTTGGGAAAAAAAAGGAAAACTAAAACCAAAACTTCTTTTCATTTATATGCAAGTACCAGCAAATTGAAACACCTATAATACAGACAGCTGTAGCCTAAAGAATGGAGAAAAAAAGGAACAGGAGGATCCAGATAACAGTACATCCCTGTTCTCACCTGATTTGTGCACTGGCATGCAGAGAGTCCTCACAGAGCTTGAGTTCCTTCCCATATAAGGAGCAGTCATAGCTCTCATATAATCACACCAAATCCTGCCATCTGCTCCACAGTGTAGCCACACTAGGCCTATCTACATTGCAACATAAGCCAAGGATTAGTAGAACTTGAATTAGCAGACACTGAGTTTGTTAACCTAGGGCTTTAATACCAATACTCATTTGAAACCTCAGGTTAGGAATTGTTGTACCCTGGGTCCCAACTTGAGTCTCCAACATGTACACTGCATTATGTGGACCCGAGTCCCACCACCCACATACCAGGCTTCCTAGCGCTTTCCCACAATGCGGCTGCTCTAGCTGTTTGTTTGTGGTGCAATGTGGGAAAGATTGCCTGTACACCAAATGTGACTGTGCAAAGGACAAAGAAAGTTGGACCAGGGGATTGTGCGATACTTTTGGCAGACTCCTAAAGCACAAGTCCAGTGGTGCTACATCTGCATTACAAAACAATAGGGCTTGAACCCTGGGTCCTTGCTTGAATCAGGCTTGGAGTCACCACCCAAAAGGGGTCCTGGTTCCAAGGCCTGGTTTAAAGGGATTTTTGTGTAGACATAAAGGAGGCTAGGCTGGAGCCTGAGTTCAAATGCTGGGTTTATACTGCAGTGTAGACACACCCATGGGGTCAGTGGACCTGCTACAGAGGAGGGGTCAGCATTGGCCCCCATGTGCAGAAATTACATTGTCATGGCTCTCAGTATGAATGTGTTTTTTTTGAAGTTTGAAGAACTTAACAGTTTTGGTTCTGATTTGCTTGGATTCACCTCCCTTGAGTTAACAAACCTGTAAACATCTCCATTAAAACCATAATGTCAGTTCAAGAATTAAGATTTTCCAAAGCCAACAAGAGGAAGTCACCACCTCCTCTTGATTTCAATGGCAGTTGTGTGGCTTGGTCCTGTATTTGCTTTTGAAATATCTCCAGTAGCCCATGTGCCATGTTCACAAATAACAAACCTGGATCAGTGTTTGGCTCACTTGGTTTTAAGTGCACACAAGCTCCATATTTACTGGGTCACATGTTTTTAAAACAGTATATTTTCACTCTTATCATCACTGACAATATTTGATGCCCTATAAGAATTTTTAAACACCTGCTCCACCTCCAAAAGAATACACTGGTTTTTAAACAAACTAGTTCATGTAGTTTATTATATTGCACTTGTATCTCATCTAACTCAAAGTCAGAGTGCAGACTGCATACACATAAGAGTAAGTAAGGCTGAATAAAACCCCAAGCTTCAGAATCATTCACATCCTATCCAACACTCCTTAACAAATGCAGTCAAACTATTTTATGTTCTTTTACTGTACCTTGCCCACAAAAATAATGTTCCTGAATGGATCTGTTGATGTCTTTTTATTTCAACCCATGGACCTTTTCGGAAGAGAATAGTCACGCCCAGGGATTTTAGCCAGAGTGACAACACGTGTTTGCATTTATTACTCAAAGAGGTGCCTTTTCGGTCCAGAGAGTGGATAGTTTAACCAGCAAATAAGCCATCCTATATCTATTTATTCCCAAATTGGGTGGACCTAAATAAGAATAAGGAAGTCTGATGTCAGGAACCATGAGCTACTGGAACTCAAGTACTGGTTTCCTAGGACACAGCAGTAGAAGGATATTAGGTTTTAGTGAACTAGGTAATTACAAAGCCTTGCTGCAAGTCTAGAGCTAGTGTGAAGACACAGAGGCTTCCCCATAGAAGACTGCCTGTAGATCTCCCCCAATCAGCCAAGTTTGGGGGTGAATTCTCTGGCTTATTGCTCTCTTATTGCTCTTATTAGCCCCACAAACAAAGGAACATTTAGGAAGAAACCCTGAAAGGGGATCATTGGATGTTTCCTGCTTTGAGCTTTCTACCACATGATTTAAAATGTACAAAAAGTGGGAAAGGGATCAGGATACCAAATAAGACTGCAGTGTTTTTTAGGGAAAACAATAAGGACATTAAAAAGGCAGAGTGATTCAGTGTTAGCGAAAAGATTTAAGAGTTAAGGGGAAGGGATTTGACAACGATATCAGGAGAAAAATGTATTGAGATAGAGTGGCTTGATTAATAAGTGGGGAATTCAATTAATGACAACTCAAAAAAAATCAGTGAGAATTAACTCAACTATCTTTAATAAGAAAAAAAAAGTAGTCTGGATAATTAGAGAGTAAGGAAATCTTGTAAAATAGTTATTGATGGAAAACAGATAAGGGAATACTTGAAAATTTTGAATATATGCAAGTCAGCTTGGTCCCATTAATGACTTCAGAGTGCTGGATAAGATAAGTGCTAGATAAGAACTTGCTCAGATTTCCAAATAAGTCAGTAGCAGACCTAATCATTTTCAATAGGCTCATGATTTGGCCCATGTTTACCAAATTCTGGGAAAATATTCTGGAAAGTTATATAGAAGTAGGGAGGGAAGACTGGATAAAAATAGGTGTAGTAAATGTTTTTTAGAGAGGGGGAAAAAAGCAGTCCTTGATATTACTGTCTTAAGTACTAATAAAGTACAAGAACTATTATGAGAAAATAAATCAGAAAGCAACTAGTTGATAATAGAATCATGAACAATAAGATTGCAACAAAGGAGCAATTGATATTACACTAAAACAAACCCCTACTCCAGCAGCATGTTGTTCAGTGATCCACTGAGTCCTCCACACCCTCCAGGCTGTCCTTTTAGAGGGGATTTTTCCCAGCATGCTTTTCTGGAGCTGGCCCTTTAGAACTTCAGTTGTTTGTGTCTGCCCAACTTAAAATGCCCATTTGTACTAGCAATGGCTGACTGCATCTTCTTTTCCAACTGCTAAATGTGTCCCCTTTCCATTACCAATTTTTTTCTTTTCCTATTGCTGAATAGAGGGTTTTCTTACAAGGATGGTACAATTTATTTCTTCAGTGTTAATTAATTTTGTAATTCTATTTTTCAGTTATAAAGAACAAAGGTATAATTTCGTGATTCAGTAAATTATTTGATATAGTATCTTGCAGAATATTCCTTTTAAAATTAACTTCTATTGGGTCTGGTTTATAAAAGAACAGGTTTGTGTAGTAACTTACTGAAGAACCATAAAAAGAAAGTTAGGGATAAATAGCAAATCACCAAATGAGAGGGAAATATTTAGTGGGGGTTCTACATGGAGTGTTATTAAAATGGTCTTACTTAGCAGCTTCATTAGTGATTTAGGAGCAGGAATAAACATTATGTTAATGAAATTCACAGATGATACTAAACTATAGAATGTTCAAATAATAGTGAGGGCAAAGAGACAACAAAAATTACTAGAAGATTTAAAAATATGGCCAGAAATTACACAGAATTAAAAGCTACTAGAAAAAAAATGTCTGAAGGAAAATCATTTCAACATAAATATTCAGCCCGAAGGATAAATCTGTAAAACAATAATTTTAAAAGAGATGTAGGGATGACAGTGGACAAACAAATTAGTCATATTTGAAATTCAATATGGTAGAGAAATGGATGGTGTAAATTAGGGTTGCATATACCCACCAGGTTAACGATAATCTATGGCCTTATCTACAGCCAGGCTTAAAGATGTGATGGGCATTAGCTAACAAGTGCGAACTAACAAGTTTTAATAATCTAGTGTAGACAAGATTTCTAACACATGCAACATTGGTTGAGTTAAAGCCTAGGCATCATCTTAGGCTTTAAAACAACCATTTTAGCATGTGTTAAGTTAAATAGTGCCTTGGTTGCACTAGCCTTTTAGAACTTTAGTATGTGCTTACGACAAAAAAATGTATTAGTCTACACAGGCCTATTTTGTGTCCCATAGAATCATAGAATATTAAAGTTGGAAGGGACCCCAGGAGGGTCATCAAAAGTGTAAACTCTTTATTTCTGTACTCTTATGAGGAAGCATCCTCCGGGATGTTGAAGAAGAAACAACTACATTTTTGCCCCTTTTTCAAATACCAGTGTCACAGTGCTGACCCTACCTTTGCCCTTCTGGTAGCAGAATTCTAGGGGCTTCCCTAGAATGAGCTTCTCACTGGAGGGGAATCAGTGACTTAAAGTCAGTGTGTCATTCAGTGTCACAATTCAGGGTTGTCACATCCAAGAGGCGGAAAAGCCTGCCCCTTCTTCTCCTTCCCCACCTCCCTAAAAAAAACCAGCCACTGGCCATCTCCCCTACCAACAAATGTGTCCTAGTGCTGACTATAGCTAATCATTATTCAATTGTTTTGGAGAACCATTTTTCATACACAAATGCACACAAATATACACACACAATGTATGTGATATCATTTTCTTACCTTATCCTAGCATGGCATCATAGGATGTGAATTGTAGAGCACTCTGTATCCCAAGTGAAAAAGAAAACAGGAACAAAACAAAAACAAATAAATAACATAATAAAAACACAGCACATTAAATCTTTTAACCATCAAAGCAGTACAAAAATGAGCCAAGTAGCAAACCTACTTTATTTACACAATATATAGGCAATCTTCTCTTCAAAAATCTCATGCCATATACCAGTTCCTAGGAAGTTACTTTGCACCAAAAAACTGATTTTAGCATAGGGCAAAGCTTCTGGCTTCTCATGACAGCTTTCTCTACGCAGAACTTTGCAGAACCAAGTGTACAATCCAGCCTTTCTAAAACTTGTTTGCATGCTTTAAAAAAAACAAAAACAAAAACCTTGGGAGACTGGGCATAATAGCACCACCTAGTCACATCTTCCATAACATATGAGGGACAATGCTCTCCACTTCAGGGGGGAAACCCAGATGGGAATTGGCTAGAACCAGGAAGAAACTTCACTTCTGAGAAGGTTGTTTGACTGATATCTGCTGTAGGGATTCTTGCACCTTACTCTTAAGCAAATGCTCCTGGTCAAATCTGGAGACAGAATACTGGAGTAGATGAACCACTGATATGATCAATATGACAGTCCCTCTGTTCCTAATCAATCAACTCGAGACGGATTTTGCACTTCATTTGATTGAGCGATGGGCAGCTACTGTAACTATTTAATACTTAACAGATAACTGAACTAATACATACTATTCAAAAGCTCTTTATTTAACATGTTCATGTTTCAGTATGCAAACAAAATATGTAGTTTTGGTCTAAAATGATTTTTAATTTAAATTAAGGGAAAAAACAGAGCAGTGCGTGTTTCCTTTAACAGACAACAAAATGGCTTCTCTCTGAGAAGTAAGAGTGATCAGAAATTTCAAATTGCATTCCCCAGAAAACAAAAAGACACAGAAAACAGATGTAAGAATTATGTGGCTAAACACAACACAATGCCAAATACTATAGAATTAGTGAAGTAACTTTTTTCTTTATTGTACAAGATTTTGTGCTAGCTTAAATAATTCTATTCTGGAAATATGCATTATGTTACAAAGGCTTCCTGAAATGAAGTCATTCTTCACTACCTTCTGCAATCTCTCTCTTTTAAGTGAAAGGGTAAGTACCTTTCTTTTGTTTTATTTGGCTTGACTAGAGCCTGTTAGAATTCAAAGTGCAACTTGAATGTGGGCACAATGTGAGCATTTAAAAATCTCAAAGTTAGAACCTCCCTAGAATCTTCCATTCCTCCATTTAAGCTTTAAAGTTAAAATGAAGCTGTTTGTTCTCATTAACAAAGAGCAGTGGAGGCCACAGTGATTTCACAAAAATTAAAGCTTCTGGAATTTTGTTCCCCAAAGCTCATACAAAGAAAAATCCTATTAACTTCTTGCATTATTAATGCGTCATGTGATATATTTGATTTCACAGATCAGTATTAATTTTCTGCTCTGTTTATAATTTTCAGAAACACAGTTATTGTAAATGCTAATAAGATTTTTTTTAATGACAGGAATTTCAATGTATGGGAAATAATAATTACCAAAAGATTTTGGTTCGTGCATTTTAATGATGTAAATTTCAATGTACCATATTAAAGCATTCTGCTTAGGAGTTATCTAAAAAAATATATTCCAGATGGGTTTGTTTTCTGTTATAGAGCAAATTGTTCCAGCTGCAAAATATTGCATATAAAAATTCATAGTCATACAGCAGGTAATTTCTAGCATAGCAAAAAAATTGTGTATCTATTATCTGCTTTGTGAGAAAGTTCTGTCATACTTCTTTTGTGATTTTCCAAATAGTACCAGAATACGTTATCAAAATAAACAGATGTTGCAGATATTGTATAAGTTAGTTCTGTTTCACGCAGTTTAAAACCCAACCTGCCTAAACTCTGTCCTACTGCCAGAATAACTAAATAAAATACATTCTTTGAAAAACAAACACAAATGTGTCAGAATAAGACACATTTAGTCATTTTGGAATGTCGTGCAATTCATAAGCGGGAAAATGTTTTAAAATAGACTGTTCATACATGAGGTTTAGACACAGGACCATTTGTTACAAGGCTGTACAACAGAGCTGGTCAAACACAGGGAAAAAAGTCTGAATTTCTAATGAATGCAAGGGCCTCAATTTCATCAACTTTATTTAAACCCATTTGCTTTTCCAAATTTATAAAACTTCATATGTGACCTGAATGACTCAGTTCAGTTCACTTATTTCACACTGAATATCTACTTTTGATGTAGCTTCAATTATCTGACTCCAGTCTGGTCTTGTTTTTACAATGTTTAAATTATCCAGTAAGGTAAGAGAAATAAAACCAAACGTATCTACATTATTCTGTTTCTAAAATTATTTGTGACAAAAGAAAATAATGACACGGATGGTACATTTCTTAAGGGAGCCATTGTTAATAAATTTTAAGTCTTAAACTAATTAACATATTGGCAGGGTTGTCAAACAATTAAAAATTAATTGAGATTAATGACAAGATTAAAGAAACAGTTGCAATTAATTGTAGTTTTAATTGCACGGCTAAACAATAATAGAATACTATTTCTTTAAATATTTTGGATGTTCTCTATGTTTTCAGATATCTTGGTTTCACTTACAACGTAGAATACAAAGTATACAGTGCTCACTTAATATTATTTTATAACAAATATTTGCCTTGTTCAAAAGATAAACAAAAGAAATAGTACTTTTCAATTCACCCCATACAAGTGAAAACTCTTTATTGTGAAAGTGCAATTTACAAATATAGAATTTTTTTGTTACATAACTGCACTCAAAAACAAAACAATGTAAAACTTTAGACCCTACAAGTACACTCAGTCCTACTTCTTATTCAGCCAATTGCTAAGACAAACTCATTTGTTTCCATTTAAAGGAGATCATGATGTCTGCTTCTTATTTACAATGTCACCTGAAAGTAAGAACTGGCATTCACAGAGCACTGCTGTAGCCAGTGTTGCAAGTTATTTATGTGCTAGGTATGCTAAATATTCATATGCCTGTTCATGCTTTGACCACCATTCTAAAGCACAAGCTTCCATGATGACAGGTTCTGCTCAATAATAATCCAAAAGCAGTGTGGATCGATACACATTCATTTTTATCATCTGAGCCAGATGCCACCAACAAAAGATTGACTCTCTTTTTTGGTGTTTCAGGTTCTGTAGTTTCCACATCAGAATGTTGCTCTTTTAAGACTTTTGACAACATGTTACCACCTCATCCCTCTCAGATTTTGGAAGGCAGTTCAGATTCTTAAACCTTGGGTTGTGTAATAAAGCTACCTTTAGAAATCTAATATTGGTACCTTCTTTGCGTTTTGTCAGATCTGCAGTGAAAGTGTTCTTAAATTGAACAATATATTCTGGATCATCATCCAAAACTGTCATAAAACAAATATATGGTAATATCATGGAGCAGGTGACATACAATTATCCCCCAAGGAATTGAGTCACAAATTTAATTAATGCATTATTTTTTAATGAGAGTCATAAGCATGGAAGCATGTCCTCTGGAATGATGGCCAAAGCCTAAAGAGGCATATGAATGTTTAGCATATCTGGCACATAAATACCTTGCAATGCGGCTACAGCAGTGCAATGCGAATGCCTGTTCTCACACTCAAGTGACATTATAAATAAGAAGCAGGAAACATTATCTCTCGTAAACGCAAACAAATATGTTTGTCTTAGTAATTGGCTAAACAAGAAGTAGGACTGAGTGAACTTGTAGGCTCTAAAGTTTTACATTGTTTTGTATTTGAGTGCAGCTATGTAACAAAAAATTCTACATTTGTAAGTTGCAATTTCACAATAAAGTGACTGCACTACAGTACTTGTATGAGGTGAATTGAAAAATATTTATTTTGTTTTATTTTACAGTGCAAATATTTAATTAAATAATATAAAGTAAATACTATATACTTTGTATTCTGTGTTGTAATTTAAATCAATATATTTGAAAATGTTGAAAAATAGAAAATATTTATAATAAATTTAAATTGATATTATATTGTTTAACAGTGCAATTAAAACTGTAATTTTTTTAAAATCAAGTTATTTAGTTTTGAGTTAATCGTCTGAATCAACTGTGATTAATTTACAGCTCTACTTACTGGTAAATACTCCAAAAATTTGTTCTGTACTTGGAGATTAAGTGTAAATTTGGTGAAGTTGTGCTATTTAAAAAAAAAACCCCGAAGAGATTGAATCTCTTTAAGTATAAATTTATAGTTAGAATAGGAGTGTGGGAATCAGCTTTCCTATTTGTGTATACCTAGTTTTACCACTGATTCACTTTTGAAGTGGGCACTGGCTTGAACACACCGTGGCAAAGCATATCTTTTTGCAAGCTAGGTATCACAATTGTCCACCTTACAGAAGTGATGTAAGAATTAATTAATGGATTTAAACACTCTGAAATCAAGGGGTAAACTGGGTAACTATTTGGCAATGCATTAGTCAAAAATATTTAATACTTCATATAGCAAAATTGCTTTTTATGAGAAAATGAAATCTTTTTATCTGTGAAAGCTGTATCCTAGTTTTGAAGTAAGCAGACAAAGATCAGACCATGGTGTGTTTCACACCTTCATTAAAACAAGATTTTCCACAGGGTTTGCCTTCAGCAAAAATAGGCTTGTGTCACCAGTCAAGACTTTTATAAATTATTCTAGTGACAGAAAAAAAATCAAAATGTCAATTCCAGAAGTTTTACGCAGTGTCAATGAGTTTAAACAGTGCAGAAAACCAAAGAACTGGTGTTCTGCCAAATATATTTCTCTATGCCATAGTACAATAGACTTTTCAATATTGTCTTTTGAGCATGAAGTAACACAGTATGGGTCTTGGTAACTCCCAATAAACATGAGCTACATCTTCCCACCTGTAAACCAGTCAATAAATGGATCCCAAGCCATGCAGACACATTGCTGGTGCCCAAAAGATGCAGTAGAAGTATGTCATAAGGTAGCTTACTACAGGTGTGGAACAGGTACAGTTATTTCACATTGGATAATATGGGCCAGATTCTCCACTGCCTTTTACATTGTGCACTCATTTACACATGTGCAAAAGGAGTGTAAAATACATGGAGTGATTTTACACTCATTTTTCAGAGATTGAGACAACTATGGATTCAAGGAAGATGAGAGTCAGATGCAAAATTTCACCATTCTAATTTTGTTAACTAAATTAAATCTAGCTGGAAAGTACTTTGTATTTATACAAACAATCATTCAGTTATACTCACTACAGTCCACTCTGGAAGGAACCATCTCTAGGAGGAACCAAATATAGAACACTGATGAGATGAATGTGGAAGAAATACAAAGTGGATTCAACAGGTCTATAGGATTCAGTGAAAACTTTTTTTAATGTTAGCAATCCAAAACTGACTTCTGAAAAGGGGACGCGGTGATGAACATGTCAACATGGGACACCCTATAATTGGTGAATTTCACCCAAGCACAAATCACCACACAACTGTTAGCATGAGCCACACTGGACTAGAACTAAGGAAGCTTAGGTTGAATTCCCAGCTTTACCCCTGATCTGCTCTGGGCAACTCAGTCCACCTCTCAATTTCCCCTGCCACCCTGAGCGTGTCTTGTCTATTAAGATTGTAAGTTCTTCTTGACAAGGATTTTCTCTCATTGTGTATAGAGTACCTAGTACTGATCTTGATCAAGCTGTTTAGCTACTACCATTAGACAAATAAATAATGAAACTTTAGTGGTTTTATGTGCATCGTGGAAAATTATGCCCAGTATGAATATACTGTATGCCTGTATAATAACTCTTAAAAATGTCCTGTATGCACCTGTATATTTTTAAATGATAAAATAGAATGACTAAAACGAGAGTTAGAAAAAATAACATTCATAAGAAAGGAAGCAGAAAAGATATCTTTATTTGGTGTTTATTTGGACTCCTGTCCTATTTCTATCCCATTGTACTCTTCTTCTTAGCTCAAAAATGTGCTGCAGCATTATAGAAGATCTACTTTTTTCCTACTTTCTCTGAGGATAGCTAAAATGCTTGAGCACTTGGAGTGGGAGGACCAGCAGTGAGTGCATTCAAAACTCCGTAAACTGTGCTGTAAGTGGACAGCACTAATTAAAAAGACTTTGAGATTCCATGAGTGTCTTGAAATTAGATCTTGCTTTTCCAGGTCTAGGATTACATAACTTAAAGCTAAAAGTGTACCTTCTGAATGAATCACGCAGAGGACTGTAATATCTGATAGCTTTTCTCAGCTTCTGCATTATCTGCTTCCGGTGTGGGGAATGAAGGGAGGTATAATTAAACACTCAGCTACAAATCTGAAACTGCCTACTTCTAACAACCGTGTGTTGATAGCTGAATCTGCATTTCTCGGTCATTTTTCTGCCCTTTCCACACTGTTATCTAATCTTGCATAAATTGATATAAAATATTTTCAACTTTTTAGCACAAATATTCTTCAGGGCTAGATATATAGAGATTTGTTTTAAATGTTAATTTGACCATTTGGAAGGTCAAAATTGTATATTTTATTTATATATTCCCATCATCAAAGATAGCAGTATAGTTAAATCTGTTTGACATTTTGAAATGTTAACCACTATACTTTATTGTCTTATGTAATGGATAGATTTGCCAAGAAATACCAGTAAATTTTATTTTTACTTACTTGAACAGTGATAGGACTTCATGAATAATAATATTTTCTTGAAAATTTACAGTGTTCAAGACTATTAAGCAAAGAGATTGCTTAGCAGTAAAATTTACAAACTACAATCCTTTACACGGTATTAAGGATCAAAATCCTGTCTAAGGAAGACCAAATAATGGAATGAAAGGTAAGCCCTGCAAAACATATAAACAGGAAAAAAATAGTCTTGTAATAGGTGGCCTAGGAAGGGATCAGGTAATCCTTGTAAATGGATGGATTGAACGGAAGTACATATCCTCTTTTTAGTGCTGATTAAGGGAAGTGGGGGGAAAAATCCCAAATGACAGGGTGGGCAGAGAAGCTGCTTTTGGTTCTGATGTTTTGTTTGAATTATATGTCTGAAGAAAAAAACTGACTAGAATGATATGGGGGCATGGTACTGAGTTCTTCCTGGATGATCCAACTTGAGTAAGAGGAAACTGAGGCAGCTGCTAGACTGAGGTTAGATGAAGCAGGTGGCGCTGCTATAGTCTTGCATATTTGATAGTTATTTTTTCTTATGTTGTATAAATTTAGTAAAATCAATATGAGAATTATAGAACTCTACCCAACAACAAAATCTTTAAATAAATTGCCAAATGACATGTAGCCTGCCAAAACTAGATAGATGAGTTATACTGATTAAGGTTTTCAGAGGCGGTGAGATATTTTAGATGCCTCCATTTTTTTGGATGCCCAAACTGAGGTATCTTAAAACGGTCATGAGTGAAATGCCTGCAAGCTGCATGGAAACTTTTATAATACCATAACTGAGGTTCAAACTAAATGTAGACCCCAATTTAAAAAATCAAAAGGATAAAAAAAGCCAAACATAGCTAAACAACAGAAAAGAGACAAAAGACATCCTTTAAAAATTGGAAGTGAAATCCTACTGAGGAAAATAAGGAGCATAAATTCTAGCAAGTCAAGAGTAAAAATATATTTAGGCAGGCCAAAAAAGCATTTGAGGAGCAACTAGCAAAAGACAAAAACTAATAGCAAAAATATTTCAAGCACATCAGCAGCAGTACGCTTGCAAAACAGCAAATGTAAAAAGTATATGATTGAGGTCATAAAGAGCATAAAGGAAGACAAGGCCATTGCAGAGAAGCTAAATGAGTTCTTGGCATTTGTCTTCACTGCACAGGATGTGAGGGAGATTCCCACTCCTGAGTCATTTTTTTTAGGTGACAAATAAGAGGAACTGTCCCTGATTGAGGTGGCAGTACAGGAGGTTTTAGAATAAATTGAATAATTAAAAAGTAAGAAGTCACCAAGACTAGATGGTATTCTCCCAAGAGTTCTGAAGGACCTCAAATATAAAATTGCAGAACTACTATCTGTGGTAGGTAACTGTAACAGTTCTGACCAGCCCTTCCTTGGGTTCAGGTTCCGAGGCTGAACCCAGCGCCTTCTTTATGGTGAATCAGCCTCTCAGTGGCTTGCCATGCAGTCTATCGCCCCAGCCCTTGGGAGATTTAAAACAAACAAAAGGAAACGCTTCACACGCTGCACAGTCAACCTGTGGAACTTATTGCCAGAGGGTGTTATGAAGACCAAAAGCATAACTAAGTTAAAAAAAATAGGTAAGACCATCGAGGATAGGTCCATCAATGACTATTAGCCAAAATGGTCAAGGATGCAATCCTGTGCTCTGGGTGTCCCTTAGCCTCTGTCTATCAGATGCTGACGCTGGAGGACAGGAAATTGGAGGACAGGATCATGTGATAATTACCTTGTTCTGGTCATTCCCTCTGAAGAATCTGACATTTGTCACTGTCAAAGACAGGATACTGGACTAGGTGAACCATTTGTCTAATCCAGTATAGCCATTCTTATGTTCTCATGGACTATTTTTGAAAGAGTGGGTACTACATTATTTTTGAAAATCAGTGTCCTCTATGGTGTCTCATGTTGGGCAACCAAAATCACTAGGCATTTCTGAAAACCTTGGTCCATAATTGCCTACTGATTTGGAAAGAAGGCCACTATAATAGGGCCAAAACTGGCGTGTGGCTGAAAAATTAGCTAGCAAAACAAGAAAATCATCAACTGAAATATGTTAAGTCTATTTTCTAAATCAGTAGTAAACAAATTGAAAGGAAACACCTTTTGAAAAAGAAGTGGGATCACTGTTTTACTAACACTTGAACACACTTCATATATATATGTGTGCACCCAAGAAGTAGATACTATTGAGGGATGATGTAAAGAGTTACTAGAGAAAGCCATTTCCAGTGTATAAGTTTTATCACTCCTACAAAACATAGGTACTATGCCACATATTCTTGAGTGCCATCTACCTCATCTATTACTATTTACATATACATAGAGCACTCTTTAACAAGGACAAGGCACCTCTATTGACATACTAGGATTTCCTTCCTTCAGATACAGTAACTGTTATTGGAACTGGAGTGTATGAAACACCTTCAGTGACTTTGGGCTGACTCTCAATGAAGTCAACAACATAATCAATTCTGAGGCAACACCAAGTTGATTCCTGTGGTAGAAAATATCATTTTTCTCTTCACATGCTGCATTGCACAACAATGGTAATTAAATGTATTATAATCTCTGTTTTTTTCTGCGCCATTGAGTATTGGCTATTTTCTAGGGGAGGTTACCAGACAATGAACCAAAGGTCTGATTACATAAGGTAAATCCTAGATTCCTATCTTATAAATTTAGAAAAGTGGCTACTAAAATGCTGTATATGGCCATGTGAAATTGTTGGGCTGTACCTAGCATTCCCCCAGCCAGAGGCACAATGAACAAAGGAAATTAAGCATTGGGGAAGCTGGCATTCTGGATGGTTGCTGTTGGTTACAGCAAATAGCAAGTGGATATGCAGAGTCTGTTAGGGGATGTGTGCAATTCTACTTCCACTGCTGGTTAGTGGCCATGATGGTGAAAATTGCTGAAAAGCCTTAGGACTCTATAGAGGAAACAATGGGAATAAAAATAATTGTAATCAGCTACTCTTTTACATGTGCATTTTGAACAGTTTTGTATTGTATTAGCAAGACAGAGCTCACTCCCACATGGACAAGGCTTACCTCCATACAAGATGTGATTGGCTCTCCCAGCTAGTTTATGTAAAATCATAGAATCATAAAATTGTAGGACTAGAAGAGACCTCAGGAGGTCATCTATTTCAGTCCCTGTCACTCATGGCAGTACCAAGCATTATCTAGACCATTTCTGACAGATGTCTGTCCAACCTGCTCTTAAAAATCTCCAATAATGGAGATTCCACAACCTCTCTAGGCAATTAATTCCGGTACTTAACTACCCTGACAGTTAGGAAGTTTTTCCTAATGTCCAACCTAAAACCTCCTTTGCTGCAATTTAATCCCATTTCTTCATGTTCTATCCTTTGAGCATGAGAATAATTTTTCTCTCTCCTCCTTGTAACAGTCTTTTATGTACCTGAAAACTGTTAGGTCCCCCCTCAGTCTTCTCTTCCCCAAACGAAACAAACCCAAATTTTTCAAATTTCCCTCATAGATCATGCTTTTTAGACCTTTAATCATTTTTGTTGTTCTTCTTTGGACTATCTCCAATTTGTCCACATCTTTCCCAATATGCAGCACCAAGAACTGGACACAGAACTCCAGTTGAGGCCTAATCGGCATAGAACAGAATGGAAGAATTACTTCTCGTGTCTGGTTTACAACACTCCTGCTAATATTTCTATGTTACACTGTTGCTCATATTTAGTTTGTGATCCACTATGATCCCCAGATCCCTTTCCCCAGTAGTCCTTCCTAGGCACTCATTTCCCATTTTGTGTGTGTGCAACTTATTGTTCCCTCCTCAGTGCAGTACCTTTCATTTATCCTTATTAAACTGCATCCTATTTACTTCAGACCATTTCTCCGGTTTGTCCAGATCATTTTGAATTTTAGTCCTATCCTCCAAAGCACTTGCAACCCCTCCCAGCTTTGTATCATCTGCAAACTTCATAAGTGTACTCTCCATGCCTTTATCTAAATCACTGAGGAAGATATTAAACAGAAATGGATCCAGAAGTGATCCCAGTAGTACTGGACTTGAGACGCCCTTCTAGCTTGACTGTTAACCACTAATAACTACCCTCTGGGAATGCTTTTCCAACCAGTTCTTCACCCATCTTATAGTAGCTCCATCCCTAGTTTGTTTATGAGAAGGTCATGCAAGATAGTAGCAAAAGCCTTATTAAAGTCGAGATATACCACATCTACCACTTCCCCCATCCACAAGACTTGTTACCCTGTCAGACTGTTTTGATATGATTTGTTCATGACAAATCCATGCTGACTATTACTTATCACCTTATTATCTTCTAAGTGTTTGCAAATTAATTGCTTAATTATTTGCTCCATTATCTTTCCACTACAGAAGTTCTGCTGACTGGTCTGTGATTCCCTGGGTTTTCCTTATTCCCTTTTTTAAGGATTGGCACTATATTTGCCCTTTTCCAGTCATTTGGAATCTATCCTGTCTTTCATGACTTTTTGAAGATAATCACTAATGGCTCTGATATCTAATCAGTCAACTTCTTGAGTTTCTTGGATGTATTTCATCAGGCCCTGGTGACTTGAAGACATCTAACTTGTCTAAGTAATTTATAACTTGTTCATTTCCTATTTTACCATCTGATTCTATCTCACTGGAATTCATTAAGTTTGATGTCCAATTAGTACTAAATCTTTTGGTGAAAATTGAAATTAAAAAGTCATTTAGTACTACTGCCATTTCCACATTTTCTGTTGCTGTTTTTCCCTCCTCATTGAATAATGGTCCTAACCTGTCCTTGGTCTTCTTTTTGCTCCTAGAATATTTCTAGAATGTTTTATAGTTACCCTTTATATCTCTAGCTAGTTTAATCTTGTTTTGTGCCTTGGCCTTTCTAATTTTGCTCCTACATACTTGTGTTATTTGTCATAGTGATTTCTTGCAGGACTCTTTTTCGAGTTTCAGATCACTGAAAATCTCCTGGTTAAGCCAGGATAGTCACTTGCCATACTTCCTATGTTTCCTATTCAGTGGGATACTTTGTTCTTGTGTCCTTAATAATGTCTTTTTAAAAAATTGCCAACTGCATCGGAACAATATTTAAAAGAGACAGCTATAATGTTTGATTGTAGATTTCATATTAGCCAAGTTATATAGGGTGGAATTTTGGTTAGATTCAAAAGCAGACAAAACTAGGAGTTTTGATGTGTATAATTCTGCATGGGAGCACTTGAATCTATGCCGGTTATAAATCTTAGTGACCTTTCAATAAAACCTGGGTTGACTTAATTTTTTTTAAATGAGACCCCAAAACCAGAAGTTTTGAATTGTGAAATGACATTACAGTTATGAGTTTTGTAATGCAATTTAATAGATCTAGCATTTAGGCTTTCATTGCACGGAATTATCAGTTCAGGGTACAATTATGCAACTCTAATGTATTTAGGGTATTTCTTCACTGATGGTGGCTCCAGGTTGATTTCTCTGGTCAATTGAGCAGTCAATGATCCAGAAGTAGATCATTAAAACCATCCCCTCAAATGGCGCAGCACAGTGAAGACGCCACATAGAAGAGAAGTTACAAAGTCGATGGGAGTTACGCAATCTACTTTGTGTTGATCGCTGCCAAATTTTAAGGTAAGTGTAGACCAGGCCTAAGGAAGTAAAAATACAAAAATTGCTCTTTACTTGTATTTCATACCAAACATGTTCCATATTTCTTCCTTAGGGAGGGGAGCTTGTTAATTTGTTATTAATTCTTATTAATTATCTACCTCCTCACACTGTGCAATACAATACAACACAATAAATAAATAAATAAGACATTTTCTTTTAAAAACACATTTGGTCAGTGGAAGCAGAATGCTTAGTGGAATAACACTTTTTACCCCTCTCTCCCAAAAAATATATTTTATCTTTTGTACTGACAGGAAGAAAAAGTAATCATGTCACTAAAATATATATTTGGTTTCTTTCACAAAATGCAGGTATCAGTTCATGTCACAGCAGAATTAATTGATTTCCACTTTTTGAGTCAGCAGTTCTAGCATGAAAAAATAAAGCTCTATTTGTCTTGAATCTTGAAATAAGAGACTTGACCAACTGTCATAAAATTGTTTCTCTTTTGTATTTCAAGTAATTTTTTTCCAGCTCCAAAGAGTCCCACATTTGGGTCTACCGTTCAGCCTGAGTAGATGGGGTTGACTGATTCCATTTATTTTTTCTTGCCGTGTTGTATTGTAAAGCTAAAATCAAGGTCGTAGTCATTTTCTGAGCAGACTTAAATAAACCATGTCTGGTAATTAACTGCAGAATTGCTGCTAATACATACAAATTAAGTTCTGTGACTTTACTAATGTTGTCCTCAAAATCTTTCATATGAGACATAAATCAGTTTATATACCTTAATGTTCCTCTCTTCACATCCAGAGCTAGCTCTAGGCATTATTCTATCTAAGGCCAACTTCAGCATGTCCCTTTCTACCACCTCACCATTCATTCTCTCCCTTCTCATTTTAAAAACAGTTTTATTAGGCTATATATCTTAACATTTGACATTCTTTTTTTCTTCTGAAGAAATTGCTTCTAATGTCAAGTTATCATGTTCTTCCTTCTCTTTCCATTTTCCTTCCAGCCCTTTTTTTCTTTTTTTTCCCTAGCGTTATCTATCTTGGTGTTTCTTTACTCTGTCTCTTACAATGTTTGTTTTTTCTCTCACGCATAACAGTTGTTCACTTTTCCTTTTCTCCACCTCCATCTCCTTCTCTTCTGCCTCTGTCTTTTCTCTCATTTTTTAGACATGTTTTAAAATAAGTATACACACCCTCAAAATTTCTCCTTCTCTGATCTCCATCAATGCAATCCTCCTTGCTTCTCCTCTTCCTTAGCCCCTTTTGCTCCCTATTCTCACTCCACCCTCTCATATTCATATCAGACCTGGTTCCACATGGAGTCTCATTGAAATCAATAGGAGTAAAATATCACTCAGTATAACTGAGTGGCAGAACTGAGCAATGAAGTATGTAAGTGTGATATACTGAGACCCTATAGATAAAATGTTATTCCTCAGTAAGAACATCAACTATCACTTTTTTCGGGTGCGATCACAGCCTTGGAATATTGCAGTTACTTTGCTCTCTGGCAGTGGGTTTTGGCTTTTATCAGCAAAGTTTTCTCTTTCTGCATGGTTTTGGGCCACATTTTCAGAACATAATGCACAGTCTATTAGCAATAATTTATTATATGCTTCAGCAGTAATTCAGACTAAACAAACCTTTCAGCTACTGAAATACATTTTTATTACCCTTGTCGTGTTGCCAGGTTAATAATGTGCCTTTTTGTTTTGCCTTTTTATAGTAATAGCGTGTTTTTTCATGACTGGCAACAGATGGAGGGCCTTGTCCTATGGTCTTTTCTCAAAAAAATGGAAAATGTTTCTGAGTAAGGATTGCATAGTTGTGTGTAGACCATTAATGTTTCTGTTTATGAAGGGCTAAATGTTAGTGAACGTCAGTTGTACTTCTGCAAAATTTCAGATTGATATAGCTCTAATTACATTTAGAGTGGCAATAGCTTCCTTCTATTACATCATAATGTTCATTCTTATCAAGAACAGGAAAGTTCTTCATTCACTATGTATACTTTCCTAGACATCACAGATAATAAATATGTCTTATTTCCACATATCCTGTTCTGCTCCTGAGTGTCATGTTAGATGATATCACCCATGGTGAATGTTCTATCTTCTTTCTTTATAAGTCAACCAAAAATCTCTGATCTACTTCTTCATAGCACTGCAATCATTGCTATCATTTTGATCTATCTGCCCAGTCTAGGTTATCTCTGACTTTGCAGTTATTCTGCGCATGGACTAACAGGTATGTTAGATATTATTTCCTTCCAAATACATATTCAGTCTATGCTAGTCAACCAAAGCATTACTCTTACAAATCTATCTAATCTCTATATACACATTGCTTTAAATTCTAATTTTTATTCACAGCCTTAATAGAGGATGCCTCCTGGAGTCATTGTGTCTCAGAAAGGACAATGCTTTCTAAACTGCTGGTACATCACAGCTACTACAACACTCTTTGAAAGAGTAGAAATCCTGCATCCTCCTACATACAGCCAGGCCTGCTATCTGATGGGCAGCCAGGGTTCTACACACTTTTGGCCCCACTTGGGTAGGCTAGAGCTGCTATTGGTGCTAGTTTACCATAGTCCTTGTGGTCCCTGAGATCAACATTGTAATTAGACCCCCAAAAGAGTCTGTGAGCAAAGGGATGAGGGGAAAGCAATGTGTCATTCCCTCCTGTTTGTGCACCCATGCATAGCTTGGCTGTCTGGTCCAGTATGCCAATATTTGGATGTATATTTACAGTATAGACACACATATATGTCAAAAAATTGTTCTTGTAATATACTAGTCTTTTCCTCTCAGTATGAAGATATAAGCACACAAAACAGAAGTCTTCTGCCTGTGGCCTGAGCATAGAGAGAACAGAAATCAAAGCAAATATGGAACATTGTCTATTGATTGAAGATAGATTCATCCTGACATACATATTCACCCTCTGCCCACATAATACTTTCTCTTTATGACTGTGTGTTACAATCACAAGTAATACATACAATGGAGAAAATATTCCAGTTTAATTACTACTAGGGTGACCAGATAGCAAATGTGAAAAATTGGGATGGGGATAGGCAATAATAGGCACCTATATAAGAAAAAGCCCTGAATATCAGGACTGTCCCTCTAAAATCAGAATACCCTAATTGCTACCTATTGTGAAATATATCCAGGACTGTTGCCTATTGTGAGATGCAGCTGAGAACGACAAACTCAGGACAGACTGATAAAAATAAGGACAGACACACCCCAAACTGGTGGTTATTCTAACATTAGATTCACCAAAAATAGGCTTATGGTAGGTAACAAGAAGCTAAACATTGTCTCTCTTAAGCCATCCAGCCCTTTTCACCACCCAGACACCTGGTCTTTATGATGAGAGGTTATTGAAAACCAGATTAATCATATGTAAAGTTCTTCCAGACCCAAAAGATCAGCCACTTCCCCAAGTCAATATATACTCACATCTTCCCCCAAAATCATGCTTTTAGCCCATCCTTAAGTAACTAAAAACTAAAGTTTTGTTGATAATAAATAGAAAAGAAGAGAGTTACTAAATGGTTAAGGAATCATATACATTACAACTGATTTTTAGAGTTTGCAGGTAAGGATCGCAGCAGTGATGTTAAATCTGCTACTGTATAAAAAGTCTCTCAGATCTTATGCCAAGAGGTTAGAGACCAAAAACATCTTAAATGGAGAATCTGATAGAATCTATTTTTGGCTTTCCCAGAGTATTCCAAGCAATTACATGGAGATCCCAGTCTAAAACAGGATATAACAGGATATAGTTTCACGGACAAACACATTTAAGCAGCTACCCTTGATTTCTATTGCTACAAATGAATGGGTTAATCATTATGGGTCCAGCACATCTCTTTGATATTCACATATAAGTGAATTGTCCTAATTACAATTACAATGTGTCTTGTTTAGTTGTTATGAGTCATACACAAGTTAGCTGGTATGCCAGGGTTACAAAATCATACTCAGCTTTTTAAAAAAATTAAAGAGTAAACACAAAACATTACAATGCAAAACCTCTTCAATATTGTGTCATCTTATTTTTTTTTTTAGCAAACTATGTTTCTTCATATAATTTAACACTTTAAATGCCAAGGTTTTTCTTTTGTTTCTCTCATTTGGTAGGGTTTTTCTTAATGATTATTTATCTTTAATTATACACTTACCAATACAGATATTCACCTATCCATCTGTTTGCTAGTAATCAGTATTTATACCTGAAAGCAAAGTTATTCAACTATCCATTCCATAGTGATGTATGTGTGTGTTTGGGTGTTTCAATTTAAGGCCCACATGGAACAATTGCAACACCAGATTTTATTTTTTCAGCTAACAAGGAAAGTTTGTCATCTTTTTTTAGTTTTTTTTAAAACAAGTGATTATGATCATTATGCTTTTCATAGCTGCCTAATTAATCATCCATTGATTTGATTAACATAACATATTGTTGGGAATCAAACAGCATGTATGCAAAAACTTGATTTCAGAAAAACATACTGAAACCTGTGAAAATATAAATAAAACTGGAATCTGTAATATCTTTCCAGTAATAATATGAAAGAAAAGATAATTAGAGGCAAAACTATTTGTACAATGTACCTAGAATTTAATATTACTATTTTGTTGGACTTAAAATGAAATCGGTGTGTTAGTAAAACCCATTAATCTTAATAAATGGTTATAAAAGCAGGCTTCCACCAGAAAATAAAAAGAATGCACAGAAATTAGTATATTTACTCTGTTTTTTCCTTTCAGACTTGAATATAAATATTAATTTCTTGATGTGTAAGAAAGGCTTAACACCCAATACTGCTCTCACTAAAATCTGGTAAAACTCCCATTCAGGTCATTCGGAGCAAGATGGTGCCCATTCAAAGTGTCTCTCCTTGTAGAGAAACAGCTTCAGGAAAAAATCTTTCTATTCTTATAACTTCAAATCTGGCCTTGTCCACACTTGGCACTCAGTCCTCCAAAGTCACTTAATCACTCTGAGTGCCATCAATTCCCAAGGATTTTACATGCACACAAGCACTGCACACTTTGAAGGATTGATCTCTGAATGTGGAATAGTGTGTAACCGAAATTCTTTGGCTTCCTCTATAAGTAAGATGGGGTGTGTGTGTGTGTGTGTTGGGGGGGTGGTTGTGTTACTACCTGATTCTAGACTAATTTGTGTAATCAGTTCCCCCTGCACTATAAAAAGAAGGAAATGGAGGAGCTTCTTCCCTTCTGGGAGATACAACTTGCACATATGTGAGAGGAATTCCATAAAATTGCCCACAGCTGTGCCATCCAGAGTTTTTCTATGTCCCACACTCATGAAATGTGTGAACTATGCTTTGTTAATATACATACGTGAAAGAACGTGTTCAAATGTGTAAACAGATTGTTAAACAGATTTAACAGAGCAGGTAGTCACTAACCCAGAAGTCAATGGTCCGAGACTGGGTAGTCAGGCTCAAGATGGACAGAAGGAAAGTGTAGCAATATCTTTCAGGGTCTTATAGTGGCTCTGAAAACAAAAGTTCTAACCAAGCATTTCATATTCTATCAGTGAACTGGATAGGAGCTGACAGTATTGGACCTAAGTCAAACTGTTTGGACCATGGCAGCTGTCTGGAGGGGCAGTTGAGCTGGCACCCTTGTGGCATAGGTAACAGGCTCATCATAGCCCTGTTTCGACAGTGGCAGACTGGAAAGAGCCAATGTCAGCAAGCAAGAGCAAGTCCACAATTGAAGGGGTGAGATGATGGGAGTACTTGCATCTATTTAACTGAGGAGGGGTTAGATTGGACTTGTGTAACCTAAGTGTGGCTTTTTGTGGGAGCTGAACTTCTGGGTATGGGATGCCGTCTAGTTTATTCTTTATATAAATGCCAAATAAAATTGGCTGTATTTCCAATGTCCAAGACTCCTGTGTGTTTATGAGAGGAGAAGGAAATTACCATTAAAAGGCCATTTAAAAGGATTTTCATTTAGCAGAACCATAAGTGTGAGTACAGCTCCAGGTAGGGACTGGAGGTACACCCTTTGTTTTTAAAAAGGGACATCCCTCTCCCCCCCGGACACTGTGTTGAACTTTGCTGTAAAGTTGCATATAAATATGGTGGTTGCTAAGAGGGATCTAACATATCCTCACTCTGTGGTGTGGATATGAGCTAGCCCCTGGTGAGTGTAGACCCTGATCACTAGAAATGTAAGACAGAACAAGGTTTTGAAATTTAATTCTGAAGTATTAGAATTACAATTACAGGTACAGGTTACAGGTATAATTATAATTACAGGTACTAGAAGTAGGAGCTAGAACAATTAAAGGTACTAGAAGTAGGAGCTAGAACCATATTTAAGGCACTTTGGTAAAACAAATAAAAATCTGAACAGGAAAAGCAGCTTCTACAGACAATATATATTTTTAAACTATTTAGTTCTATGCTACCCAAACGTTATTGTGGCAAGGCGCCTGCCTCTCATTGGCCTGGGAAGAGTTAAGAGGGCCCTTGGAAAGGCTGCGTGAAAGGTAGCCAGTAAGATGTGGCAGCCAGTCATGGCCCAGGAGGCCAGTATAAAAGAAAACTGCAGAGCAAAGCAAGGAGAATAACTCCCAGGAGCTTGAAGAGGGAGGACTATCAGCTCCCTGGAGAAAGCAACGGCTGACTGCTGGACCTCAGCAGATCCAAAGGCCCTGAAGTAAGGGCAGAGAAGGTATTGGGGATGAGGGGAAGTGGCTCAGGGAAATCTATGGAGGAGTTGGGGGGAGATGCAGCAGAAGGCTGCCATGCACACAGGGTCCCTGGGCCAGCACTCAGAGTTGTGTGTGGGCCTGGATTCCTTCTGTCTCCACCACCCAGTCATCATTGGATTGATGGCAGGACTGTGGTGGCCACAGTGGGAAGTGGCTAGAATGGACTGCAGAATCCCTCAGACGTAGAGGGGTGACGTAGGCCAGGTTTACACTTATCTGGCGATTCGGCAGCAGCAGACAGGAGTTATGCAAGCTACACAGAGTACACGGGTGGTTTTACTGCATCAACTTCTGGATTGATTGAGCGAGTCCAGCAAGGTTGATATGACAATGGTGACTTTTCCGCCATCAGTATAGACATATCCATAGATTGTGACTCAGCCAGATGGCTGGTGGAGGGCGAGATACCGCAGAGGGGCTTCTGCCTGGCTGAGAGCTGATTTCCCAGATAGCCAGCAGGAGGTGCCAAGGCAATGAGTTGAACCATGTTGCAGTTATGTTTTAATTTAATTCTAGAAATAAATTCCACCCCAGTTAACTGGAGAAATCCATTCTGGATAAAATGGGAGCCCATTAGAGTTTACCTTAGTAAAGACCTCAATATTTGACTTTAGTCTTCTCATAGTTAGGCAAATTTTGGGAAAAGACTGTAGTGACTGACCAGGAAGTACTGAAATATTACCACTCCACTCTTATTTCCAAAACAGATACAACTATGCTTAGGTAATGTTTAGATAGCATTCACACATTTGGATGCTTACCCAAACCTCTGAACTTTGATGTTTGCTCATTACTAAAGCTAACCTTATCATCTAGATGTCAACATCCTTGGAAAGTTGTGTACTGACAGGAAGGTATATTCACTGTTCATTTTTTAAAGTTTTCACATTAAATATTTTTTTCCTTTACTTGTTAAGTAAGTTTTTTTTAAATGCTTTGCCAGCAGTCAGTGTGGTGCTTCATAGACTGTCTACGGTCATCCAATGATGCAATATTTTGTACTTTATATATATTTAAGAATTATTATTTCAAAATTCAATTAACCTTAAGTTTCAAACTCCTTTTTAGGCATGTGTTCTGTGACAATCTTTAGAAAACTGAGTTTCCTGGAATAGAAAACTGAGCCAGAGGTTAAAGATGAATGAAAAGTAAGATGCTTGAAACATGTAAAATGGAAAGGCTTTTGAACAACTAAATTCCCAGTGAAGGGTGTGTGTGTGTGTGTAGGAGAGAGAAGACTTATTATGTTTACCAAATTGCACAGATCCTAGGATAAATCCAGGTATTTATAAGGCCTTCACAAACAAAAGCAAGTGCAGAGGCAGCTATTTAGAGAATATTGCTATAAGAGAGCCAGGAAAATGTTAATCGGTTTTGAGAGACTGGTGTCCTGCCTTCAGGATCACTTCTCAACCAAAGGTTCTGATGTTGCAATGATTCTATTTGGGGTATTATTGAGGATTTTCACTCACAAGTTTTCAGATTTGGAGTTTTTCATGAAGCTTGAAGGAAACCCTTGCTTGTTTAGTGTATAATTAAAGTGTGATTTTTGTTATGAAAGGTGAGTCTTTATAAATAGCTTCTTAATCATCTGTGTTTATTTTCTCTCAATGACTCTAAATCAGACTTTTTTCATTTTGCAAGTTAAAAATGTGTATTTCTAATTTCCAGTAAGACTTAACTCTAGCAACTTCAAGTGTAGCTTGAACTTTCACTGTGGTGTTGGCTATTAGATCCAGGGGTTTGCAGTTTTGTAGTCATGTTGGTCCTAGGATATAAAATAGACAAGGTGGGTGAGGTAATATCTTTTATTGGACCAATTTCTGTTGTTGGAAGAGACAAGATTTCAAGCTTCAGAGCACTTGTTCAGGCCTGGAAAATGTATGAAGGTCACAGCTAAATACAAGATGGGCTAAAGTGTTAGTTTGAGACTTGGAAGAACTCAGATTATAACCCTGGTCTGCTACATACTTCCTATGTGACCTGGGCAAACCCTTGTTCTCTCTACCTCATTTTCCCATCTCTAAACTTTATATATAGCACTGGGGTGTTGTGAGGAGAAATACATTAAAGATTGTGAGAGGCTTCAATACTACGATATTGTGGAGCCATGTACTACATTGTGCAATTGAAACTTCAACACTTCTGTAGGACATAAGCCAGCAGCCTCTCCAGAGCTGAACTTGTCCTGGACTATTAAAAATATTAAAGTAGAAACTTATTTTTTGCAAATCCTGTGCAGGTATGACTCTGATTACACAGAACAAGAAGGTGCCATTTCATATTTTAATTAACTGCAGCCACAAATCAAAAGACTAGTAGAGTCCCATACTGTGTGCTGAAGAAGCTGACTGAGGGGGAATCATAAAATCCTGTAAGCAGCATAAATAGACAAGTGCATGGCCTGATATATTTCAGAGAAAGCTTAATCACATAGTAGAAATATTAGATTCTTCTTTTCCCCCTTGAACAGCTTAACGTGTCCGAGCTTGTGAATTACATTATGTTACAGATAGTATGTACCATTCATCGATGATATGTAACAGATTGCCTGCTCAGGCTAGAGCAATAGGGCAACTAACTTGCGTATGTATATGAAAGACATGTTAAAAAGGTTATAATGTGGTCAAGTCACTTCTTAGAATAGAATAAAGCAGGATGTTACCACATCACATCTACATGGCATATGACCCAGTAATTATATTTCCTCTGAATTCAAGGAAACTAGTGAAATGCTAATCTTATCATCTATATTTATCTGTAATCTGTTGTTGGCTATTACAGTACATATACTCTGTAATTAGATAACCCTAGATTAAAGTGTATTAAAGATTTTTTTGATGTGTAAAACTTCATAAAAATTAATGAAAGATTGTTGTTTATTGTTGGTCTTCAGAGAACCTTGTGTATGTAAATGTAATGTAAATGTGTTAACTTCAGAGCTAAGGACACTGAGAAACAATGGGAATTCAGACTGTCTGCATTTCTTATTCTTTGTTAAAGGAAGGACCCATGTCTTCTGTGAGCAGGGCCTATGTATACTGGCTTAAGAGAATGATCCTGTATCTCTGAATAGATGGATTCTGACGGAGTGTAGCAGGTCTGTACCAGCTCCCATGTTGCTCAGGTCCTCTGCCCCACAAACCGCTCGCAGATCACAGCTTCGTGTTCCCACTAGTGCTCTGTCTCACAGGCTTTTTCCACCACCGCTTATTTACAAGTACAGTCCAGGCTCAGGGGCCACAGAGTCTCAGTCCCTAACTCAGGGCAGCTCCCCTCCCACCGAGGCTTCTCCCTCCTAGGCTGGCCACTTGCTCCTTCCTTCCTTCCTTCCTTCCTCCTGCTGCTCCTGCTACCTCCCTGCTGTGAGCGTTCCTTGTGCGCCTTTCTGTGAGCCTTTATAAGGCTGGTCTAATGAGCGTAACATGTGCTACTTCTTAGCCTATTCCCTGCATGCTCACTCATCTGGCTCCACTCCCCCTTTGATTAGGGCTTCAGGGCCAGAGGGCTGGCTTAACCTTCAGTTCTCAGACATTACCCTGTCACACAGAGGGAATCCTGCGTGATTGGACAGAGGTCCCCAAAGCCATTTTGGGTAACTCTGAGAGCCTTATGAAAAACTAGCAGATATATTACATCTCTGCTATCATTTGGACTACAAACAGACTCATCTGTAATATATTTTACCAGCTTTAACATCTCAATCATTCTCATTCCTTAT
>ML675601.1:12533982-12817489 GCA_007922155.1 Mesoclemmys tuberculata
TGTTTAGTTCAATTACTAGAGAAATTGGCTACCGTGCTGTCCTTGGCTAGATCAAGAGTATCCATTGACCTGGGTAAGTGGCTGTCCTCTTGGGATTGGGAGTGACCTAAAATTCTTGGTTTTAATAACTTTTCATCACTTTGTCCAGCTTGTCTGGATGGCATTGTGCTAGAAAGCCTAAGAGCATCTGTTGGTGACTCCATGGTAAGACTAATATATTAATCCAGGAGTGCAGAGTTGTTACTGGCTTGGTGAAATCTAATTATAGAATATACCACGAGTTTTAGGTGTGTGCCCTGTTTTCTGACAGTGTGACCTGAGATTGACACCCTCAGTTGTGAACTACTCCAGACAACATGACAATACCTACCTCATGAGACTCAAGAACTTGAAGTGAATCAACTATACGTGTGAACTAATGTAGCAAGGTGCTGTGGCCTTCCTCAGAGCCTGGGCCAAAGGAAGGGTTGTGACGTACCAGCTGGACAGAACAAGGCCCTATAGGCCAAAGACCCCGGAAGAAGAGGGGTGGAGCCAGGACAGGAAAGGGAAGCATAAAAGGCTGGCCTAGCAGCTCAGTTAGGGGAAAGCTGCTGCATGAGAAGGATGTGTCTTCCCCGAGGCTGTGGTCTGGGCCTGAACCAGGCCCCACGGCAGTGCAGAGCAAACACTCCACCAACTGGAGCCTCCAAGGCCTGCCTGAGCCTCCATGCCCTAGAGACTGGAGAGGGATCACCAGGCCCTAGGGACTAGGAAGAGCTACCCAAGACTGCTGAGTGGGAGAAACCACCTGAGGCCGGCCCTGACCTGGAGGAGCTGTCTGATGTCAGGGACCCTGTGGAGCTGCCCGAGCCTCTTGTACTGGAGGATCCCCTGTGACCTGGAGGAGCTGCCCTCTGCTGACAACACCGAGGAGTTTCTGGACGTGCTGCTGGTTGACAATGAGGGACTCATAAGGCTCCCACTCGCTATCCACTCCAGTGACCTGGAGGAAGATCCCTGGCTGCAGGTACCCGGGGACAGGGTGCGAGGAAGTAGTTCATGGACAGCTGACTATAGAGTGGCCAAGAGTGTGGCTAAGCCAGTCAGAGTGTTGCGGCTGGATCCCTGCTGACCCGGTGGCAAACCACTTTGCCATTGATAGGGCCCTGGGCTGGGACACAGAGGAATTGGGTGGGCCTGCGTCCCCTCCCCCTTCCCTAATCACCCCCAGGAGTGCTGGAATTCCTCTGAACGTGCCTACCAGAGGATACAGAGCTTTGCCAGCCCCATCTGCCTGCTGGGCCGGGGGCTATAGACTGTTTACAAGCCTCACCTGCTTGAGGGCCGGGGGCTATTGACTACTTCACCTGCCCCACCCACTTGAGGGCTGGGGGCAACAGACTGCTTACCAGCCCTGCCCTACCTGAGAGCCAGGGGCTATAGACTCCTGATCATCCCTGCACTATGTGAAGGCCAGGGGGCTACAGACTTCAGGGAAAACCCTGATGGGGCTGGAACTAAAGATTTATAATCCATGGCATTTATCCCCGTAGACCAAGGCACTGTGGCCTTCCTTGAAGCCTGGGCCTGATGAAGAGTCGCGACGCCCCAGCTGGAGCACGCCAACAGCCTACAAGTAAATACACAGAAGTTAAAGCACGTTAGCTTCACATGTGGATGCTTTCATTGAAAAGTAACATAGCCTTAGTTTGCTCTTACTTAATAACTTCACCCAAGAAGGATTATTTGCATTGACTTTATTTTTCAGTTGATTCGCCTTAGCTTTCCTGACTGTCCCTAGGTAGCCAAGCCCTTAGTGATCTTAAAATTATTTCACACTAACTTTGATCTTAAGTAGCCTATGTGCAGAGTTCTATAGATCAATTGGATCACAGTGTATGTGTAAAAGTTCTAGTTAGGTGCCTGAAGAATTTGTTTATGGCTGATAAGCCCAATTCAAGAGTGGCAGTTTATTACAAGTTTCACATATGTGAACGACATATGTGTTGTCTGAGATGAAGTCCAAAATTACAGCACACTGCTTTTTTCTTTCTTTCTTTGCTTCCATCCTCTAGATCAAAGCGGCTTCATGTTGAGCTGCACCCAGTGCCAAATGTTTCCTCCATTTTGAAAGGGATTTTGCATGCTCCTCCCAGTCTATGTTGATGTTGAATGACTTCATATCACTTTTGTACACATCACGGTAACGCCATAAATGGTGATCTTGCTTTCTAGTACCGTCACTAATCCCACTGTGCAAAATATTCTTGGAGATACGGTCTCCTCCCATTCTCCTGATATAAATGAGCTATCACAACCTCCTTCTTCTTGACAGTAGTTTGTAAGCGTCAATCTTGAACACTCCAGCACACTTGTATTTGTTATTTTTAGTCCCACTTTATTACCAGAATTTTACACAGGCATCTCCTGTGGAAGCTGTTCAGTCTCCTGATGTGCCTAGCATATGTAGTCCATGTGTTTTAATCATAGAGCACAGATGACAGCACACAAGTCTCATAGATTCGCATCTTTACCTTAATCTATAGTTTGCTGTTATTCCATGCACATTTCTGTAATAGCACAAAATTCTTAGCTGCTTGTCCGATTCTGTTACTCAGTTCAGTCTTAAGATCAAGATTCCTGCTGATCATAGAGCCCAAGTAACAAAAGCTGTCTATGACACCAAGAGATTTATGCTCCAGAGTAATGTCAGGAATTGGATCTTCCACTGGATCACAATCTTCTTGAAAATAAAGAGTAGAGGAACAGCTTCTGTTAAGTAAAAGTGTTGGAGAAAGCTGAAGACTTCAAAAACAAAGGGCTTGTCTATATGGGGGTAGGGAGAGGGTTAAATCAGATTAATTTGGTGAATCCAGTTTGAAAATGTTTGCATACACACACAAAAATTCAGTATAGTGCACTGACTGTATTATCATGAACCCTGGAAGTCTCTTTCAAGGTGAACTAACTTTGCTGTGAGTGAGTTTGGTCTACTCCTGTGTTAGCAATGCTCCTGCCCACTGCTTGGGATGATCTTGAAGGCTGGAGTAATAGAAATGGGATGAAATTTAATAGTTCAAAGTGCAAGATCATGCATTTAAGGACTAACAACAAGATTTTTTTACATTAAGCTGGGGATTTATCAGTGGAAGTGTCAGGAGGAGAGAGACCTGGGTGTTGTATTAGTTGATCACATGATTACTGTGAGCTGCTAGTGTGATGCAGCCATGAAAAAGGCTAATGATAGGATGCATCAGATGAGGTCTTTCCAGGAGAGATAGGGAAGTGTTAGTATTGGGGCACAGGTCACTTGCAGGTTTAAACCAGTGTAAATAGTGAATCTGTAAGTTTGAAGTCTTTATATCATGATTTGAGGATTTCAGTAACTCAGCCAGAAGTTAGGGACCTATTACAGGAGTGGCTGGGTGAGGTTCTGTGGCCTGCGATGTGCAGGAGGTCAGACTAAATTAGCATGATTGTCTCTTCTAGTCTGTGTCATGTTTCCTCGGCTGCTGAAGCTGTTCTGCTGCTGGAGGAGCTGATGTTGCCACCACTTCTCTGTATGGTGCAGCAGGCAGAGTCCAAAGTCAAATTCATCCAGCAAGCAGCTTCTGCACATTTCTGACTGTCAGCACAGTGGTGTAGAGAATTGTTGGGTCCGTGCTGGCCAATATTAATTCAGAAATGGTGCTAGCCCACCTAGAAAGGAAGGGTGGTATGAAGAGATCAGAAACATTCATTATACATTCCACAATGTACATCAAGAAAAATCCCAGGGTGCACCCTTCTGAGCAGAGAAGCAAAGGACTGTGGAATACCCTCCCAGAACACCAAAAGCTTAGTACACAGTAAGCTACTACTATGTGTACATATGATTCAAATTGAAAGCCAGCACAGGCATCTTTTGTGCAAACTATTGGTGCAGCTTGCGTATTGTGGATTACCTGTTGTTCATTATTATTCTGCAGATCAAACCCACTGTGTTCTCCATGTTGGAATGTAGAGCTTGATTAATGCTGAGTTGACTAGGCAGTTGTATGCTGCAGCTGAAAGCTGGCTCTGATTTCTGTGGTAGTAGGAAAATGTAAATCAAGAATAAAGTAATTTAAGCAGAAGTATACAAGCTCTTGTTTTCATCATAAACACAAGTTACAGAGGATGGTACAGAATTCTTACAGTGGAATCTCATTTTCCCACTCGTATTAGTCTAGACAAGGGATAAATCCCTTTGCTTTTCTACACTTGCCCTTTACGAAACTGGCAAAGTTTTTTGTGATTTTTTTTTTTTGTGCAAGCACATAACATCCAGTGAGCAGAATATAATGTATAGCTCATTTCTCTGAAGCTTGCCATGATAATATATTGTCCTTTGCTGATTACAGCATAGTGAATCTGAAGGGAAAGAGAAACTGTCAGGGTAATTTAGCTGGATTGCAGATGGAAAACTGGTTATAAACCTGTGAGGAGGAAATAATAAGCATGAGTTATATTTTTAATTGCTTTATAGATCTGATCTAAATATTTGTCATAAAATTCAGTGAGTGTAGTTCGATCAATAACTGACAATACTGTAAGTTAATAAATGCTTCAGATATGTCCTGTGCTGTCTTCAATAACCAAAGTATTAAGGCATAATTTAATATATGAATGATAACAGGTGTCTGATCAATGGAGACGTTAATGTAATGATACCATCACATACATCAGATGAATATTAATGGACCATATTGTGTCAGATTCTTATGGTAGATCTTTTCTTTGGTTTTTATCTCAACTTCTGCCTAAAGAGTGAAGTATGATATGGGTCAATATAATTTTAAGTAGGCTTGAATTGTGTATATTGCCAAATGATGGTACTGTTAGTAATACAATATTTATTTCGGATTATTTAGTATTTGAACAGTAACACCTGCAGTGTTTTCTTTTAGGTGACTTATTCTAAATTAAAAGATTCAACTATTATTGTGCAGTATCTAATTAAGAGGTGTGTATTTGTGTGGAGAATGCTGAGGCAGAGATTTTCAGTACTGAGCTATTGAATGCTTAATTTGGAATGAATATTAAGGACATCAATTGTGTCAACAGAGGGACAGAGAATTAATTGACATGCACTTTGGCTGTCGTCTTGTATATTCCAGCATGGATTTTCACTGACCTCTCACATAAAGACACAAAGGGACGTAGTCCTCCAAACTTTAAGCCCATTTTATTGGGATTCTTGAGTATCTTTTCTGTTAAAAGGGTGTAGGCCTGTAAAGTGAAAACCCCCACAAGGTCATCTTAATCCATTCAGAAGTTGAAGAATGCAGCTGCTGTCAAGTGGGATAACTCACAAAGAATATGTAACACCAAGGTGCTGAGATTTCTAGTGCCTATGTTAGTTTTCATGCAGTGTAACTTGTTGGTTTTTACCTATAAAGCCTTAAAGCTAAGATTTTTTAAAGATCTCAGTGCTCACATTCCGGGCCAGGTTTTCTAACAGAGCTCAACATGCCATGTAAAGGTGACTAAAAGGGAACTAAAGTGTTTTGGAAATCTGGCCTTAATTGTGGATATTGAGTGTTTAAAGAAGCAGCATCTGTATTTCCCCCTTGTGGGCCAGCAAGGGCAGCCACTCTTGGCTCCCAGCTCCTCAGTCACCTCCTTTCTCTGCATGTCTCTCCCTTATGACCAGGTCCCACCAGGCTGCACAGCTTTGTCTCTACCGTGATATCCCCCAAAAGCCAGATTGCCTAATCAGCTAATGTCTGTGCCTTGCTTTCTCTTCAAGTGCTAGGAATACCTGTAATTAACAGCTGTTATAACTTATCACTCCACTCTTTTTATAAGCAAGCACATTTATTTTTAAGGTGAAAGCATTACAGAGAACATATTAATAACATTAAAAGAATGTACACCTATGCTAATAAGTTTACCAGAGAACACCCCACAACTGTAACAAGGGCTCTGGTAGAAGTCAGTCCCTTAAACCCCAGAAAGGAGTTTTCATATAGCTTCAAGTTCATAGAAGCTTTAGCTCAGAACTAGCACCCCAAAATAGGTTAATCTTTGTTCTCTACATTTTGGGCCTTTGTCCTATAGTCTCAAAATCAGGTAAATGGCACACAAAGGTCCCTCATCAGGAAGTGCTTTGAAAGTCTAAGTATTTGTATAATGGGAGATGGGAAATTTGCATTCACCTCCCCCCAGACAGTCCTCAGGCTTGACACAGTTTGTTTCAAAACTCCATTCTTGTTTTGCACGTTGTTGGAAGTTCATAACTTTTCCCAGGGTTCTTTGTCATGTCAACTAGTTTGTGTGGTTTTTTCCCAAACAAGGAATTTTAAGGGAATAACAGGAGAGAATGGCGCCACCAAAAATGATCTCAATCCTCCTTATCTGGGTCAACAGCTGAGACTCCTAAATGGCTTCTTGATTACTAGGGCCTGCTACCTTCCTGATCATAATTTATGATCCATTGTCTTTTGACTTAGATAATGTGTTCCTTACCCATTCAAATATCTCATGCTTGTGCTTTTACAGGGCCTCATGACCAAAGTAAGAAATTGCAGAACTGATGCCCTGTCTGGGACACTTGCGAGCTGGGTGAAATGTTATTTCACACTATTAAAGTAAAAAGCAAAGTTGATTCAACACTACTTGTTAAATCCATGAATATAAACTTATTTAAAATATGGCAAATTAAAATTTATACTTACTGTCTACATTACCATACATCTGACACATTCACCAGGATCCAGTGGACTGATGATTGCCTAACATCTTTTGGGTGAAGAACTGTTTTCAGATGCAGTGGATTGAGGAGGGAATTGAAAGCATGTTGGACTGGGTGATTTTGGGAGTTATAGGTGTAGGACAACACAAACCAAAGACAATAAAAAAGGGAAATTAAGAAAAGAGAGAGGCAGGAACAAGGAGTAAGCTACTAGTTATTTAATTCTTCCTCCTCTTGGATATTCAATTAGGAAGCAGTCTCACAGGCTTTATTAATTACAATGAATTATGTACTGTTTTATTAATACATTTCTAAGGTGCCCATCAACAAAGATACCTAGAAACTATTATATTCTATTTACAAAGAAAGTATATGATCTTTCAGGAGAAGAGAGAAGTTATTTTCTCCCCAAAATCCTTTATGAGTAGTTGGATTGAACTGCTTTATGCTGTGTGTTAATAGAACTGGCAAAGGTAATAAAACTAACGCCTTTTGCTATGTTTTGTATTAGGTGAAGTATAGATTATATTGATGTGTACCAAACAAGGATCAGACTGCATTGTAGTCAGTGACATTGTAGCATATAAGAACGGTCACTGTCCTGAGCAACTAATAACTTAAGATGACAAGAAACAGGTGAAGGATGGGAGAGGAGTCATTATAGATATCAGGCTAATGTCTTTCACTGTCATGTATAGCTACACATACCCTATACACTGCCACAAGTGTAGACGAGGTCTATGGTCTGCTAGATATTCCAAATCCATGCAACAAGAAAAGTTATAGAATTTCTCAGTCACAGGCCTGATATCTTTTTGAAAAGGGAAACTACTGGAACAGATGCAATGAATACGAAATAGAACAAAAGAAGAAAAACGTGGGAAATTATTCTAAGGTTTGAAATGGAATTTTTGCTCAAAGATGACCCTTGCTTAATTAGTTTAAGATAGATTACAGACAATGCTTTGTTCTACTGACAATTGTTAGAACTGAAGATTATATGGAAGCTTTAAGAGTAGTCTGGATTTTTTAAAAATATTTCTTGCACTTTAGTAAGAATTGATGGGAAAGGGAAGAAGGGCTGTATCCTACTTTCTTTGAAGTCAATGGCAACACTCATTCACTGCATCAGAAGTAAATACTTACAGCTACACTTTCAAAAATATCGATTGACTTTGAATACCTCTGTTTCCTGGTATCCAAAATGAGGCACCATTGCATTGATTTCAATGGACAACAAATTTTTTCAAAGGTGTTGCTTCCTCAGAAATTTTTTTAGATTATGCTAGACCGCTTGAAGCTGAACACAAATATAATTTCAGACTACTTGTATCACGGAGGAATTTGGAGAAACAAGAAATTGACTTTTATTGAATGTAATGCATTTAATCGCATAACGGTGCTGACGCTTTGCAATAGTTCAACTGAGCTAAAAATGTTTTGTGGATGATTTTCATTTGTACTCAGTGTCTTACGCTTCTCATTTAAGTGTCCAATGATAATCGGCCAGCATTGATGGATTCCAGTTGCCCTGATACCATTTTTCCATAATCGCAATGTCCTGGTGAAACCTGTCATCATGCTCGTCACTGACTGGGTATTCAGTGGATTTCTTGTTTTTAGCAGAGAACCCAGACACATTGGTCAGACAGAAGTAACAGTCTGTAACATGATCCTTCTGCTCTCGCCATATCATTGGGACAGCGAATGGCATTGACTTCCGAGTACCTCTGAGCCAAGCTCTAAATTCGTCAGCGCATGTTGTGCAACCAACGTGAGGAGCCCAGGCTTTGTCCTGATCACCAATTTTACAGCCAAAGTAGAGCTCATACGCTTTCTTAATGCATGTAGTCATGCTCCGTCTTTGAGGTTTAAGCATATATTCGCCACAAATGTAACAGAACATATCGCAGCTGTTGCGATATTGGCGAGACATTTTGCTACCATGAATCCTCCTGAAAATACAATTGCTTTATTATTGTGAGTACACACAATATGCTATGAGCATAGAGCATGCACATCAACATGAATGCAAACTGATATAAATGCAATGCATAGAATGGTGTGTGCGAAATGCTTTTATAGCCTTTCTAAAACCTGTCCTGCCAGCATCTGCCCTGCCTAAGCCTTAACATTCCCACTGCATGTTGTGTGGCCTGCACTAGGTGCAGTGTCACTGCATGTCTAGGCATGCTTGGATACAAGATAGAAAACTTTTCAGCTTACATTGTGGGCAACATTTTAATAGACTTAAATTATTAATTGAAATAACAAATATAGGTGATTTCAAAACAATGGTACGTGATAGGGAAATTTCATTTTTGTAATCAGCAGCCCAAAAACCATAAAATACACCCAAAAGTATTCAGGAAGCAAAATCTTTGTTGTCCAGTGTTTTTAGAGCTGCTGAGAACTTGTAGCACTTCTTATTTCAGTTGGAGTGAGCACATGTGAGAAACAAATCGAAGTTTTTAAGTAACAGGTGAATAGTTGATGGTTGAGCGGAATCTGAGTTCTTAGAGCATTTGTACCTTTGCATGTCCAATGAAGTATAACAGATGTAAGTTTCCTGATTATCACTGCAACCAATTACTGAGAGCACTAAATGAAAAGCAAATGTGATCTGTTTCTTGCAAGAACCTTTCTCACAAATTTCCAGGAGCAAATAAAAGGTCTAGAGCATTCTCTGATTACATTTTTAGCAATAAAATGTAATTGCAATGTTCACCTACAAATCTGAGAATTTCTTATAATGGAAATTTAAACATGGAAACCATTGATATCACTTGTGTCCATCTCTAGCAATTTCAGTAACTCTTTGGGAAAAAAATCCCAAATTCTCACAGCTCCCTTTTTCCTATTTCTAGTATATTTATGCAGCATATTCTCTCCTTTAAGAGACGATGTAGATATCCTCCAATAAAGGCAGTGAGATTGCCTTGAAACTTAGTGAAAGAAGATCCTCCCAACCATTTTAGTACAATGAAAAATGTTTCCCAAATGCCTTTACTTGCAAGGATTGCAGCTGCTATAACTTATCATGGTCATATCTGAAAGAATTGCCAAAATGGAGCCAAGAAAAGGAACCACCTGGAAAAAGACTGACTTGTGAAAGCAGGAATTTAATCCTAATAATGGGTTTTTTTCATGGGGGCATGAAGAAACAGTGTCACATCTGTGGTTATTATTACTATATGTAAGAGCAAACGTGGGTAACAGATACTGCATTATGTACATATAACTATTTCTTCTTATATGTCCTGAGATAGCTATAGGCTATGTCTACACTGAGGGCAGTACATTCACTGCCACCAGATCAATTTATCTGGATTGATTGAGTGGAAGTGGAAACCCACTCAATTGACCTTGAAATCAACACTATTAATCCATCTCTGCCAGGTGGAGTAACACTGCATTGATAGGAAAGCATTTCCTGTGAGCACAGCAAACTGAAGACACTGCAGTAAGTAGAAGCTAGGAAGCCAATGGGAGATACGCAAGCTACGTGGAATAGCTCTACATAGCTTGCGTATCTCCTGTCAACTGCCACTGAATTTGGCGGCAAGAGTACACATAGTCATAGATTGCAAAGTATACAGTCTGAGGTATTTCTGAAGGCTTATCTTAGATTTTAATCTAATTGATTCATTTTATTACATGGTCCTGAATGGAAAGCTGTGAGTATTATCCTAAAAGGTTTCCTTGCTTTCCTTTTAATCAGTCCAACTTTTCCTCTTCTGCTGACCTTCAGTTAGTCCACCTGTACTAGTAGTGTTTTCATGCTGGTCAGAAGTATGCTTCTTAACACAAGCTAGAGGTAAAATAAATAGGGTAGAAATTCTCATTGCTGCAGTTCAGTATTGACTAGATGATAGCTTGACAGTTGCTACTCTGATTGAGTCAGTTCTTTAGAGTACCGTGAATGAGTAAAAATTGTCACCACAGGGTATTAAATTAAAAATCACATTCACGGTCACATCTGTATCTGTTCCATCACTTTCTAGCAGTGTTGTTCAGTCAAAATACTTTTCTGTTCCTCAAATGAATTGTGCAATATTGGAGCACAATTTAGAGGTGAACAACCCGCTCAGTACCCTTCTGGGCAGATGGAAGTGTCAAAAGTCTAGTGAATTTTTGATGTATGCTGCAGACCAAGGCTACAGTTTCAGACAAGATTGAGCCTTTTATTTCTGGTGTAATATTTATTTTTGTCTTTACTACCTTTTCAGTGAGAAGTGCAGATTCCATTTATTTCAGTTTTAAATGGTTGCTCTTAGCATAGAGGACATTAACTCCCTGCTTCCCATACAGAGAAAGTGGCTGGAGAGTTCATGTGCTCTCTTACAATGTACTTAGTTAAATGTTGATTTAGACACCAGGTATTTGTAGACTTGCATGGGAAAATAGTTAGATTTCCTAAAATGTATATTTCAACTTCTTGTCTTGTCAGTATGATTTTGTGTTCTATAATATTCAGTTGCCGGTTTCACAGTTACCTAATTACAAAATGCAAACACTGTAAATGTAGGAGTGCTCATACTTGTCCAGAGTGTCCATTCCTAAGAAATTTAGTCATTTTTTCATGAACACAAGGATCCTGGCCAAATTACAAATCCAGTAGTTACATTTTATCTACAAAATTCCTTTAGAATTGAATGAAATATTCTTCCCTTGCCTTCTAAAAACACTGATCTGTAATGTCGCTCACTCAGCATATTTTGGTCCCAGAGAAGAGAAAATGGCACTTAATGGTGGGTGAAATTATTCCCACAGCTTCTGTGAGGGGCCTTATCACACTTCTGCTTGAAGGACACTACATAAATGTGTTCTTTTTTTTTTTTTTTTTACTTAAACCTTCACTAAGTTTTGTTGTGAAGAGCTTGGAGACTATTGCAGTAAAAAAACTCATCTATTTACTCATTCTGTATTTCCCCAGAGATGTTTTATGAAGAACTAAAGAGAATTCCAACATTAACTTTAAAAAAAAATAAACAAAGAAATAACACCGTCCTTGCAATGACAAAATAAAGTATTTTCAGTATAAACAGGGAGGTGGAAAGAAGACACGTTTGTAATATTGTCGATAACAGAGATCCATGGTGTTCCAAAAATTCAGAAAAATTTGCTCCAGAACTCTGTCAAAATATGATCCCTGTTGCGATGGCAAAATCACAGAAACCTAGAGCCTTATGCCTGAGGTAGGGATGGCCACACACATGCCATATTCAATTTAAGTTCTTAATTGTGAGAACCAAATATGTAACTTGCTCGTTGTAGCAAGGCTGTTGGTCTTCCTCGAAATCTGGGCCCAAGGAAGGGTCATGACGCCTCTGCTGGGCAGAACAGGGCCCTACAGGCCAAACTGCGCAGCAACAAAGGGGTGGAGCCAAGGCAGTGAGAGGAAATATAAAAGGCTGGCCTAGCAGCTCAGTAAGGGGAAAGCTGCTGCTGGAGGCAGACATGTCTTCCTGGAGGCTGTGGCCTAGGCTGACCCAGACTAAACTGCGGTTAGGAGCAACTGCCCTACCGAGTGGAGCATCCAAAACCTGCCTGGGTTGCTGGGACCAAGTGACTAGATAGGGCGATTGGGTGGGACTGCCAGGCCCTAGTAACGGGAATGAGCAAACCTGAGACTCCTTGGTGGGAAATAGCCCTGGAGGCTGGCCCTGACCTGGAGGAGCAGCCTGACACCAGGGACCTCCAGGATCTGATGGAACCCTGTGTACCGGAAGAACCCCTAGGGCCCTGTGAACTGGAGGAGCTTCCCTCCACTGACGATACAGAGAAGTTCCTGGACCTGCCACCAGTCGATGGGGAGGGACTTGTGGGCTTGCTGCTTGCAGTATACCCCAGCGACCCCCAAGGGAGACTAATGCCTACAGGTACCCGGGGACAGGGTGGGAGGAAGTGACCCAGGGGAAGCCAACTAGTAAGTGGCTGAGTCAGGCGCTAAACTCTATCAGCGTGTTGTGGCTGGAGCCCCGCTGACTGAGTAGCAAATGGCTTTGCCACTGATAGGGCCCTGGGCTGGGACACAGTGGAGTTGGGTGGGCCTGTGTCCCCCTCGGATCCCAAACTCTACTGGCCTCACCTTCCTATAAGGCCAGGGGCCCCAAACTATTTTATTAGCCCCTCCTGTGGGAAGGCCGGGGGCTGTAGACTTCTTGTATGCCCTGCCCTGCTTGAGGCCAGGGGCACCAGAGTGCTGTACCAGCCCCGCCTGTGGGAAGGCTGGGGGCAATAGACTGCTTTGCTTGCCCCACCCTGCCTGAAGGCTGGGAGCACCAGACCGCTTGTCAGCCCACCACGCTGGGGGCCAGGGCTAAAGACTTGTAAACAGGCACTGCTTTTTCCCCTAAAGGAAGGCTCTGTGTCCTTCCTCGGGGCCTGGGCCCAAGGAAAGGTCGCGATGCCACGGTCTGACCATATCACCGGCTTACACTCATGTTTTTTAATTCACTATGTTTTGGCCATGTAAAGCACATATCTAGTATAGCTGGCACTTTTCTGGAGATGCATACCTAAATCTAGTGCGTATACGTGCTGCTTTGTTTTCTCAGGTTTTTCAGTTGTCACTGCTATAAAACTCTGTTGGAGATACCCAGTTAGTGGACACAGTACTGCAACAGCAAAAGTGGAATATTATGCCACAATAAAGGCTCAATCCTGCAGGCTCGATCCTGCAGCCACTCTCAACTCACGTGAGGTTTTAAGGGGTGCTAACTAACTCACGTGATTGGACCCAAAAAATCACTGGTTTTGTGAGAGAAGAAATAGACCATGGCAAATTTTCCTCTTGTGAATGCTTTATTTTTTCATAGATCTTTGGATTCTGAACCTCCCCAAAAGTGTGGGTTGTTAGGAATCTTGGTTGCAGCAAGTTTAGTTCTGTGCGTTAAGTTCATTAATCAAAATATTGTGGAGAAAAAAACCCCCAGAAAATAGAAGAAAATTTTTGTTGGGAAATTTTGTAGAGTCTAGGCCTATTTGGATAGTCTATTTCATTTGCTCTTAAACTACCTCTTACACAAGCTGCCAGTACAAGTTTGATTTCAATGTTTCCATTTTTTTAGTGTGTGAGAAATGTCACCTCACCAACACAGTATTAGCCAAAAACTAATAAAGCATAGTCAACAAATCAATCTGAGGGTCCACTAGCAATTTTTGCACAATTTATCTAGTGCTAGTGAAAGAGCAGCAGTACTAGCAATGGTGGAAGTAGTATAGCAAATTGGGTGTTTAAATGACCTTACCAGCCCACCTACAATCACTACCCATATTGATCTTAATATGAAGGAGCTGTACATAACATTTCAGTCTCTATCCACTCCATCACTTTCACTGTTGCCAACTCTCACTGTTGCTCAAGGTAAGGAAAGACCAAACCCGGCAGCAGGAGTAAGTGCAGAGGTAAATGCACAGTGAACTAGAGCTAGTCGAAACATTTTCCAGTAGAATGTCTTCTCTTTGGAAAACGCCAGTTGGTCAAAATCAAAATGTTGTGCGGTAATGTGATTCTGACAAAACTTCATTTAGAAAAAAATCAAACCGAACCATTCTGATAAGGTCAAAATGGACACTCTTCCCTGTCCCCCCAACCCCTCCAAAAATCAGAAATTTCATTTAATGGAAAACTTCTAAATTTTGACTTTTTGTTCCAGTGGACAAAGAATGGAAAACAAAGGAATGAAAAAAATTGCAACGTCTCAGAATTCCTTGTAGAATGGAAATTGAGTTCTGACTGAATATACTCAGTGAACTGAACTGAACTGAATATACTCAGTGGTGAAGGACTGGCTGTAACAAAGATGTAAGCTGGGTCAGTACTGGTGTGCTATGCTGGGATTCACTGAGGCCAGTAACTAATTCAGTCAATATCTGCCTTGTAATTCTGAGTGGCTTGTTGCTGTGCAGCTGTAGTCCACAGCTCCGACTCCAACAGCCTAGCCCTGGCTTTGCCCAATGTGATTATTCCTTAGCAGCCTTCCAGCCCTGACTTTGCCCACAAATTATCCTCCTGCAGGGTGCAGTTCCTCTCACTGTACCTCACAGACAAATTAAAAAATGGGCTTTCTGCCTGTACAGAAACAGTACAACATTCCAATCATTCCAAGCATGAACTGTACTGAATTTACCCAGTTCTAATGAAGTTAAAACAAGTTTCTCCACAAAAGAGAGTGGATTAAGTGATACCATGTAAAGAGAGAGAGAGGCAGAAATCATTTCTAACAAATAAGAATGAAAACATACATCTAAAAGTCTAAAATGTAATCTAGCAAGACAGTCTTTGCTCAAGATGTTTTTTCTCTCACCCCCAATCATCCTCCCAGCTCTTCATTGCCTGGTTTGTCCAGGACCCATCAGAGATCAAATTGCTCCACTTCTTTGTGTCCTTGAAGAGAAGAAGACCTTTGGGATTTACTTCCCCTCTCTTTATGGTTCAGTGAACCTTTGAAATGTATTCTTCTGAAAGGTACCCCAAGATAAAGTTCATTAGTTCATGATGAGTAAAGGTCCCAGGAGGTCTGGATGATAAGGTTTCATGCTAGTTCCTTCCCTGCCAGTAGTTGATAAAATGCAGATTATTTCTTCCTGCTGCAACCTCTGATACAATAAATAGGCCATTGAAGCTGGACCACACCTGGTTCGAGGTGTCAGCCTCTCTCCGTTATCTGGATAATCTTTGTTTAATGTCTTTTAGTTACTGACTTTAAAGCATAATATTAGTGAGTATCCATAATTTCACATGCATCATTGTTACACATGTTCTGCAATGGTGGTATTGACCAGTGTGGTAGTAGTTTTCTAATACCTCACAAGGCATATTTTGTAGAAACAATCATTGAAGTACAGTGAGTGTGAACACAAGGGTGTTAGAGTCACAACAAGCTACATTTATATCATCATCATGCTCCATGTTTGGGACTTTTGTTTAGCAAAGGTTTGTCTGACTCAATGCTTTCTGTGTCACACTGGCTGCACCATCACTCCCCTCTGGGTTGCTGTCTTGTGCCTCTGGAGTTCCACACCTAGATGAAGGTGATTGAGTCTGTATTTGGTGAGAATCTGCCTTAATGTTATGCATTTCACTATAGTAAGGTGGTTTGCTACTGTGATGGTTCTCTGAAGGGATTGGTGGCATTCCATCTTGTTTCTTTTTTATTTGTCCATCTCAGAAACTTGTATATTGATGTTTGCATTTCCAGTCTAGCATACTAAGCTTTGAGGCTTTGATTCTTTTGCTCCGCTAGTCAGAGGGTTGAGTTACTGTGCCTGGGAAATGATGTAGAGGAGTGGGTGGTTTTCATTTCGATTTAGTTCTTGATCTTCTAGTACTCTGTGGTGGAGTAAGTGTTCAGTGCTTTGACTGAGGTGGCATCAGCCATTAAATTCTGTTCTGTGTGCTGAATAGCAGTAGGAATTTGGTCCCTTTCTACTCTGCAGCCATTCTTACTGGAATTCCTATGCACATAGAAGCATAGAAGTGTAATTCTGGAAGGGGCCTCAAGAGGTCATCTGGTCCCTTCTGCTGAGGTAGGACCACAAATACCTAAACCATCCCTGACAGGCATTTGTGTAACCAGCTTGTAAACCTCCAGTGAAGTATTCACCTGAAGATTTCCCATGGCAGGCCTACCTTGGCAAACAGTTTCATTAACTTGCTTGCTATCATGATTGCATTGATAAATCACAGGGGAATGGCTTCCAGATAACATAATAATCTATTACCAAGATGTATTGGTGACCCACTAAACTTTTTTCCAAAGGGGACAACCAGATCTAATCCTATCCTTTCAAAGTGGGGGTTACTAGGGGCAGTGGGACAAAAGGTGCCTTTTGACACCTTTAGTCCCTGAGAGTTGGCAGTCTGGGTAAAAAACACAGTAGTGTGTAACATGCCTGAATACCCCAGGCCAGTAAAAGTAGACTGCAAGGCAATCAAAGGTTTTCTTTCTCCCCCAACATCCTTCAAGGGGACCTCATGGACCAAGTGGAGTATCTTCTACCTATGTTTTGGAGACTAACAGTTTGACCCTAGTTTCCCAGACTATTTTACTTGCTCTAGGTGATAAATCCATTCTCCCCATAATTTTAACAAGGGCCGTTGTTTTTCTCTCTGGCCATCTATTATTTTGCTGTTTACTATGGCTGATTGGTCATATGCATGAGAGAGGGTGGGGTCTGCTTATTCCTGCACAATTCTCAGGCAAAGATATCTGCATGGGCAATATAGGCCTTGGCTTTGGGAGTAGGGATTAGGTAGGCTGACGGTTGAGCCCTTTGTATTGACATTCCCTGTCCAGTCTTGTTGTATTCATTCACTCCCACCCACATAAGTTCTATAGCAAAGTGACTTAGGTTTAGATGTTGCTCCACCAGGACCTCATTGAATCTCACCCTGCCTAGTATAACTGGGTAGGCCAACATGGCCTGCCATGCCCTGGTTTTGTAGACATCTAGGTAGTTTTTCCCTGAGATTAACAGAATCCTTCATGGTCTCACGCTGATGCTTTAACACCGAGATCTGCCCTGGTAAAATAGGGATCAAGTGTTCGAGGAGTACATTCTCTGCCACTTGTACCCCTTTCTGGGATTCCAGCTTAAATTACTGTGAGCAGTGATCTCTCAACTTCTGGGCTATCATTCACAGGGACACCCCCAGACGACACAACTCTTTCTGGAACTGCCAACAATGAGTTTCCTGGGTGATGTCTAGTTAATCAAGGATTGCCTCTTTTACCTTTGCATAGTCTCAGGCCAATGCTAACTTCAGTTTCTGGTAGGCAGTATGATCTGGTCCCTACAAGTGGGGAACAACTAGCATAGCCCTGTATTCCAGATCCCACTCCGGGTGTATGCCACACTCAGAAGTGATGAGGAATGCCTCAGAATCATTGTGGGGACCATCTTGGCCAGCTTCACCAGGATGTATGTTGCACTGGCGGGATAGGAGCTAGTGTTCGCTGCCCACCCCAATCACCCTTGAGTTTGGAGTACAGATATGTTGCTGCTACTGTTGGTGTGTGGCTAATGTTGCTGCACCAGTTGCTGATTTTCTGTAACCAATTTTAGCAGCCAAGTCTAGACCCATTTCCTCACACTGGACTTTATAACCCTGGGACCTCTCTTGTGGTACCTCCCCTTCTCAGCAGAGGTGACTGCACTCTCCACCACTTGTAACAGAGTCCTTATTGGTACCCCCCTCCAGTGATCTAAACTTTCCAGTTCCAGCACAGATGCCATTTCATCACTATTTGCAAGGGGCTTGCTCTGCCCTTATGGGCCTGCTAAAGTCTCTCCAGATGGGGCAACAAAATAAGTCACAATATAGACTGACAGCAAATAATTTGCCTTGTTACCAATATTCAGGAAGCAGAAGTAATTATAAAATTTTGGGACTTTACTGCTATAATTATGTTTACATGAGTTTGGGAACATTCTGCTTGTAACATCTTACAGTTCTGTTTACATTTTGCCTGTAATATCTCCAGTTCTGTCTGCTGTTTAGAAATATTTTGCGGCTTTTTGTTACACAAGTGGCTGTCTGGCCCATATCTAAAAACATTTACTGTGAATGTGTTTTGTTGTTCCATGTCAGTGGAATAATCTATATTGATGGCTAATTCCACCTTATCATTTTTAGAATTGTAATTTTTACTCCTTTTTTTCTGAAAGTATATATTTTGTTTGAATATAGTTTTAATTAGAAGTTGTAATTTTTGTTTTAAGTTTGTTTTTCCTTTGAAATAGAAGTTAGTTACTGTGACTGAGGAAGTGGTGGTGGTGGTGGGGTTGAAGTAAAAAGGCAGCAGCTCTAAGTCTCCCTAATAACAAAAGAGAGTGAAGCAAGACTACATTGTAACAACTTTTACAATCCAGATGGCTGAAAAACACGGATCAAGATAACCCCAAGTCTAGAGGAGTCCCAAGGACAGGAACGAGACAAAGTGTAAGAAAAAACAAGGAAATGGTCATGCTTGCAACAGCAGATGGGTGATTGACAATCACACCAGGATGCAAAAGGAGCATGACACAGCAAGACCCATAAATCTGTATGGGGATGGATCTCTATAAAAATGGAATAAAGAAATGGACACTTTAGGTTCGTTCTGCAAACATCTAAGAGCATAGGATTCGCGACAACCAAAGCCCGGCTCCATCCTTGTGCTCAGCCCAGTTGGCCAGTGGGTTGGCTTGAGCAACTCATAGGCTGTTAATTATACTCCACCTGCAGAACACGTGTGTAAGCTTTTTAAAACTTCCGTATTCACAATAAACATAGCATATTGTCTTGTCCCCCGAATAAAATCCTGCTGTTTATTTCATTCATAAGTGTAACAACAAACCCCAACACATTCAGAGATAATATTCCCTGTAACACTAGCAAAAGTGGGGGAGGTGACAGTGAGTCTACAGTGCTTCCAGCAATCCACCATAGTGGGGTTTGGAGAAATCACTGTCTGGGCCTCTTAGTTAGGCTCAGCCAGTCCATTTACTCTCAGAATAAGCTGTAATCTCCTCAGAGTCTGGATGTAGGTCTCCGGGCTAGGGGTTCCCTCATGGCTTCTGGAGTCACTCCTGCATCTGCTGTTTAGGGCAATCCTGCTTCTCCCCCCTTGCTAATTTCAGCTTCCTTCCTTTTAAAGGTCTCCTGCCTATCATGCATGATTGACCGGGCTGGAGAGATGGGGCTAACCCTACCACCAGAGCCTCTATGGCACCTTCCTCATCTGTGCTCATTTCAAATGCTCTCTCTGATTTTGTGTCTCTAGATATACAAACACACAAAAAATAAGTACATGTATACAACTGTGGGCAGCTGCTTTTACTTTAGAAACCTTAGTGAATTTTTTTAAAAAAATGTATTCACAACAGGTTATACCTCTCAATTAAAATTGTAATCTTTTTAAAAAGAGAAAAGAGTGCCTTCTATAAGACTGTGTCCTATCTTGCTTTAATTAAAAACACAAGAACAATATTAAATTGACGTGGCACACATTAAAGGATTAAAAACTGACTAACTGATAGGTCTCCAATGTAATTGTAAATAGGGAATCATCATCAAGTGGGTGTTTCTAGTGGGGTCCCATAAGGATCCGTTCTTGGCCTTGCACAATTTAACATAAAACCATCAGTGATTTTTACACTGCATCTCTAGCTGCACTATAGTTTGCTGATGAAACAAAAATTGGGGGGGTACTAAATAATGAAAAGGACAGGTCACTGATACTGAGTTGTCTGGAGTGCTTGGTAAGCTGGGTGCAAGGAAACAATAGGTGCTTTAATGTGGCTAAATATAAATGTATACCTTTAGGGACAGAAAATATAGATCATACTTCCAGGATGGGGGAGTCTCTCCAGGAAGCAGTGACTTTCAACAAGATTTGGGGATCATAGTGGATAATCAGCCGAACATGCACTTCCAGTGCACCTGTGTGGTGAAAAGGGCTAATGCAACACTTGGATGCATAAACAAGGGAATCTTTAGTAGAAACGGAGAGGTTATTTTTACCTCCGTATTTGGCACTGGTGTGAGTGCTGCTGGAATATGTTGTCCAATTCTGGAGAGCCAAGTTCAAGAAGGTTGATAAATTGGAGAAGTTTCAGAGAAGAACCATGAGAATGATTAAAGGATTGGAAAACAAATTCAAGCAGCTCAATCTCTTTAGCTTTACAAAGAAAAGGTTAAAGGGTTAATTGATTCATCTATAATATTTAAAATCAATCTAGTGGAAAAGGGTATAACATCATCCAGCGGCTTGAAATTGAAGCCAGACACAATCAGATTGGAAATAAGGGATTAAGAATAATTAACCATGGAAACAATTTAACAAGGATTGATGTGGATTCTCCAACACTTATAATTTTTAAATTAAGATTAGGTTTGTTTTTTTTTTCTAGAAGAAGAGCTCTAGGAATTATTTTGGGAAAATTGTATGGCCTATATTTAACAGGAGGTCAGGCTAGATCAGAATAGTCTCTTCTGGCTTTGGAATCTATGAATATTGGAATCTTGGAATAAAAATATTATGGTAGGTTAAATTTTGGTCATAAACTGTTTGAAACTGTTCCTTAGCAAACTCTCACAGAAAACTTTGCCAAGCCCCATGGTATCTGTGTATATGAAGGCAAAGTCTGAGAGCATTAGAGTAATGCAGGTGTTTCTTTAAGATCACCCCTTAAATGGAGCTTCAATTTGAATTCAGTCAGCCATGGTCAGGGAAATTTAGTTTGCCTTGTTGGTAGTAGACTTACCTTCTCACTGTGTCATATGCATGGATGATGGGTTTTGTTTATGGTGAGATTTCAAGTATTTTACAGCTCAGTAACTCAGATCAAATTAACTACGTACCTTGACATTTGATTTTCAAGGACTACAGTATTAGAAGCATTTCTTATCAAAGTCACATACAACTTTCTCATGCATTGTATACAGGAATTTTGTGTAGGTCCATACAGCTCAACTGTGCAAAGTCCATAGTCCATGCACAGATAGGGTCTGATGAGGAACTCTCTACTCAGGAAAAATTCCCATCAAATCCCAAAGCTGGCAGTGCACAAATGAATTCTAAACTAATTAATGTCAGACCATCAATTATATTTAGAAAACAATCCTGACTGCTCCACCAGCTTTTTCCACTTACAGTTCCAATAATGCAGAAAAATCTTTCTTTCCAAATAAATAATTATGAATTTCATCTTTAGAAATGACTAATATCCAAGAGATTTTTTCATCTATAAATCTTTTTGCATCATGAAAGTAAACCAAGAACTATTTTACCTGTTCCATATTTTGCAGAATTTGGTATGTGTTCCTGTGTAGGAAAACTGGTCTTTCAGAGGTTCAAATGACCAATTAAAGAACTGTCCATGACACAGAGGAAGGCCAAATATCTGATACAGCAACAAAAACAAGCAAGGCCTCAAGAAATTCAGAATTCCCACTGACAATTGGGAAAATTCTGCCCACAAGCATTCAGTTAAGATTGCAGTCACCATGCAGAGCTATCAGAGAGCCCAGGCTGAGGCCCACAGGTGAGCCAGGAAGCAGAGGATGCTTCAATTTCCATCTGTTGAGTGGACATGTAACCACTATGGGAAGATTTGCTGCTCATGCATGGGGCTATTTCCCCTTACCAGTGCTAAGTACCACTGACAGACCAACTTTGTCATGTCTCCTTTCATCTGTCAAGGTGTTGGATGGCCATGAATCAGAAAATATACTGTTATGGCAAAGTAGGTAAACAAATTCATCTTACTGAATTATTGAAATTAATTCCTTATATGGAAATATCTATGAAAATGATATACCTGAGGAACCTTAGCAAGAGACCCTTACAATATTGGATATGGGCTTAAGTTAAGTTAGCTACTTGCATTCTCATCCAGACAAATAGTTAAGGGAGCTTTGCTAACAAAAGGTAGCGTTACAAACTAGAACCCATTGAAAGGGTCTTCCATTTTTTTTAAATAGATCCAAAATGCCCATAAATATATCAAAGAAAACATGCTCTGATAATGCATGCAGAAAACTGCCCTCTGATAATAGCTAGGCAGGTGGTGAGTTGTGATTGCAGGTACTGATAGCCAAAGTATTGTGTACACAACTAGCAGCTTTGTTACCCTTTCTACTTCCTCCCCATTGCTTGTTTGTCACAGCCACCTGTTATGTCTCTTCTTTCAGGCAGCCTGTTATTTATTAGCACATTGGGGTCCCAGCATGGTTGGAACTGGTATGCACCAACACAACATAAGTGTTAAATAACAGCAAGACGGTCCTAACAGATTAGCACTGCCTAAAAGGGGTAGATGGATGAGCTTTGTGAAAAAAGTAATTCCTGGATACAACCTAAAAACTAAAAAGGGGGATTAAGATGCTACTGAATTATTTTGGACATACTCCGAATAACTTTTCCTAAGATGAAGCTAAGAGGCATATAGTACCTTAATTTATGAAGGTGAAATTAATGTATCTAGTTTTGATGCTTTTATTTTTGTTCAAGATGAACAAAAACTCTGTGTGAGTATATGTGTGTGTGAGAGAGAGAGAGAGGAGTGGGATGGATGAAGAAGAATATCCTAAGTTTGTGTCTCACTTATTCTTCCAATGGGGAATCAATCTACTCTAGAAGCCTCAAAACCTGTTTTGACTACTAGGGATCCAATATGAAAAATCTGTGTTCACGGACAACAAACACTTCTATAAGTCAACCACCTACACATAGAAAGACTGGACTAAACCCAAGGTCTTCACCTCCAAAAACACAGGCTTCCACCCTTTCAGCTAAAGAAGTATTCCCGCTTGCTGCAGTAGTGGATCCCTTATCATCCCTTGCCCAAGCCTGAAGGGCAATATCATTTACTCATACACATGAAGGAAGTGCCTTACATCTAGAAATCATGTACCCTCAAACTAAAATAAAATCCTCAATTTCCCATAAGGTAACCTCACCGCAGTGCCAGTCAAAATGACTTAATAACATGGTGTTACTGTATTGGTTTAATAATATCTTCCATAACAAACTGATTTACACAAACAAATATTTTTTTTATCCTCCTTTTGCCTAATGAAAGTTCTCTATGATGATTTCCTCAGTAGTTCTAGCCAATTTTAACACCTTAATTGTAACAAATCTCTTATTATTTGGTCTTAGAACAAGCATTATATTGACTCACTTAATGGTTCATCTCCTGTGTCTTTTGCACTGATATTTAAAATTTCTCCTGAAGGTTAAAAGGTCTTGATATTTACCACATTTTTAAATGCACCAAATACCACATAAGTGTATGGTGTGCTATGTCTTGGGAAACAGAGAATGATTTAACAAGGACATGCTTTATAGTCATTGAAATTTTTAGTTGGGGATGATATAAAAGTTGCCATATATCTGAAGTAATAACTAGAAAGACATGTCTGGTTCAAAGGAAGGATTTGCTATAAGAATGTGACTGTATATGAAGTGTTTGCAACCTTAACTTCATTGCAATTACTTCAATGTGTTGGGTCAGATTCCATGCTGCCAGCTCCTATTGGCTCCCTCACTGCAGTCCCAGATGTTTGATTAAAGCTTTCCACACAAGATATAGGATAACAAACCTCTATAACATATCCTTCAGCACTCTGTTTATCTTGAGCCTAACCACCCAATCTTGGCCCACTGACTTTCAGACTAGAATGGCACATTTTCTTTATTCAGTGTTATTCTCAAACTTGCAATCCTTGTCACATAACTGCAATTATGTAGCACATTTAACATAATTTTGTACATTTAGGAAACTCAAGCTGCTAGAGCTTTGAGTACTACATGGAACGCTTATGTGAAAAGTATACCTGCCAACTGGTCAGGAGCCCTTCAGTTTTCTCTACTCTCCCATAGGGGAAGAGAGAGAGAGAGAAACACCTAAACCTAGTCTGACAGCTGGTAGGAACACATCTTCAGTTCTCCTGCTTAACTTCTGAAAGAAGCCACAGAGCTGTTGTTCCTTCCAGCCTGCTAACCCTATAGCATACATAATTAAGATGACTGATTATACTACCATTATCTCTGGGTCCTAGACACTTCTGAACTAAGTGTCTGAAGCTCTTATGTGACAGTCGTAAACAGAGCCAAACACTGCTTTTCATGTTTATTCTTTGTGTAGCGTTTTGTTCACTCACTTTGATTCATCTGAATTTTTCAGTGATTGCACCTCAAGGACCCATACTTAATTGTATTCCATATTTTATTTTGCCTATTCTTCTCACATAATCATTCCAGAAAGAAAGAAAAGAAAAGACCAGGGTTTGCACACATCAGTTGTGGCCTCTTTTCCATAGACAGCAATGTAAGAGACAAGAAATTGACACACATTTCATTTCACAGATAAAACTAATTTATTTACAGTTCTTGCATGTGTTTATCACTTGAAATTAGCATTTTGTTCCATGCAGTGCAATTTAAAACCACTTTTCTGTAATTCTCATTTTTATAGTGGCAAATAATTGCTATGTGAAAAATGAATACACAGTAGAAAATTGTTAAATGCATAATCTCATTTTACAAAGACATCTACTCTATTAGCTGCTATTTATATGAGAGGACTCCACTGTGTTATGGTACATATCCTGGAGCACTAGAAATCCCTGGGTGCAAAGTTTGTTTTTGCACATTCTGCTGATTCATGGTTCATGATGGATTTTGGTGTTCTTCATGTTATGTGAAGAATTAAAGTTTCCTGTTTATATAAAAAAAAACAAAACAAAAAAACCAAGCAAGCAACCAAATACCCAAAACCAAAAACATGCTCTTAGCTGTATCTGGTCAGTGTTGCCAGCCTCCATCTTCAGACCTGCAGACTGAAATATGAACTGTGCTATTAATTTCAGTGATAACACTGAAGATTAATGATGCCAACATAAGTAACCATTTCACTGCTGATTTGTTTTAACTGACATCAGCATGACTATACAGTTAATGTGTATGTGCTATATGGTTGTATGCTGTGTTAACTTGAAGGAATATTTTGAAGGAATAAGATGAATGGGAGGAAGGATCCTATGAGTGCAAGAACTGCTCAAAGCTACCTCTCAAGTCCTTGGCTCTGAGGGGTGGAGCTACGTATGTTTCCTCTGCTTGTTTGCACTGCTCACCAGAGTTGGTGTGTTGGCAGATTACGTGCTGCACTCTATAATAAGGTGGTGAAGGAGCCTTGCTTCTCTTGCTTTTCCAGGAGCTGAGAGAGATGTGTTGTACTGCCTGAAGCACAATGTTTCCTGGAACCCTTGCTGTGGAAGTGCAGCTTCACAATGATCTCAAAGTGTACTTGTAGATTAATCCCTGTCCTGAAACCTAGTCATGTCCTGAATTTTCAACCAAAGGATTGTTTCTCTGAAACATGAGACTGGTTTTTCTCCCTTTCCCATTTGACCAGCCCCTCTTGTCCCTCTCCCCTGAAAAAAGAAACATTCTACTGTATAGCACCATTACTGACTTTGAGAGGTGCAGGTCAGAATCTAGCTTCCAGACTCTTCAATTATTCAGCTACAGTGTTTTCCCTCTCCCTCTTCCTACTTGTTCCCTTTAGTCCTCATTTGTTGGTATCTTCCACTCAAGCTCCAACCCTTGTCTCACTGTTTCTCTTCCAATTTTCTAGCCCCTTCCCTTCAGTTTTCTGCCTTCTTTTCTCCCTGTCTATTTTCCCTGGCTTCTCCACAAGCCTTTTTCCTGGCATTTTCTTCAGCTGTCTGGCCACCCTATCTCTCCTTCCTCCATCACCTGCTTCAGGGCATTTTTTCCAACCAAAATCCAAAGATCTCCTTCATTTTACCTCAATCTTCCCCACCCTCCTTTCTCAATTTACTTTTCTGTTTTCCTTCCCACAACATCCCAGCGGACCCAGTCCTTCTCCTTCCCTCTTCCAAGGACTGTGAATCACACTTGGGGTAGGGAGGGTGTAACCCGTCCGTGCCCAGGGTAGCCCACTGATAATGCCAGGGTCAGGGCAGGCTGCAAAAGGAGAGCAAATTCTCCCAACACCGGTGGGTGACACCACAGTCAGACTTCCCAACCAGCCACAAACAGTGCTTCTGATTCCCCCACACTGGTTATCAAGAAGCCACTGTGCAAATACACACAGCCCCCTTTACTGCATTTCAGTCTCTGGCTCCCAAAACCGACACTAGGTCCAGTAAAGAGACCAGTTGCTTTAACTCTATGCTCTTTACTAAAAGATTCCCTCTGATCCCAAAGGATCAGCCACAGTACCAGTTCACTATAAGTCTGGATCTTACCCACAATACCACGCTGCCAGCCAATCCTTTAGTAACTAAAACTAAAGGTTTATTGATAAAAGAAAAACAAACAATAAGAGAAGTGTTAAAGGCTTAAAGCAATCAGATACATACAGATGATTTAAAAGTCCATATACATCAGGTTTCTAGAACAATTGTGGAGTTGCAGGCTTGTATAGTTCCTCTGGTATACATCCAGTACCTGGATGGGTCTAAGTCCTTCAGTTCAGTTGCAAAGTGTGTTAATCCAGAGGTGTGTCCGCAGCTGGACAGGAACAACGAACAAGACAAAAGACAAAATGGTTGCTGTGGTTTGATCTTATATACCCTCTGTTTCTGGCCATGAGGCTTGTGTAACTTTACAGGAACCAAAATGCAGTCCATAGTCACATGGGCCAATCCTGGTAACTCTTCAGGTATGCCTTTAGCTTCTTCCCAGGCCTCTGGCTCCTGTAAAGGTCTTGATGGGCCATTAAGCGGGCTATTGTCCTGTGGCCTCTCTGTCTGGGGTGTGTCTTCTACATCACAGTTTGAAATACAGGATATCACAGATCTCCATAACTTTCCTCACACATATCACACATGAACACAAATATTATCATCTTATTCAGCATATTATAACCTTTCTAACAGTACCTGACATGGCGTGTCTTACATGAATCATTATGATTTTGACACATTAAGGTCACATAACACAAATGCCCCCCCCTCCTAATGCAGTCCGCATGACAGAGGGATTATACCAGGGTAAATATAACAGTTTAAGTACACATTTTAGGTTGTACTGGAAAAACTTTTTCCCATATAGACAAGGCCTAATTTGCAGGAACATAGAAGGTTTCATGGGGACAATTTCCAGTAGGTCTGTGGGTTTAGTATCAAAAGCAGGTGGACTTATACTTGGCAATGGTCAGTTGCCAGAAAAGGGTGAAAACTGCAAAGGGAAGGTAGGGGATTGCAGAGAATCAGCAGAGCTGTGGGAAAGGGAAGCAATATATTTTATAAAGTAAAAATATAATCCACATTGTCATAATATTCCAGAAAAATTAAAATGAGCATTAGGGAGAACTTATTCAAAATAATACAGCTGCCATAGTTGGAATTGATATCTCTGGGGAGCTTACTGCTATCTCACTGGGAGATTCCACTGTTCTCCTTGATTTTCATTATAGATCGTTGTCAGAAAATAAGTTCTCTTAATAAGCCTGCAAGGTCACATGATCATTGTAATTTACGTTTTAGTGAGCAGGGCACTTATTCTTCCAAAAGACCTGTTTCTTCCATGGAAATTAGTTTAAGAAATCCCAACTCTGGTATTGTGTGTAAGGTTATTCTGCCCATTTCCCTAGTAGCAAAATGTTAATGTGGGTGTGTGCTGGGATATATCAACCCTATACTGGACAGCAAAGGGTTAAGAAGCTGCCTTGTGTTCATCCAGCTCCACCCCAGCACACCTGAAAGGCATGCACAGCTGGAGGAAGAGCTTCAAATGGGAGCAGACCAGCTCTCTTGCTGATAAACTAAGGAAGAGAAAAGATTTTCAACTCCAGAGGAAAGGGTTATTTGAAGGTAGGTCTTTCCCAGATAATTGCTGTTTGAAGATCTCTTCTTGAGGGTCAGTTCCTGATGTGCCCTGAGAGGGAATCATTCCCTACTATCTCTTAGCAATTAAGTTTATTTGCATTAATTTCCCTTGCTGTTTGTGGACTATCCTGGAATAGTAAAGGGAGAATAAAGACCTAATCCATCTTCCTCTCACACAAAGTCACTTGCACAGCCTTGCAATATCTCCTCTGTAGGCATAGGGGGAAGAGCAGGTGTCAGAAGAACTAGTTTAGTTTGCTGCACAGGTGGATGGGGATGGATGAGAAATGGGCACAGCCTAATGGGTTAGCTAGTGCAACTGGTAAGATTTGCAGTAGTAAATTATTACCCCTTGGGAGTAGAAGGGGAGCAGAGAAGGAACTGTGACTAGCTTTGATTATAGTGGTACAGCACCAAGCACTAACATTGTACCTTTTAAAACATCAGAAAAGGTGGTACAATGTAAATGGAAAATGGATTGTTTTGGTATCTTTTTTTCTTTTATCAGTTGCTGATCTCCGCAGGGCAAAAGGCAGGTCAAAACTTACATGAAAGTAGCAACCACTTGAGGATAATGGTTTTTTGGGGGTATCTGCTCAGCTCTACATTTAACTCCTCTTCTTTGAAAGTTTCTTCTCTGTGAAATCATCTTGATAGGTCCGAGTTCTCTGAAAAGGATTCAGAATGTGACACTGGAACACAACAAATACCATGGGTGTGGTGGTGGGGTTTTTTTTTAAATTTTTTTTTATTTGTCTTTATTTTTGATCTTTCAGTTTAAAGTACTTCCAGTGAACCAGGAAGTATCAAAGGGAGATTATCACTTTAGATCAGATAATTGACACTTGTTTCTGTGTTGTATGCCCCCATAGGCTTGTTAGTGAGGGTAATCTAGTATATAAATATGTGCATAATTCAATTTTAATTTTTGTCTTGAAGCTAATTGTTTAACAATGTGTTGACTAAAGCTAATGGATCTTTTCTGTTTTAAAAAGTCTTATTGAAATGCTTGTGGAATATGTCATTTTTTTTCTATGCTCAGTATTATAGTTTCACTCACCTTGTCATGGGAGTTACATGCACTTTAAAAAAATAGATTGAGAATTTCCTGACTTCAGCAACCTCTGCTGAATCTTTGCAATCTTTGCTAAAATAACATTATTTTGCAACTTGTTGCAGAAGAACTCCTCAGTGAATTCAAGCAGGTATCTTTGCTTCCATGAGCAAGAATATACTGGGGAATGCTGTTGTTGTTGTTTTTGTTTCCTTAAGTCTGTGAAAGCTCACCATTGTCACAAAGGGACACTAAAGACGCACGCGGTCCTTTCCCCATTGTTACCAATAGGTTCCAAATGTGATAACATGTGGAACTATAAAAAGGCTAAATCTTTATTTTGCACCATGTAAAAAAGATAAGATGTTTTTCTTGTATTCTAATTCCAGTTTCAATGCATTACTTAGCTTTATGCCAATCCTTTTAAAGATTGCTTAAAGATCTCTCTCCAGCTGTTCGACATGGAAGAAATCAGGCTACAACTATGGCCTGATCTTTTAATTTTACACAAAAGGAGGAATGAAGTGCTCAGTCTGCTTTGTCTCCATGTCTAGCCATATTTTATTAATCAATATATAAACAATATCCTGCTAATAAGAAATTAAGATTAGTGTGGTGCAGTATGTGAACAATGAGAACCTTGTGCGCACAGAACTAAAATGTGTCCCAACAATTCTAATAAAATATAATATACAAACACAAAATATCTGCAGGTTTTTGCATCAACCACTTCTCATGGTTGAAGTCTCAGGTTCAAGCTGAATAAGCCATTTCTTCTCCTATTCAGCTCCACTCAGGATAATATGAAGGAGTTTTGGGGAAAGGGAGAACTCACTGAACACTGTTCGTATTCTGATTTATTTAGGGGGCTGAGACTACAAGCCATGGTTACGCCTCAAACGTTTTAGCAGGAAGAACTCCTCCAGTCCTGTTTATATTGGACACCAACTGGGAGCAATGGGCTAAAGTAAAAAACAAACAAAACCCCTAAGTGTAGCACTGTGACAGAAGGATAATTGGAAGAGTTTGCTTTGGGGTGGGGGGTATCTGGGTCACCTTGTCTACAGGTTTTTGAGGTAAGGTTAGATAAGGGCATAAAGTTGTAGCTAGCTGATACAGGTAATACATTAATCCTATTTTTCACTTAAACAATTCATAATATTCAGGTACACTAAAATAAGGCTATTCTGGCAGCCCTAGATATTTGGAAATCAATTGTCAAATTAAAAAGAAAAATAGTACTACTTGGTACTTGATTATTTTGACAAATTAACTGAAAACAGGAAACAGTACATGAAATTTTCTCATTTGCTTTACTGAAGTGGCCACAGATTATCTTGACATGTGGCACATGTTACCATATAAAACTGTGTTTTCAAATCTGAAATTCTCCAGTGGGTCTACAACCACCACCAAAACAAATTTAATATTTGTAAAAAGTTCAGCCATGTCCCTCAGATAATTTGGAAACCACTGAAATAAATCACTGAAATAAATGGGGTTTAGTTTTAGGTTCACAATATTTTGCAAAGTAAGCATCAACTGTAATGTAGGCACAAGGGCCAAATGGAGACTCTGGGCCAAGTTCAGAAATGACAATAATTAGTGATAGAAAGCTGGCCTAAACTATGTAGGCATAAATTATAAAGATTAACTTGAATGCTAAATGGCAGATATACAAATATGTAGTAGAAAAAGCAACTTTTTTTTTTACACCAACCTGTTGGCTCTTTAACATGATGTAGTTTTGTCCCTTTGCTGCTAAGTGTAAGTTACTTTCACACTCCGACTGAAATGCATATCCATTTAACAGCATACAACTAACACTGAAGTCCTCTCTGGATTTGACCCCATGTACCTGCTGTGCTCCAGCTGAATATCAGTGCCTGAGATTGTTGAAAGCTATTTAGAAATCCTGGAACACTCTGTACCTAGGATGAAATCCTGCTCTAACAACATACATTCTCTGAAATCAAAGATGAGTGGCATGTAGGTCATGGTAGGATTTGACTCTTGGTGCTCTAGAAGAGCATTGAGAAGGTGCGGTGGAAGTGTAAATTTAAAGTTGATATAGATTGTCTTGATCACTGTTACTCCTTGGAAATTTTTCTTTTAATAAAAGTTAAGTGTTGTTCTTCAATACACAGCAGTCAGTATGTGGTTATTGAATACTCCACAATGCACTGTTTTGGAGACCTCAGAGAGCAGGCAGTTGCCTCAGGATCAGGTTGAAAGTTTAAATTTTTCATAAATGTATGTTTATATCCAAATTCAGTTTTGAGTCTCATAAGGGATATTCTGTCTTTGAAGATACACGTGCCATAACCTTCCTTGGGCAACGTTTCAGTGAATGTTATGTTAAAAAAGGATGCTGCTGGATACCTAGTAACAGCTATAGTTGTCTGCCATAGATAATTATTCATTTGAGTAGAAAACACTAGCATACGAAAATAGATCTTCTCAAATATCCTTCAGCTGGTGAGATAGTTGGGGGAATAGCAGCTTTCAGGAACAGTGTGCTTAACTCTATGTTGGCATATCACAATATGATTAATAGTGAAAGCAGCAGCAGTGATCACCATAGCCAAGGCTGTGAGAATTTAATTTTCAGTTGCTTGTAACTTTCCAAAATTTACACTTCAGGATCAAAGTGTCTGGGCTTGGCTTTTGCCTGAAGTTGAAAGTGTTTAGAAGGCTTGAAACAGACAGCTCTGCTAATTTGGAATCTGAGGAAAATGTCCAGAGGAAATATGCTTTTCCTTGTTTAAAAATGTTCCAGAAAAGATTTTTTTCCACCATTTTTAGCTCTGAAACTCCATAGAGTAAGAACTTAAATTCTGGCTTCACTAAAATAGCATTTTTTTGACCATTTTCCTGAACACCACTGTTTAAGATGGATAATTCTTGGTATAATTTTAAGTACTTTTTCCTAATGGTTAGGGTGAAGGCTGGCTAAGTTAATAACATAGTGAAAAATGTAAAAGTGTCTGAAAATTGAATATAATTGTGTATGTTAGTGGTGTCCACTCGTACTTCCACATTGTTTGTTTAATTTCCTCTTATCTTTTGGAAAAATCTAGAAACTACCATCTGAAATTCCATCAACTTGTTTTAGAATGAGATTATATCACAAGGACAATTTTCATTAATTACAAATACAGAAAGAGGTTTCAGACATTGTATGAAAAACGTGAAGAATTCCTACTGACTCTAAATAGATAAACCATGAGCTGTACACTTTAATACATTTCTAATACATCATGGTGATACACACAGGACAGAGAGCCATCTGTTACAGATATGAAGCATTAAACTCTGATCTTGTAATACATAAAATGACAGCTAAAACTAAGTACCTGAGTACTCCAGAGGTCTCAGTCAAATGGGACAGGGTTTCATTTTAATTAGAGCTGGTCAGCCTGTCTCCCATAAAGGACTACAGTTCTACCTCTTGAACAGGGCAGATAGTGTACCATGGGATTCCTTGGCTATGGTGAATCTGTCCACAGAAGCAAATAGGGATATAGGGCAACAGAATTACAACTCCCATGAGGCACTGTGGCACCTTTTCCAAATCAAAATATGTTGGTTTTCAGTCAGTGTTGGTTTTCCAGTATCTAGCTTTCCAATGAAACATCAAAATTTTCTACAAGCAAACATTTTTCAAAAGAAAGTACTTAATTGAAAACCCGTGTCTCTCCTCCCCCCCCCCCCCAAAAACAATTCATGGGGGGGGAGGGAAACTTCTAGACCTATCTATAATGAATTCAGGAATCCCCTGGCCTCATGGATTGAAAGCACCTTAACATTTCTCCCCTTTCAAGTAGCTCCACTTCATGGAACATGAAAGATATATTGGTAACATTTCTTACAAAATAAAAGAAAATCTAGCATTCATGATTGACTGGTTTAAAAAATAAAAATAAGTACCTTCTGACTCAGCAGATCTCCTCCCTTGTCATTCAGAATCATATCTGATTCATTTACTCAATAAAATAACATTTTCACTGTTTCTCCCTGTTGGTACAGGAGCGTGGTCAAAACTCTAAGAGAAGGAGACGTATTCCGTTCAAGCTTGCACATCAAGAAAAATTTTAGCTAAGTTTTGGTTGTTGATATTCAAAACAGAAAGAAGTCAACTTACTGTGAATTCCAGGCAGTTTGATGCACTGCCAGAGGGGAAAAAGCCCCACTGACTGCAAGGCTCCAACGTTACCCTCATCCTTCTCCACAATATACATGCAAAATTGTATTAAATGACACCCAGATGCACACAAGCATTATGCTGACCATGACTAGATAAACACAGGGTGAAATCCTGATCACTTGAATTGAAAGACAAATCTCCCTTTGACTTCAGTTGGGCCAGATTTTATCCACATTCTGTACCTGTGTACTAGCAAAATCTTATTTCTACACGGAGGGGGAAGTATGAAACCATAGCTGAGGATGTGCATTTGAACATTAGTTAGACGAAAATTTTACTGTGAGCATTGCACTTGGTATATACTAAGAGTACAAGGAAGTTTCTTGTGGAGATGAGTAACCTGAGCGGCCCAGTTCTTCAATGGGCATTAGGTGCCCAAATACTGTTAGACTATGGCCCATTTTACATTTGGACAGTGAGATGTTTGCATGTTAAGACAACCTTCATTTGAATACCCCCCCACGTCAAACCTTCATTTGAATACCGCCCCCCATGTCCCATCAACACCCCCCCCCTTTTTTTTAAGTGACTACATAGTTCAAATGAAAACCCCAACAATCTTAATGATAGATAGCATGGGTTGTTTTTTCTTGGCATGTTGTCGTGTTTGGGGGACTACAGCAGGGTTGCAAACACTCATGATTTTATTGAGGCTCACAGTATTTGGAGCTTTTTGTCTTAAAGCTCCAAGTACTAGTCACTGAAGATTCTAGGCCTCATGGTTATGGAGAAAATGTTGGGTCTCATGTTTGCAAAGGCTCAGACCAGAACAAGAATGAAACAGCTCAAAATGTATTTGTCAAAATCTCACTTTCTTTTTAAGCACATGACATGAGTTTCAAGAGGAGCCTGACCCTGACTTTTTGAATGTGTGGGGGTGGCACTATTCTTGTAATATGGTAATTAGTCTAACTTTATTTAAATAACTGATCTCTTCTGTGAGGAAAAAGTTAAAAATCCTTCAGGAAACCCCTGAGAACTTAGTTTCGCCTCCCCTCTTTTGACTTCATAATTTCTTGATCACTGGAAGACAGTCACATTGTTGTCAAACCTTCAGCTTTGTCTGCTCTAGTAGTTATCAGAACTTCAATGGTTAACCATTATGCTTACCTGGCTTTCAATACTAATTATCTGACCTACAGGTGAAGACATTCTGCCTTAAAATAGATTTAATGAGCATTTGCAGTGAGGGGCAATCTACTCGATTATGAAAGAGCATCTGTGTTCTGTCAATTATGGTAATTTCACTGTCTTAAATAGTGTTTTACATTTCCTCATGGGAATGTAAGTATATCCAGCATATGTTTACTGAGTTATTTAGCAAATATAGCTTTATTAATGAATATCCTTATTGCAGGATCACTCAGTGCTTTCTAATTATAGTCTCTGAAACAAGGTACAGATACAGTGCTTTGTCCCAGGTGCAGTGAAACCAAGAAGTGCAGCCTTTTCAATGCAATCATCAGCTTGGTAGCCACACTATCTCAACTACAGTTATTATCTCAGATGGCTGCAGTTGATAAATCAGTTTACAGAAGGCTTAGCCCCTAGGCATCTATGGCAGCAAATTCTTACCCTTCTCTGAGAAACACTGAATTAAATAGAAGACTTCATGGACAGAAGAGGCTGACAAAAAATGCCTGGTCTTTTAAAGAGGAGTTGGGAGGGTAAACCCTCCTGGGGGCAATCATCTGGTTCTTAGCTAAGTTCTTTTATTAGAATTTGTTACATTTATTCACAAAGGCACTTATACACACCAGTGCCAGAACTCCCACAAGTTCACAAAGTTATTACAAAACACAATGAGCAATGCAGAACTATCCACCACACGTACAAGTGAAGTGAAACCATTATCCCCTCAGCTAGGTTTCAGTAGGGGGAGACACCAATAATCATAAGACACCTCTGTCCTCATCAAAGAAAATATTAGGACAGAATTAAAAACAGTTAGAGCTGCCCCCACTGCATGAAATAGGTTTATATCAGCATTCAGATACATGTATGCCACTTATAGAGGACTACATTTTCCTTATCCCTTCACTTCCCTCTCTTTCCCCTTTTCCTATTTTTTTTCTTCCTTTCTAGATCCTCCTGTGCTCCCTTGTACAGCCAGGGGTGCAATTGTGGTAAAACATGGTGGTTCTTCAAACCCTAATTCATGGTCAGTGCTAGAGCAGGACTCCTTTCCTTGGGGATTTGGGAAACTCTCAAACTTAATCCCTTCCCCCTTGGAGCTGGTACTTAAATTACATTCTTTTCTGGGTGTCCCAGACTTACCCCTGTCCATCTACTTCACAAGATTGGTCATCACTGACCAATCTAGATGCAATCTGAAGAAATCCTTTACAATGACTACATTGGGCCAGAGGGGACTGATACCTCTGGCCGATCTCACATCTCAAGCCAAAGCAGGGGGCCAGAAAGAGAGAGGGAAACCATGCCCCCTCCCTCAGTGGCAAGGCCTTGCCGAGAGGAGATTCAGCCTGAAGGCTCTTATTGCTCTTCTCTCCCTTCAATTCATGTCCCCTGAACTCTGGATTTGACCTGCTGATTTGTCATCCTAGTTAGCATCTTTGCAACATTGGCAGCCATAGCCACCTTAACTCCCTCCTTGGCTTGAGAGGAGCAAATCTATTGCCCAAAGTTAAATGCGAAGAGGGAAAATAAGAAGGGGCAGAAGTTACAGAGGACTGAAGGGCAACCTGAGTAGGCCAGAATCCTGTGACACAGATGCCTCTTCTCGCCTCTCCTCCACATTCCCAACTATGGCAGGCATTAGACATGGAGAGAGGTCCATCCCTTTCTCTTCAGTCTCCACCTCCCTTGCCAAAGGATATGAGGCTTTAGGAATCTTGTTCTCAACCATACCGGGCATTTCACAGCCTGCAACCCTTTTTTCCTCCTCATTCTTTGATCAACAGTGCCAGCCCCTGAGACTTTTCTACTCCAGTGGCAGGCTCACCTGTACATGCTTGCTTTTTCTTCTGCTGTTATGGCACTTTCTGCAAATTCCAGCATCTATCCCTTACCCCCTTTGTCCATGCATCTCCACCTACCTCTAGAAGGGCAACATCTTTCTCTACCTCCTCTAACACCTACAGGGGACTGTGCCATCACAGTTGCACTGTTCCTCTTCCCTTCCTACTTTCATTTTCAATGCCATATCTTGTAACCAAACTACCATTCCCCTCTCTTCTTCCCTCTACCAGCATCCTCCCCAACTCTGTGTGCTCCCATGGCACATGCCTTCTCTCGGTACCACCATCGTGCACATCTGGTGGCTCCTAAATAAGCAATCTTCCCATGGCAGTAACATTTTACCAGATGACACACAGAAAAATTATCAGACAAGCCCAGTTGTGACAAATATGGAGCAGTCCAAAAATAATGGACATACTCACATTCTTCTGCTCTCATAAAAGAGCTGGGCAATTGCAAAATCATGGAGCCTAGCAGATGGCTGGAGGTCGTAGCTTCCTGGATGTCGTTGTTTCCTGACTCTCAACTGCAGCTGGCCACCTCTACTCTTCTTCAGGATTTCATATGGATATGTGAGTATGAAAGAATTAGAAATATTGATGCTGGACATTCTCCCCCCACCCCCCAACCATTGCAATTTATGTGGCAGTTATATTAAATGGGGTTTTCTATGTGATAAGGCTTTTAATAAAGGTGCATCTGATTAAAATGGAGCTGCTGGAGACTTGAAGAGTATACAAGAAACAAATGCTAGCCCACATGGTGGGGTTTGCTGTCCTGTTTTAAATACTGGAGTAGTCATGCTTACTCTTTTGTCTAATACTAGAGTTTAAAAGGGGTTGTCAATAAAGGCTGCAGCCAGCTATCCCTGCTTCTATCCCCTTACAGCTACCACCAAAGAGCCCTCTGGCTGCTCAGCACCCCATATTAAAGAAGCCTCATTGTACTCTCCTGCTCCAAAAACTAGCAGTGATCCCAAAGAAGCCTGCTACTTCTCCTCCTCCAATTTTATTGGGCTTCCTTCAATCCCCTCCTCCTCAAGACTTCTTTAAGCTCTCTGTGCAGCACCTGGGACATCTTGAAACACAGGCTTCACCTGCAGAGCAGAAGCAGCAAAGGCAGCTAAGGACCTGGGTAGAGAGCCAGCAAACTCATTCACCTTCAATTTCCTCCTAGATGAGACTGTGGGGTTAGGTAACAGGCGATAGCTTGAAGTACCACCTGGCCTTTGTAAATGCCATCAAGAGCTCAGTTATGGTCCAGAACACCAGGAAGGTTCCTGTATTAAGGCCAGAAACAGGGGAAATAATACAGATATTAGTTGACTCCTAGGTGGATGGTGGAAGGAGTGATAATGGCAGGGAGTCAAATGCTTCTGTGGAAATGCCTGGATCAAGGCAAGGGACTAAGAGGTAAGGAAAAATCCTGCAGGATGCATAGTCCATGTCTGGCGGAGGAACTACTTTATTTTGTCCATGCTTTCTATTTACCCAATAAATTGGTCCTTCCAAAGGCTGGTGAGTCATCGTACAAGGTGGAGCTACACAGTCTCCTTTCAAGGGTTGAATCCTAAATAAAAGGACTTGCCACTCAAAAAACTGAATAAAATACAATATAAAGGTTAAAAACCCTCCCAGTCACAGCATTCTTCTTTAATACTTTCCACAACTCTACTTTACTTTAAATACCCTACAATGTCCACACAGGCACATGGTCACAGTCTGCATTTTTCATAGCAAGCTCTTTTATCACTTCAGAATTTTTGAGTGACACAGCAGAGCCCCTCCATGGCAGGGTGTATCATTAAGGGTAGTGTCTCAGAGGCAGTCCATGGATAAACTTAAGTAACAATCATGCAGACCCAAACCTTTGGCTGTCCAGCTGAGCATTTCATGTCCTGAAGAGTCGGTGTGGAGGCAAAGGGCTACGATGCAGGGAGTCTTGGAATCCTATGGATTTCATAGGAGCCACAGAGATTCCTGAAGATTCACTAGGCTTGATGGATAGCATCATGGTTTACTCCATGACAGTGGGAAAATCCACTTTCCCTCCCACATTGGTGCCAGCAGGGAAGAACTCTTAGGGAAATCTTGTAGAAGGTTCTTTCCCTTTATTAATCACCTCTTCCATCATTATCACAGGAAGGGGCAATCTGGCCTTTTCTGTCCATTCAAGTCAGGAAATCTATTTGAGTATTTATCTATGACTAAAAAACTTTAGGCCCCACCAAAAATGATTAATACACAATAGGCATGACTTGAACTATCCCTATTTGTTTCCAAATTGCCCCTAGGTAGAAGATTTCTCAAAAGGAGAAATTACATAAAGCTCAAAGGACAGGCATATTGACACAAAAATCCAGTAGCTGCTCTGTATCTGTCACTGCAAAAGAATATAGCTTGGAAATGTGTGCCCAAACAACGTTTTGATTCTAAGCTTTAAGATATAATACCCATGGACAGCTATACTTTAGCTGTCTAAGTCTAATTTTACAAGAAAAGTATTTTCTTTTCAAATGCCACTCTCAGGACACCTAAAGAAAGACCAATTTTTTTTAAAGTTAGCAATCTCAGTGTAATTCAGGGGACTTCATCCTGAGGAACTCAAAATTCCCCTTCTGGGGATTTGTCTCCATGACTATTTTCAGAAAATCTAACTATATATGTATATTTGTGTTTTATCTGTAAAGCAACAAACTTTACATTAATTTGATAGAGCATGATCATAATGTATAAATTCTCAGAGCTACGGGATTAACTCATAAATAATTGGTTCATTTAAAAACTGATAAACATGCCAGAGGATGATCACCTTACTCTTTTTGCGAATGAAATTAAGATGTTATTTCAAATGTCATACTCTGATTGTATAATCAATATTCTCATCATTAAACAGCCACTGTGCTGTGAGACATTAATATAGCCCTATATTCTGTGAGCTGCTTGAAAGAAGGTAGTATAAAAGACTCTGCACAGACACACTTTTTCCTCACTATTCTCAAATTTCCATCATACAACACTTGAACTCTGAAGGAAGGGGAAAAGGGGAACTCTACTTTACCTAAATCTTCAACCAAGTCATTATTCGGGGAGTATGTAAGCAGATTTCACAGATCCCAGCAGCAAGTTCTTAAAAATTCACCATGTAATTCAGTATGCAACCTGTTTTAAAATGGAATTGTCTATTAACATCACAGTTCTTAACAGCATAGGCACTTATAGTGACTGGGGTGTGGGTGGTCAGATCTCATGATTAGTCAGTTGCCTAGAACCATACTTATGTCAGAGACAGAGCCAGCTGCCAAACTAAAGGTGAAAGCCAGGGCCAGCATCTGTGGAAGAGCATAGGAACAGGAACCTGGAGCAAAGCAGTAACCAGTAAGAGACCTGGGACTGGGACAAGGGAGGCAGGGTTTAGGAGTCAGACAAATACTCAGGGTCTATAGTCGGAAGCCAGGAATTCACCTAGTTCCTCAGACAAATTCCTGTGCATCTCTCTGCCTTACGTAGTGCATCCCAGCCAATTAGTGGAGCTGGCCACCTCCTCCAGTTAGAAGTTTCATTGGTCAGGCCTTCTTTTTGTGAGTTGGAACTTCATCAGACCCTTCTCCACAGCATCAGGTGATCTGCCATGTGGTAGTGACAGTATGAGCACTGCCTGGGGACCTTTGGGAATATGCACAGAAGTAAGGTCAATAGTACTTAACCCTAGATTTTATCTTCCAATTTTGGCATTGTTTTGCAGCTTTTCTGTGACAGAATTTATTACTAATGTATTTGGTAATGCCAACAGTGCGTTGTTTAGTTTATAATCTTACTGGACCATATATAAAACAAGAAAGTTAAGAAGAGTGATGAAAGGAATGCAATTGAAAAGTAAGGGTAAGCAAATGCTTTATTAATTCCATAGTTTTCTATATGCGTGTGCAACATTTTTAATAGGAGAAAGCATCATTCAGTTACTACTTCACTGATTTGGAACTCTGACTTCCCTTTAATCTAGTTCTCAGGAAAGAGTAGTTCTCCAAGCTTCTCTTAAAATCCAAATGTCCCCAACTTTTGCTGAGTCAATCTCCCCACTGCAGGTGTCCTTGTCACTCATGACCATCCTTCCAGATAAGAGAGCCAGATGCTGCTCCCTTCATAGCCCTTGAGTGAAAACACTGGGTTTACCACAGAGCATCAAGTTATCCCCCCCAATACCCTAGTGGGGATGTACATGCTCCCTGTACAACATTCCCAGCCTGTGAACAAAGGTGTGAGTCTCAGACTTCATGCCTCATTGTGACTTGCAGAGCTGCACCATCATTTTGATTGCCTCACCAGCTTCAAATATTTGTTTCTAAACAGCAGTACTTGACTGCAGGCGAAGATATAAATCTATCACATATGTTCCTCATGGTTCTGTTTGAAGGATAAATTTAACAGACAAAGTTTTCATTTTAAGTGACTTGAATGGAAAATTCATGAGTAACGTGAGATAAGTGATTAAGCATTAATTATCTAGGTAGTGGGTTCTGCATAAAATGTTCATGACTGATATGCAAGTCTCACCAGTATTAATTTTAATAATGAATTGTGATTGTCAATTAGAGGTCACTTTTTAAAAATGTAATCAATTAAAATTTCAGCATTCACTTACAGCACACTGATCCTTTTTTTTTCTTTAATCTAAAATACTGAATTCAATATTCATTATAAAATTGGTATCTTCAAAACTTTAAATATTTACTCTGGCTAGAGAAGGCTATGTAAAGAAGTAATAGTTTTGTCAGGTTGTTATTCAGAAAGTTTTAAAGTCCTTTTATATAATATCGCTGAGGCAATTATCAATATGTCAAAATTAGCTTGACAGACTCTAACTTACAGCCAGAAGCAATGCTGATCTAAAGCAGGATTTGCTGATTATCTGGATTTTGGTTTGTTTGTTTGTTTGCTTTTTTTTAAAGAATTGTTGTTCATAGTTTCCATGCTCTGTCAGAAAATGAGGACAGATAATGTTGTTAAGCACATATTGTACTATATCTTTGCCTTCTAATGTTAGTTTGAAGAACTACCCATTCTACCTAATTCGCTATTTACGTTGTCTGTCATGGATAAGCTCCAGTTTTATTTAAAAGTAACAATTAGGGGTGAAACCTGGCCTCATTCAAGTCTAGTAGCAAAATTCCCATTGATCTGAATGAGACCAGCATTTCACCTGGGAAATCTGGAATTAGCAATCATGACAGTGACCAAGCCATTATGTATAACAAAACATTATTAATTATTACAAAAAGTATTTAAAAAAAAAAGTAAATGCAACAAGGAAGTCAAATACACAACCAAGTTTTGTCTTTTTGAGGCCTGATCTAATGCCTATTCAAGCCAATAGACACAATCCCATTGACTTCAATCAAGCCCTTGAAGATTTGTGTTAACTCAAAATAATTAGCTTTGTAGCAGAGTTCATCAGTAATTAATATATGAAAGGGTAGGATGACAAATTCTTCTGGCTTACTGAGTTGAGCTCCTCTCAAAGTAGGATAGAGTCTCCTTTTTACATTCCAAGTTAGGTAACTCATCTTGCTATGAAAATATTAACAGTTGACTCAATTACTCCTTAAAGCAATTTGTTTCTGTCCCTTGTCTAACTGTCATTACTCTCTGCTGCTTCATATCTGCACTATATTTTCCCTCTGGGTCTTACTTTCAATTTCTGTGCTTTGATTTATTTAGTGCAGATCAAAGATTGTTCACTACTTTCTGTTACTGAAGAAATGGGCAAAATAAACATGTTATTGCCGGTTACATTTTTAGATGGTGTAAATGATGTTGTTTGGCTAAACATTTTACTTCCATTCCTCCTATCAATTCAACTCAACTTGGGGTAGCAGTACTTGGATTACTAGTGTAGATGGGATTGGGAATGGTCACTGGCATTTTAAGCATAGCATCATCTAACCCTTTGTAGAGTAGATTTACCCAATATGGCCCTTAATATGTTGTGGGTTTCAATGCTTTGTCTACGCTAGCGATCCTACTGTTTGTTGCCACCAGCAGAGTTGAACCAGTAGTAGCAACAATGGAAAACTTTAGAGGAAAAAGGATAGGTGTACACAAAGCTCTGCTAATAAGTCTACAGATTTGTAGTCTGCATTTGACCTGATAATTCTATTTTCTGTGAAAGGAAAGGTGGTCCAATGATTAGGGCACTAGCATGGGGCTCGGGAGATCCATGTTCAATTCTTTGCTCTGCCAGAGACTTCCTGTGTGACCTTGGGCAAGTCATTTAGGCCCAAATCAAAAAGGTCCCCCTCCAAAGGCGCAGTGAAAATAAAGGCATTGGGGATTGTGAGGTGCTCAAATACTGTAGTAATTGGGGCCATTATTACCTTAGATATCTCTCAAAACATCTTAATAGGTAAGACTAAAAATGAAGAAAACAGTGATCATTCTGTTGCTAGCTGTTTTGGCAGCTAATACCGTGGTACTTCATAAATAACCAGACCGTGGGTTCATAAAGGGAAGAAAGTGCAAAAAAGCTTCCCTCTAATCTCCCCTCTATGCAGGATCCAGCTTCAGTTTGAGTCTTTGCACTCTTGGTTAGCAGTATTAACTACCTCAAAAAGGACAAAGTGAGGTGGCAAGACGGTGAGGCGATGGCCCTGCCTCTCTGTGTTGGGAGCAAGCGCATATGATGTGCCACCTTAAAAATGACAGTCTGTCTTATGGACAATATAATTTGATTCCCCATGACTTCTGGCACAAGTGCATGCATATAAGCCACTAACAAGAGTCCTCGCTCCAATAACATCTATCTTTGAAATGGTTCATATGAGATTTACAATAAAGATCTAAACCAAAAATCATCAATTTAACTTTAGAAACAGAATAAAAACCAAACTATTCTTTCCATGTTCTCTGAAGCTTCTGTCAAGGCCTCAATTTAGTCCTCAATTAATCTTTTAAAGCCTCACATTTTTAGAGCAGTGGGAAAGCTTCCCTTTGATTATTACTCACAAAATTTGCAACAATTGATTGCCAGGTAATTTGTGCTGCATTATAATATTTCAGAAGCAAGGCTGAGTGTTTTTCTTAAAAAGAATCATCCTGGGAATAACTTTTGAGCCATCAGACAACAGAATAGTCAGTAGGCTGCAGTTTCTCATTATGGAGAAAGAGTTAAGTGCCCAACAGCAAGGATAAGATTACAATGAAAGACTGACAGTGCACACAGTGAGTAATGGAAGAAGAATAGAAGAGAGACAACAACCAGTGTGGAAGGTGTTCTAACTGAAATGTATATAATGGGATAGTTAAGAAAGATTGAATCCTACAGAAAGAGCTTCACAAACTGTGTCAATATGTTCAATGATGCCTCTGAAATATACACTTATAAACCCCTTATTTTGCTTTCTCTGATGTTAGGAAGGAGCCCATCAGCTATTTTACTGTTAAAGATGTATTTGTGACTTCGGATCCAGCTAGTAATAAGTGAACATTTATTGTATTCTCTGATTCTTGTACAGCAGAGCTAACATAGTATTTATGCATAGTAACCAGTATGGGTCTGATGGCCTTGTTAGTTTGTATGCAGTCTCTAAGTCCTGACTGCAGTCCCATTAAAATCAATGGTGTTGTTTTGAACAAAGTCTGAAAATATATTGGTGTATAAGCATCCAAGCAACATTTGTTGTTTCCTATCTTTTAATCAAATAGAAAACTGGCTAAATCAGGAAGCATTTTAATGGAGCAAGCAGCACGTCTCTCTGTGTAGCAGGGGGTAGCTCTGATAGAGTTCAGGACAACAAACACCCAGAATTCTTTTGTAGAATGGATAACACTTAATTGGCAAGGCACATTTGCATGATTATAGCTGTTGAATATTTATTCCCATACTGTTTTATAATTGAATTCTTACAGAGTACAAAGAATAAAGAGCATTGTTCTCACAGATTAGTATTTAGTAACATAGGTCAGGCATATAGTTAATGATGAGGATAATGAATAATATCAAATACATAGATATTTTTTATGGTCCAATAAACTAATTAATCCAAGTGTCCTGAGCACTAATAAGTAATTTAGTATGATGCCCATTTTACAGATGTCCATATTAAGCCTAGAGAGGTGCTATTGGGAATTATTTAAGGGATTGCTTTATCCAGCAGAGTATTGGAGGCAATGAATTATTTTTATTAGTGATTTACATACTAAAGCCAAGATTAGGCTTGTGATTAAACCCAACTGATGCTAGCAAAATTTGGCACTAACAATATTAATTACAATATAAAATGCATGTAATCTAAAGTGGGATAAACATTTTGTTTGTTTTTCGTTTTGTGAAAGATACCAAACTATGTGTTGCTGCTTCCTTAGTCTTTCTATTGATGTCACACTGAGGTTATATCAGGTAGAAAAAGGCTTAAAAGCAGATTCAAAAATGAAAATCTTAGGGGTTGTCTGCACATGAAAATTAATCTGGAATATAGTCGGATGTGATTATAAAGCAATTAACTATTCCCAATTAACTCCAGGTCTGGATAGTCTTATTCTGGAACTAGTTTAATCCACTGAACTAAAATAATTTTGAATAAAGTGCTCTTATTTCAGAATAAGAATGTCCACAAGTGGAATTGGTTGGGAATAATTCCCCATATTGACAAGCCTTTAGAGCAAAGAACTAAAAAGTCACTAGATTTGTTCTTTCACTTTAGAAAAGCCATTGACAGATTTGTGTTTCAGCTATGTTCCAGGCTTCTCTAGGTATGGACTTTATGTTGTGTGGCCAATTTGTGGAGCCAGGAATATGAAATTTTCATGTTACAAAATATTGTTCTTTAAAATAATTTTAACAGTTTCAAGGTAACTCTTCATGAATGTGGTGTGTGGATTTGTGGGTTTCTGTTTGGTAAATTGTCTTGATAGCAAAGTAAGTGGCTGTAAGAACTCCATAGTTGTTGTTAAATCTAGCTTCCTTTTATAAACCCAATTTACAGTGTCCCAGAAAATGTCACCCACAAAATAAATAATCCTTCTCAAATTTCATATGTCATACTATGATAGATTTTTTTTAAGATCTGGGGGGAGGGAAGGATGATGTTACTAGGAGGTTTCTGTCACATTTCATAGCAACTGGAACTGTCTTCCTCCTCTATAATCCAACAAGGGCACCCATTCTAGGTTCCTGCTCCTCCTCCATCACTTCTTCAGTTTAGATCACCATCTTTCTCTGTTCCAGAATCCCTAGTCTGGCTAGGCTGGCCTGCTTCCCTTCTCACCTCAGAGATGGTATACAGAGTAATTGCCACAGTTAAATTGCCATACAGTTCTGTCTAAGCAAGGTCATTTAGTCTTTAGGTAAAAACATTACAGGAAAAAAAACCTATTAAAACAATAAAAGAACATACATGAATATGAATAAATTTACCAGAGATCTGCCCCTCACACTCCAATAAAGGTTCTGTTGGTAATTAATCCTTCAGACCTCACACAGATGTTTTCCTGTAGTTTCAAGTTTATAACACCCTTTGCCTAGAATAAAACTCTTATGAATCTGTGAGCGAATCCTTTATCCCATTTCAGGTCTTTGTAGAAACCATGAATTGGTAATGAACCAGACAATGAGCCCTCTTTGGGATGAAGCTTCAAGTATCTGAGTTCTTACCTATCCTGGAGAGTGCCAGTAGCATACCCCCGCCTTCTAGAGATTCCAAGGGAAAGCCACTTAATTTTAAAAGTTCACATTTGTTTAAAAAAGTCCTTTGAAGTTCCTAACACTTCTCAAGGTTGATGTTAGTCATATGTCCTAGACAAGTTTCATACAAGCTGATAACACATAAAAAACTTCATTTTTAATACATGGGACCCAAAAGGTATTTAACTTAATTCCATAAGGTTTATCCAGGATACTGCCCTATTTTTCACCATCGTGTCCTCACCAATAGTGCATGAACTCATTAAAGAGGCCTCTACATAGGCCATTGAAGGGAGAAGCAACATTCCACCTTCCATGCTTCCCCAGCTGAAATCCAATGAATCCATGCAGGCATGAGACGGTCCATGCCAATAATAGTTTTTTTTCATGCATAAGAGGATGATGTAAGATTTTTCTTGACATTGATTAAATGCTTTGTTATACAGTTTTGATTATATTAGAAAGCCAAATATGTGTTACTTGAGATGACACAAGCTTACCAAGAGGATCAAAAAACATTTGTTTGCTGGAGCACTGAGCTACCAAGATGAAAGGAAACAGATCATTAATGTGGAGATGAAGCCTTTATATTTATTTTACACATCAGTGATAGACGTTGTTGATTTGTAAAATTGCTCTACACTTAACATACCTGACACCAAACTTTAGAAGTAGAAAGATGAAAAGTAAAGTGATCTAGCAATGCATCTCTTCTACCCCTCTATCTACAGGTACAGCCTGTACTAACATAAAAATGTACAAACATCAGAGACCCCACAATACAATCTTAATGCTGCTCCTATAAAGACTTCTCACTTCCAGCGCTTTCCTCCCCGCAACTTCCTGTTCCCCCAGTACAGGATGAATAAATGGAAGAAACAAGGAGGAGACAACACTATAACATTTTAAAGCGAGGTGGTGTTAGGGAAACATTGTGGAATCTATATCAGTAACTTAACTTTAATTGCAAGAGAAGTTGACCCACCTATGCTGTAATTCCATGTCCGTGAAAATGGCTCAGCCTGCAGCCCATTAGTTTTATATGTTCAATAAATTAATTAATACCAAAAAAATGGATTATTTCCTTATAAAATGGAACAACCCTCCCCATTATCTCTTAGCTCACTAGGAAATGGGGTAGCTTATGATCCAATGCCATCAGCAAGAACATCTCTTGCCTATATTTTGAGTTCACTGTAAAGCAGCAATTTATTGAAAGAGTAGAACTTGATATGAATCAAAAATTGACAGAGGAATATAACAATTAGAAGACATTTTATGCTGCACTCATTTTCCTCTCCCTTGTAGTCCAACTCATTACACTCCTAGCTTCTTCAAAAGAACAAATCAGTGCTTTATCCCTGGCTCCTGGGGAGAGAAGTTGTTCTACTTTGATGCTGTTTCCAAATATAGAAAAAATTCTATTTTAAAATGCAGATGATTCCCTTCCCCTCTCTGCTTTGCTACAAACCCTGCCTGTTGTAAATTAAATTTGAATATGACTCATTTATTAAACTTGAAACTAGAGGGGAAAAGAAATTGGAGGGGGGAAAAAACATCTGCAGAGAAACATAATGCTCGCAAGTATAATATTTTTCTGGTTATGATGAAATGAAATTAGAAGATTATAGTGGAATTCTATTAGCCTATCTCAGATGCCGTTGGTCCATTATCACACTCTGACTTATTGGGCCTTTGATTTGATATCAGGTAGCCATGCACTAAATCCTATATACTTAAAGGTCTATAATTAACACATTTATAAGCATCACACTTACATAAGATTTACACCACGTAAGAATTTAGTCTTTCCATCAATAAAGCAGACAGGTCTTTCACTCAATCTCCATACTGATCCAGGATAGTCCACTACTGAACATGTATTGTTACTTTATCTAGTTTTAAAAATCCTGTTTAAGGCATCTTGTATGTCTTCCAATGGTGACTATTACATTTTAGGCAAACTGTTCCTGAAAATAACAACAAAAAAGCTTTTGGTGGGGTTCAAATTTGCGAGATGGTCAGTGTAAGCCTGGCATGGACAATGAAAGAGAACGGAAGTAAGGAAGTAGAGGTTAACAATGGACAAAACATGAATTCACAAGTGGCTATAAAAATATGTGGCTAATAAATATAGCAAAAGTAAGAAGAATAATGTATGATAAGTTTGCCATTGCAACTTTGCTTATGAGCACACTTTGTAGTGAATGCAAAGCTTATGACACCAACAGGGATATCACAAAATTAGTGATATTCTGTAGAATGTAATGGGCATGTGCTAATTTTTCATAATATCTATATAATCTGATTTATAATGGTATACTGTGAAGTTGTGCTGCACCATAACTTACCTCATGTACATGAGCCTAATCACCTCAGGTGTAGCTTTATGAAATGCCAATTTAAAAAAAAAAACAAAAACACCTTAATGACAAGTCCAAATTCATACTGAGTATTTGGATTTCAAAGAACTGGATAAAGTGTTCTCCCAGAAATGGAGGAGATGTTCTAAATAAACCTGGTGGAAATAGTATTCTTTCCTGGGTGCTCTGCTCGTGTTGTCAGTGACATTATTCAGATGTACTGGGTGAGCTGTTCTTCAGTCTCAGTGATTTCTTCTTTTATTAGAGCTGCTATGTGGCTTGATATAAGCAAGAGCCAAAACTTGAGGAAGGTTGGAGGAATTCATTCGTTTGTCTGGAAGCGGATAATATAAGAGTTGGGAGCCACTCATTGTGCTATGAGAAGGGCCAGTTTCTTGTGCCAGGAAAAGATGTTCCTGGTGGCATTATAAGATATCAGCATTTGATCAGGTTTGGCCACACCTTTCATGTATCTCTTAAAATCAAGCATAAACAGCCTTGTTTTGAGTCTCTTGCTTCCTTTAGACTGGGTCTTCTATGATGCACTTATATGTACAGTGATGAGGAAATATATGGGCTTTTAGTCCACACATTTTGGTGCCAAAAGGGCCTGGTTTTGAAGGATGGTCATCTTGCCTGGATCTGAAGACTACTGAACCAAGTGCTGAGGGAATCTTTTCCCCTTTGTCTGGATTGTATCACATGCTCCCAAAATACCTTCAACGTGTCTCCTAAAAAGTGAGATGCTTCATAAAGAGTGATCCACATATGTGTGGTAACCAGACCATGGTGGAGGTTAACAACCTCTCAAACAATGTTGCCAGTCTCCTAAATCACTGGGGAAGCAACCACTGACTCTTTGTGTTCCCTTCCTAGTGTGTAGCAACCAAAGTACATACCTAGCAGTCTTTTACTAGGGCAGCTAGCCAGCTCTTAAATTCAAGGTGTCACATTTTCACTATTATAGTTACCTCTACCAACTAGATTAAATCTACCATGGGATGCCTATCTGTACTACAATCACTCCTTAATTTGTGGTGTAGAAGTATCCTGAGTGTGAGAGAGGCTCTTTGGTGCCATTCACCCCTCATCCTGCAAACGTATTGAAAAAACTAAGCAGAACTGTGCTGGGGCAATAGGGTCAGTAGCACAGAATAGGCAGACCAGGAAAGGAAGCTTAGCTTCAAGACACCTGTCTTAAAGCCAGAAGAATGCTGATGGTATTATTAGTAATGTCCAGGCCTCATTCTCAAGATTCTTCCACGTAAATGGAAATGAGTTTGGGTGATGGGATGCTTAGGGAGGAGACAGTAAGGGAGTGAAGATTTCACTTGCACAAAATATAGTCTCACTCATGGAGGTAAGATGGGGAAAAGTGATAAACTGGTGTGGGAGTTGCCATGTAGGCCAACACACAGAGAACTCACTGTGGAGCATGTATAATCCTGTTCCTTTTGTAAAGACAAGTGGAATAAAGGTTAGAATCAAACTGAGCTGCTAGCTATCCATGAGGAGGGTATCCAGCTGGGCTACCCCAAATCTCTCTTTCATCAACTCTCCTGACCCAGAATGAGCTACACGAGGCTGCTGAAAAACATTTAACCTGACCAGTATCACCATACAGCTGTGGGATTCATAGATTCAAAGAGCAGAAGAGATCACGGTAATGATCTAGTCCAACTTCTAATATAACACAAGCTATGGGACTTGCCTGAATTCATTTTGTTTGGACTAAAACTTTTACATCTTTCAGAAAACATCCAATCTTGATTTAAAAATTACCAGTGATGGAGAATCTATCACAAAGTGGATAAGTTGTTCAAATGACTAATTAAGCTTACTTAAAAATGTGCACCTTATTTCCCCTTCTAAATTTGTCCAGCTTCAGCTTCCAGCCACTGTTTCTTGTTTATACCTTTGTCTGCTAGATTGAAGAGCTCATTATCAAATACCCCATGTAGGTATTTATAAACTGTGATCAAGCCTGTTTATACTTTCCAGGATTGCATTAGCCTTTTGGCCACAGTCACACTGGGAGTTTATATTCATCTGTTTATCCACTATGCTTCCCAAGTCTCTTTGCTGATGTCTACACTGCAATAAAAACTTGCGGAACCTGGTGTCAGAACTCGGATCAGCTGACCTGAGCCAACCACAGGTCTTCTATGTCAGTGTAGACATACACTGTGAGTCACTGATTCCCAGGATATGGTCCCGCATTCTGTAAGTATGGACTACATTTTTTTTGTTCTTGGGTGTATAAATATACATGCAGCTGCATTAAAATGTATATTGTTTGCTTGTGCCCAATTTACCAAGCAAGCCAGATTGCTCTGAATTGATGGCCTGACCTCTTCATTGTTTACCACTCTCCTAATCTTTGCACCATCTGTAACTTTTGTCAGTAATTTTGTTTTTTTTCAGGTCACTGATAAAGTTATTAAATAGCATTGGCCAAGAATAATGGTGGGGAGAGTGTATCTACAGACCCTGATACCTAGGCCAAGCGTCCTGTGTGCTAATGTTCAAGTATCCCTTGAGACTCACTGGAGTGTAGGGTAACTAGGTCAGAGGACCCAGTAAAACTAAATCAGACCCTGCTCACAGAGCCTCCACAGTTATTTGCGCTGCATGGCAAGGATGTGCCTACGGCCTAATCCATTCTAATTGGAAGTGAGAGAGAAAATCAGCTATCTTCTTAGCAACACACTGTACATGAAGAGCCGAGAATATATCGTCAGGGCAATACTGTTTAACCATTCTACTTTTTCAAGGTAAATCATAAGACTTCTATGTTCTCCTATAAGAAAATTCAATCATGGATTGCTAAAATAAGAATCCAAAACCTTTATTAGGAAGGTGTTGGCCATCCTAGCAAGTATGCCACTTTAAGAGATCACATGGAGTTCAGGAGGGGTTCTCTAAATGAGCTATTATGAATAATACCCCATCAGTGATGTAGGTTTGAAATGACTCAGACTACTTTTCAACTTTGACACTCATACAGGCAAAGACAGCATGCTAATTAGATATGATCCTAGGCTCTTTAACTACAATAACTCTTTATTTAGTACAGTTACCTACTTGGACAATGCACATTGACCCTGGTACAGGATTAGGATTATGGCTGTGTATAATTACCAAAAACACTAGTGCTGCTAGCTCAGGGCCTGTATCCCCAGAAAGTTCCCATTAGCTAATAAATTGGGAGTATAGGATTGGTCTTCGAGCAATGGGGAAATGGGAAGGTAGCCAAGCCATTCAGCTGTATTGGAGGAGGGTAATTATCCCCTCCAAGAATGATCTTTTTTTCTTTGCATTAAGTACCTCACCATGTTTAAAATGTAGTCATGAGCAGGGGCATACCCAAATGTGATCATCTGGCAGGACTTCTGGCTGAAAGGAGTGGACCTGCTGAAAAACTTGAATTTCCTGCTTCTGGTCACTTGACCAGAAGCAGGAAGTTTGGGTTTTTCAGTTAGTCAAGAAAGTTCCAGTTGTACAGGTAGTTTAAGTGGAGCTCGGGTGGGCCTGCTTTCAAAGTGGTTTCAGACCCACCCGTAGCTACGACCCTGGACATGAGTCCATGTAACGTGCAATGTACCATAGCATATTTACATTGTATTTATGCATTGTCACAGCTCTGGAAGAATGTAGCAGATAGTGTTGAATAAATAAATATATCTGTAGACCAGATGATCATAGAAAATTAGAATTGGAAGAGACCTTAGGAGGTCATTAAGTCCAACCCTCTGCTCAAAGCAGGACTAACCTTAGCTAAATCATCCCAGCCAGGGCTTTGTCAAGCCACAGCTTAAAAACCTCTAGAGATGGAAATTCCACCACATTCCAGTGCTTCACCACCCTCCTAGTGAAAAATGTTTTCTTAATATCCAAACTAGAACACCCCCACTGCAACTTGAAACCATTGCTCCTTGTTCTGTGATCTACTACCATTGAGAACAGCCTAGCTCCATCCTCCCTGGAGCCCCCTTTCAGGTAGTTAAAGGCTGTTATCAAATCCCCCCGTCATTCTTCTTTTTTGCAGACTAAACAAGCCTGGTTCCCTCAGCCTCTCATCATAAGTCTTGTGCTCCAGCCCCCTAATCAATTTTGTTGCCCTCCACTCAACTCTCTTCAACTTGCCCACATCCTTTTTGTAGTGAGGGGCCCAAAACTGGACACAATACTCCAAATGTGGCCTCACCAATGTCGAATAGAGGGGAATAATCACTTCCCGACATCTCCTGGCAATGCTCTTACTAATGCAGCCCAATATGCTATTAGTCTTCTTGGCAACCATGGCACACTTCTGACTCATATCCAGCTTCATATCCACTTCTTATCCTTTTCTTTAGAACTGCTGCCTAGCCCATCACTCCCCAGTCTGTAGCTGTGCATGGGATTCTTCCATCCTAAGTGTAGGACTCTGCACTTTTCCTTGTTGAACCTCATCAGAATGATATTGGCCGAATTCTCCAATTTGTCTAGCTATCTATAGGCAAAAATATTGCAAAAGTGTTTTCCCAGTAACCAGGTTTGATTTTCCCAGTTTATAGCACAGTGAATTAACCCCATCCCCCACTGTTTTGACAAGTCCACCAAATGCAAGATGCATGAAAGCAATAAAGGTTAAATGCATTTCATTAGCTGAATTGTAATGAATAAATGCCCTTCCTATTCATTTGTCTACTTTTGAATTTTTAATGACCAGTTCTTGTGATAATTACCAATTTTCTATATTTATATATAAGGAATAGTGGTACATGTTGTATGTAGATGATAGAATTCAATATTTATAAAGTACAATTTGTCTATAAATATAGAAAACTAGTAATTATCACTAAAGATATTCATCAAAATTCAAAAGCAGAGATTTAATGAATGGTGGCTTATTTATACTGATACTTTATAAATAAAACATTTGTATTCATTATGGTTTCGATGAATCCTGCTGAGAGACTGACATTTTTCTATTGGAATCATGCATACACCATTACAATTTTTCTTCCAAAAGATTAATGTGGTTGTGGTTGTAAGGTTGCTTTCAAGAAGGACATAACCAGTGCAAAATTGCTGATAAAGAACCCAATGTCTGTATAGGCCTGGAGAATGAATGGTCACTTCAGGTCAGGGTACAGTCACATTAGGCCTGACTCTGATTTCACAGTGTGTAAATCCATTGTCTGTAGTAGATTTACTCCTGATTTTTTTTTTTTTCAGTTTAAGTGAGGTCAGAATCAAGGTCTGCCTGTGAAGTATGGGGGGAAGTTTGACTAGCTATTGCCTGCAGTGTTCTTATTCTATATAAACAGAGTGTTAGTAGGCCACTGACTAAAATCTATTTGATCTTCTGTGTGTTCAAAAGATAGTGTACTGGTACTATAATTCTCTTTCTCAATGCATAGTGAGGAGTGAAGTTGTTAGAAAATGAGAAACAGCATTTAGTCCAATAACTGGATTAACAACCTAGGATTTCACTTTTCCCAAGGTGCATTTATCTCTAGGGCTTCAGTTAGGTAATTCTAAAAGCTCTCTGTAAAACCATAAGAACGTATTCCAATGCTGGTATAGAAAATCACAGAGTTCTCTTTATAACCCGTTCAATAAGAAACCTATTAAAACAAATAGTTGTTCTCTATGAGATCAATAGGTAATGTGATGTAAGTCTAAGTTTCACCAGGAACTTACTATAGTCATTAGTCAGTCTTTGATTAATACTGAAACTTCTGCATAGCATCTGCTCTCTAAAATTCATACATTTGAAGGATCAGATTAGTGATTTCTTTTTCTTAAAATAATCCAAAAACCCCCAAACTCTCTATTAATTTATTTTATGCTTAAAATCCTCTTGTATACATAAGGAAACTCCAGTATATTCTACCATGCTGAAAATATATGTGTCCGTGATGAGTATTTATCAGTGACCTCATATCTTATTACTATGATATTCCTCTATTTTGTTTTGGTTTTCAAGATTTTAATATTAGCCTAACTTTATTTGTTATATGAAATAGAATCTTTTTAATGGTGTAATCACAATAAAATAGAGTATATTAACTACAGTAATTATTTTTAATCTAAATATTCATGCTGCCTTTACAGGTATAGTCAAACTATTTTTCTATATGAAAGTTCACTTTTTCATTAAAACTTTGCATAGTAATAATAGAAAGTTTACTAGAAGAGGAAGCCTTCTAATAATCCTATGTTGATTTATACAGAGGTCTGTGAGATTAATGTTGACCAAGGTAAAAATGAAATCCGGATGAGTCATTGTTCTGCTCATTTGGCACAAACCTTGGTGTCTGCAACCAGGAAACTTCTGCATTATTTGATAGGAACTAGTACAACTGGAAGAAATTCATGAGTTTCAGATTATTGTTTAAACTTATTTAGAGTGTCTTGTTACCCTTTTTGACTTGAGAGTTTAGCCAAAATTTGGGGTCATGAGCATTATTTCCATTCGGAGGAGAAATTGATGATTAAGTCTGTTTTTTTTTTATTTCATGCAATCCAGTTTATTTGAAATCAGTGTACATAGAGTCCTAGTTTCCTGTGCACAGTAAAAATCAAATAGCAGGAGACAGTGTATTTGCTCATAGGTCCATTTGCTTCAAGTGTATTTGCTTCACAGCTAGCACTTACCCAAAGTCATTCTCTTCACTTTCTTTCAGGTTGAGTTACTGAAGTCCTCAAATTTTGATGCAAAGATTTCAAGTATCAAAGAATTCACCATTTACTTTAGTTAAAATCAGCAAGATATGTGTGTCCCATGCTCCAGTGGAAGAAAAAGAAAACCCAGGATCTCTTCCAATCTGAGTCGAGAGAAAATTCCTTCCCCTCCCCAAATATGTTGCTCAGTTAGACCCTGGGCATGTGGGTGAAACCCACCACATACACCTGGGAAAGAATTCTCTGTAGTAACTCTGAATCTCCTTCCTCCCTTAGTGTCCCATTTCTGGCCATTGGAGATATTTGCTAATGGCAGTTGTGGACGGGCCATATGCCATTGTAGGCAATCTCATCATACAATCATCTCCATAAACTTTTCAAGCTCAGTCTTGAAACGAGATTTTTTTCCCCTTCCTATGCCCTTTGGAAAGCTCTTCCACCTTCACTCCTCTGATGCTTAGAAATCTTCATCTAATTTCATGCTTAAACTTGCTGATGGCCTGATTATATCCACAACATTAACACTTAATTTGAATAACTCCTCCCCCTCTTTGATCTTTTTCCTTTGATGTATTTATGAGAGCAATCATCTCTTCCCAGCTTTTATTTTGTTAGTGTAAATAAGCCAATACTCCTCTCATAAGGTAAGTTCTCCATTCCTCTGATCATCCTAGTAGCTCTTCTCTGTACCTGTTTTTAGTTTGAAATCATCTTTCTTAAACACAGGAGACCAGAACTGGGCACAGTATTCCAGATGAGATCTTTACAGTGCCTTCTATAATGGTTATAACAACACTCACCTATCTCTGCCTCTACTTGGTTTCCTGCTCCTTCTCTATGTATTTCTCTGGTGTTTCTCTCCTACCTGCACAGACACACAGCTGCAAACAAATCAGTCCCAAACTGGACAACATGGCCCAGAGACTGCCCAGGCTTGCATGTGGTCTAGTCCTTGGGAAGTGGTTTTCCATTGCTTCAACTATTACAAAACAAAGGGCGGTTAATTGTTCCCTCACTTACTCTGAATGGAAGTAGTTGTTTTACCCAACAGTTTGAATGTGGTAATGTGCTTGCCCACCCCCAATGTGATGCTAATAGACCCTAGGCCTCTGCGAACATTGATAAATGTGTAGCTGGAAACCAGGTAGGTTCACCTGTGTATTGGCATTATTAAAATAGATGTTACATTTATGATACTATGTCTAGTGTTCTGAGCTCATGAAATACTCATGTGATGCTGCATGTATTGATCTTACTTATAACATCCATAGCCCATGGTATAAAGCTACACTGAATGTTTGCATTGTAAACCTCTGTAACTGTGTAACTCATCAAACAGGAAAGAAACATTAATTAATTAATGTAAAATGCTTGTCCTGCACACAAGAAGGCTCCCTGAAACCAAATGAGGCATTGTGAAACATCAGTGAAGAAAGCTATTGTTGATTGCTTCCTCCCTCCTCCACCCCAGACTCCCAGGAAGAGGAGACAGTCACAAACAATTGTCCCATTAGTTTGAACCCTGTGGAAGGTAATAAAAATCCCTGACCAGAAGAAACTATCACTATGCTGCTTTTGATTTCTAAGCATAAGTGAAGGATCCCTAAGCCATTTAACTTGGGTTAGTTCTAAAGGAAATGGAAAACTTGCATGTTACCGCAGTTTCTAGTACCCGTTGGAACCTAGACTGTAACTTTTTTGTGTGTGTATGTTTACCTGCTTTAACCTTGTAAATAATGACCTTATTTCTTTTTCTTAGTTAACAAATCTTTAGTTAGTTTATTACAGGATTGGTGACACACAGTCTTTTGGTGTGAGGTCTACAGTGCAATTCACCTGGGGTTAGTTACTTGTCCTTGGGAACTGTGAAGAACTTGAATATTGCTGTGATTTATGGTGTAAGGAACTATCTATTACAAAAGCAGGCTGGCCTAGGTGGCAAGATAGACTGGAGTGCATAAAGGGACTGTTTCTGACTCTGTGTTCAGGCTGTTGAACTCCACAGGCACTGCACAGTTGATACTTGGTTGGTGAAATCTAAGTATACAAGTCACAACCAGTTTGGGGTTTGTGCCCTGGTTTATAACAATATGTCCTGAGGTTGGTACTCACATTAGTGAGCTACTGTAAACAGCTTGACACCAAAGTCTGAAATCATAAATGGGACACAGATTACCTCCACTGATTGTGATGTTATTGAGGTCAAACATGTTTATTCTCAGTTTTCACATGAATGGCAAGGAACTTCAATAAACAATGCAAAATGAGATGAGTATTACTAAATTATGTTCAGGCTGAATGTTAAATGTATTTTTAAACACACATTTCTCTATTGACTCCATACTTTCTACTGTCTTGGCATTTGGGTAAGGGGGTGATTCTGCAGGGAGTTTTGTCCTCAGTTCCTGTTGGTTTCGAAAGGAACTGTGCACCGCACAGGATCAGGCTGTTGGTTTCTATTAACCAGTCTAGATAGTGCAAACATTTTTCTCACAAAAGACAGGATGCAGTGTGGCCCCAGGAACACTATTTTAGTGTCTCCTGTGTTATCACACGCATTATGAAAAGAGGAAAAAAATCAGGTATAGGAAAAATAAACTATCTAGAAACCACTAGAGAATTCTAGAATTAGACAACATAGTTGTAGTTATCAGAATCCAGTAATATGTATGGAATTTGGGGATGCGGGTGGAATCACATCACAACAATCACGCACACTTCTTTCCAGAAATATCACATTTTATATCTTCAGAATCCACAGGTAACTTCATGGAATATAATACAGAGCATTTTCTATTCTTGATATTTTTATGGAATAGTCTTTTTCAGCAAGATCAGATATTTAATCTTCCTGTTTCTCTAATTATCTAGCTCTATACTTGATAATTAGTACCATATTACAATGTTTTATTATGACCATAAAAATATTTAGTTCAAGTTGGACATCTTATGCAAATAACAATGTATGGGTAGATTAGAAAGAGTCTATAAAGTGAAACATTTGGAGACATTAAAGTGCAGATATTACATATGTAACAAAATTTCCCTACAACTTTAAATAAAAATTATCCAACACAATGATAATATTGCAAAGGCAACATATCTGCTCTCATTACATAAATCAATCAACCTCTAACTGCGTGAGAAAAAAGGTGGACTTTACATAGGGCAATGAACATTAAGAGGTCCATTTAATGTGGACATAGAAACAGTGTGTCGCAGACACCATAGCTCGGTTAAATGCAGATGCTGCAACTGTATTGAAAATTATTACCGAACCCCAAACTACCCAGCATGAAAGTTCCAGTGCAAACCTTAACTAGCAGCAATGAACTGACAAGACTGTACACCAGAAAATGAAGGTCATGCCCTTTGTGACATTTCCCTCTGCAATCTGGACTGGTATATCTCTGTGTCACCCTAGTTACCACACTCTTGGAGCCATGTAGCACTTCCCTTGCTATGTGCACCCCCACTCCTGGGTCAGCCCACACCCAGCCACTTGCAAGCCAGTGGTCCCGGACCTTAGTGAATGAGTGCTTTTGGCCAGTCACTCACAGGATTATGCAATGGTGTGATACCCAACCACATTCCCCAGTCCCAGCTGCAACCCTAGGAACTGCCATTTTACAGAGTTCAGTGCTGTCCGCTGGGCTCTTCAAGCTCATTGGTTTATCAAATTTATCAAAGAAATTGATATGCACCATCTCAGTCACTCTAAATGAGGTCTCTACACACACTCAAACCACATGCACTGCTTTAGATAAAACAAACAAATAAATTCATTAAGTACAGGAAGATTTTAAATGATTATAAGCCAAAATAATGTGAGTCAGATTGATCAGAAAGAAATAAAACAAATCACATCCTAAACTAAATTTAAACTTCAGTAACCTTTCAGTCTTTGCTGTTATCTTACCACACAGGCTAACTGAGCTGACTTCTTCAGCTGTGGGCAGTCTTTCATTTGCTTTATGTTGCTTCATAGATGGATTACAAGGAAGAGCTTCAGAGACAAAAATGCTTCTGCCTTTAACATGTTTCCTTCTCACTCCCTGGAGTCGGGCAAAAGCCATGTCCAGCAATGGGTATGATTTTCTCCATTTGAGTCAAATAAAAGTTGCCTTATCAGGTGCTCAGGCCAGTCCATTGTTTCTGTATGCATGCTTCAGCAAGGTGTGAACCCTCACTCAGCTTTGTGTTTGCCTGGATCTATTCAACCCATGTGAGACACACATTTGGGAATATTACATGGCAGAGTTTCATAGCTATACATAGGTGACATTGCAGGAAACATACTGCTATAATAATGTTCAGTGTCATGAGCATTCCAAAAACACCTTACATAACATACTTTGCATTAGATGATACACAGTTACACTGTAAGGGTGAACATGAATGATACATAAATCACACCATAAGGGTGTACATGGGTACAGTGAGTCATATCCCTATATTCCAGAAGCCACACACCTGACTCTCTCCTCCACAATGGAGATATGAGAAGGGAGGTAAGGAGGCATCAACCTGTGAAACACAAAGGCAGCCTACACACCATTCACTGCAGTGCTCATGACAAATGCCCAGACAGGCTACCGTGTTACAAGGATCTCATTTGGACCCTTTCTAACCCATCACCTGCATTGAAACCTGCCACAGGGAAGGACAACAGCAGCTTGGAGTCCACTCCTACCCTACTGGGCAACTTAAAAGGAATATACTCACTTTTTGAGGTCCTCCAGATCAGATGAATGTACTCGATCCTTTGAAAACAGTTTTAGGGAAGCATAGTTGATTCCAGCATAAGAAATTACCGTGCCTCCTGACACTGAACACACATAACAGCTTCCCAGTTCATGTCTTTCCTGGCCCGATCAATCTGGTTAGGTTTGGTGAGCCTCAGAAAAAAGTATCCCTCTTTATTCTACTTATCAAAGTAACCCATTTTGCTATGTCTAAGTCATTCTTCCCCAGGTGAATAACAATCACATGGGGGGGAACAGCCTGTCATACAGTGAACAAGTATTAGTTACCCCACTCCCCACATACCCCTTCTTCCCTGCAACCTCAGTCAGGCTGCTGGATAAGGAAGCCTTTCTGGAACCTTCTAGCCTTACCAGATGCTCTTTTGCATGCTCAGTGAACAATTCTTTGTCCACATGTCCTAACATCTTATGCTGAGTCCCTCCACTCCATCCTGAAAAATAACAGACACATCTTTAACAGTGACAGTGCAATAGGGCATCTGGTACATAAGGAGGCTTCCAATATGGCTTCCCCAATCCTGCCGTCTGCCTGAGTTAGCAGGGAAGGAGCATTGTGTTGTTGGGACAAGCAAATGCCCCTCCTCTACTCTATGGCAGGTTGCATTCTTCCCTTGCAGAGTTTGAATGTGAAACCCTAGAACACTCCAATTGCAAACACCCAATAGATTTGCCTCTCTTCTACTCCCTTTTCCAATGTTGCAGTCAATGTAGCTGCCTCTGTTCTAAATGAATGATAGCCATAAGTGAGCTGGCCTATTTTTTGAGATGCAGCAGCCTTCACACAGTGAAGGTTAGGACAAGGAAGGAAAGTAGAGGGACATGTGGTACACTGCCTCTTCTATTTTCAGTTGAGCTCTCTGATACCTTAGAAGGTGTCTCTGCTGTTCCAATCCCAAAGCAACCTATGCTCTGCCTAGCACGGGTGTTACAGTCTTTTTAGATGGAGGGGCTGAGCTGCTACAGATTTGGGATTGATCTTGCTGCACAGCTGAGTCTCACAGGAAGCTCCAGCCATTCAGGTCATCTTGGGAGAAATAGAGACAGAAGCTATGCAAAAAGTCTGCAGAGGGAGCAATGGAAGCTTCTGAAATCTGACCCAAGAAAAAAGAGGCTTGAACTAGGCATTGGTAAGGAGGCATTTGCTTTGGAGAAAGGAAGCTCTGAGTAGGAAGGAATCTAAGTGAAGGAACCTCAACCTCAAAGACTTAAGAATGTTTGTTTGGGACTTTGTCTCTGGGTGTGTTTGCCCTAGTGATGCATGGTGGCCCATGGGGTTTTATGCTGACTTGGAGCAACAGGGTATCTTTTGTTATTAATTATTTGCAACTGTTAATTGTGTTTAATTCTGTTTGTTGCTTTATAAACTTCAGATATATTAACTCAGCCTAACTGGGAGTAAAGTTTCTTGTTTTATGACTCCTGCATGTGACTGGCATTTCTGGATGAATTGACTGTGTGCTCCAGTGCCTATATGGATCTAATTGCTGGAGCATCTGTCGTGCTTGCCTCTAAGGTAGGTGGTGGGGAGAGCTGTTTGGGAATTTTGTGATAAAACATTTTTGGCAGAAAATGCTAGTTCATTGAAACTGTATGTGAAACAGCAAGGTTTCTTTAATTTTGGGGAGGGGAGGTTGTTTGTTTTTTGTGTTTTGTTTAAGAAGGAAAAGCACGTCAATTGCCCTGTTACAAAAATTATTTCAGCTACTTAGTTTGTGCACATTTTCAGATTTTATCTTTTTATCATGATGTGGTATGGAGATAAACTTAATGTAATAAATTCTTGTGGGATGGGAAAACTATTCCTCTTCTGGCCCTAGTGGTGTGTCAGTCAAAGCTTCTGCCACTTATCTAGTTCTGTGCACTAGTATTCACAGGGGCTCAAGCAGTCCTGAAACAAACAAGCTGGCTACAAGATCATGCCTGGAAAGTTAGTCTGGGCTCTGGTGGACAAATGGGAAAGCCAGTTCCGGAGTTGTAGTCCCTTTGCAAAAACTGGTTTGCCAATAGCCCCTCTTTTTTACATTGGGGGAATTCCAGCACAAGTCTCTCACCTGATCATGACTGTGGAGATATTGAAGCATGAGAAAGGCAGTCTTTCATAAACAAATTCTAAACCAATAATGGCTCTACAGGTTTAAACCCAATGATAAAAGTAGGTCCTAAGAGGAGGGGGAGGCTCTCAATCACCCTATGCCATCATGGCTGCTGCTTGCATCATTCCTTCCATGAGCAATTCACCTGCTTCTCCTGCTGTAGCCTGGGATCCCTCAGATATTTTTCTTCTCCTTATGCCCCATGGCTACTGCTTCTACCACTAGGCCTGAATCAAACTTCACCTACACTACCATCCCAATCCGTTCTTTCTGGCCTTCCCTTTCATCCTTTCTGTGTCTTCCCCTCACCTCTCTAACTTTAGTTGTCCTCCCCACCCTACCCTCAACCTAATTATTATGAGTCCGTTACCCTTAATGCTGCTGTCTTCCAAGTCCAAATACTCCCAAAACTTCTATCTTACCCCTTTCAGCCCCCCCTCTATCCTTTCCCATGAGGTTGGCCCTGGTCCACTTCTCAATGAGATGTGGTTGAAGAGCACCTCATTCCCTCCACAGTAAAGTTATGGACCTGATTGGGAGTTAAAAGGCAGCATGTTCTCCATAGGTGTCCATCTGCTCTGGGGTTCTCATCCTTGGTTCAACAAGGGTGCAAGCCAGGGGCATCACTTCAGAAAAATTCTGGAGTGCAGGGCAAAGTTGTTTGCTTAACATACATAGCATATTTTACATGCTAAGTCAGGGGTAAGGGACCGCAAGTGGAGTCAGTGGGTCAGTGGGGGAAGTAACTGCCCTTATTAACTCATAGCAAATGATGCCCCTGGTATATGTTCTTACATGTACAACACTTCAGGGCACTCAGTAAATGTCATTGATTCTTGCAGTACAACATTACTGTAGCCTAATCTCAAGGTGACAGAGGTATGGATGATCTTAGAAAAATCCATATCTGGAAAAGAAATATTCTTCCTTCCAGGTGCAGGAGATATGATAAGTCCTCACTATTGTTGCTGTCAGGGCTTCTAGCATTATAAACATCTGGAATATCCTATCCTACTGGCTAAATATTAGTTTCATGGATTTTTAAGGTCAGAAGGGAACACCACTATAATTTAGTCTGAGCTCCTTCATAACAGGACATAAAATTTTACTCAGTAATTCCTGCATCGTGTACCACTAACTTGTGCCAGACTACATAAAAAGACATCCTAAAGTATATTAGTTAACTCTGAGCAAGTCCATAAGGGCCTGATTTTTAAAGATATTTAAACACCTAAAAATGCAGGTAGGTACTCAGTGGGATTTTCAAAAGCACCAAGGTGCTTATTTGCATCTTTTGGTGCCTAAATACCTTTAAAAATCTGGCACTAAAGTCCTTTGCTGCATGGGGGCCTTATTTATTTTGAACAGTCAAGAATGTCATTATAATAAAAATAAACTGATGCTTCAGGTCAAATGAATGTCTTTAGCATTTTTACCAAATATATACATTTAAAAACATCTTAACAATAGGTTTCATAATTTGTAGTTTAAGTATTTCATGATGATATTTATCTACTGTAATAAACTAAGTAAAAGATAAACTATTTTTGAATTCACACAACTTGTAACTGAATATAGATGGCTAAAAATAGTTACATAGAAGCTGATATAGTAATATAATTGATGGGCCAAACAAGTTATCTAGTGTGAGTGTTGCACTTGTAAGAACTAGTGAGGTCTGAAAAAAAAAAAACATAATTTAAACAGTCTTTTGCTATTATAAGATATGCAGTTGTATCAGTGCCCACAATGTGTGGTATATAACTAGCTGCAGTTCATAACAGAAAAAGTGCGATTTTCTCCAAACAACCCAATAAAAATAATAACACATAAATAAGGTGCAACTCTTATGAAAATTTCATTATTTTCAAGTATTTGCATAGCTTGAGTCATAGTGTGTGCCATACCCCTAGACAAATGATTACCATTTTTCAGTCTTATCTCCAACTGTAATTCTGATACAGCCTGTAGCATATATATATGCATTCATAACTGCTAAAGCAAATGACTGACTTTGGGCATACCCACAAACCACTTTTTATGAATTCAAATGGCAGTATAATCAAGGGAAATATGTTCCTACTTCTCCCCTGTTCTAGTTGTCTGGAGCTAGCATAACTGTTATCACAAAGGAATAACTATTCCCCAATCCTGTTAGAAGCTGAATGTCCTTAATTCACATTGACTCCAGGACCTACCTCAGGAAAAGTACTAACGTGGAAAAATTAATGAGGTCTGAACACACTAATTAAACTTCACAAGCCAAAAGGGGTTGATTTTATAAACAGCCTTCTGCCTTTAGCTCTGCTTTATGATTGCTTTTTTTCAATGCTTCCTCTACTCCCACTTATGGCTTCCCAGTCACCTTTTTGTTTCTGTACTGTCGATAACGCTCCTTCAGGAAAAAATGTTTGTTTCTGCCCTTTTTATTGATAATGAAACAATTAACCTGTGCTGCTACAACCCTCAAACTCATTTAAGATGGGATTTTCTTATCGGCTCAAGTAATTCACTTCTATGGTGCCTTGATCTATGTTCCTGATATTTTCAAGAAAATGGCAAGCCCATGTGGAAACAGATGCAGTGAAGCATCCAGTCATGAACCTGACCTTTTTTATTCTGCTGGTTTGATAACATTTCTACAAAAAAGGGACCATTTTTAACTTCGCCAAAGTGACATTTTTACTTTTCCATGTACAAACAGAAGTAGAAATGTAATTTCGTTGGGCTTCACTTTCCCACTGAACTGTCCAGACCTTTTCACATACATTGTTTGGTTTAATAAAAACTTTTTTTCATACTGCAATGAAATATTGCTTTATTTTTACCCACACAAACAGATCCATATATAGGAACTCCTAAAGGACATGAATATTATCACTGAGCGTACTGTTTTCATCAGTCTATACTTTAATGAAGACTATATAGACATTTTATAAATTGTGGTTATCAAGTGTTGTTGTACTGGAGATATTTTAACTTCAGAAATGTAGCCAACTAGACAGCTTGGTGCTCAAAATCCTAGTGATAGTTTATTTCCCAAAGCCCTCTTTTTTCCCTATCAAAATATGGCTTTATACTATACAATGTTGCTTTCCTGAAGGTATCCTAACAAACATTTTGGTAAAGTCAAGTAATAAAAAAGAGAGCTATTTTCATGGAACATTTAAGAAATAAATTAAACTGGCTTAAAAAAGGTTGAAACACTTTATTTTATGTATCTTGATTTAATACAAGAAAATGGAGGCCTGTCCCAAGTTCTAGGCACTTCAACTGTTTGTATAAAATAATCCATGCAAAAAAAGAAACCTCCCAACTCCACCACATAACAAAAGAATTGGTGGGCCAGTAACTCCTATCTCAGCATTTGCTTTGTGAAGTGTGCATGGCCTATGTGCAGGCTGCCATTGAGGAGAAAGGATATGTGGCAAGGGTGCAGGAGGTGACTCTGTCTGCTTGGTATTCTCAGCTACACTCCCTTTCTTGGTGTTAGGCACTTATACTGTTTTTGCAAGGAGCTATTGCTAGTGCTTATGAACTCAAAAGGACTTCTACCCTATCCATCTGATTGCAGTATGTAAACATACATGTATTATCATTTTATTCTGGTGAAATTAAAATTCATTGTCCTTCATGGAAGATATTGAAGTCATTTGCACATCAGTTGATATTCACATATACACTCAATTTTCCCAGATTTTCCTATACACTCAAGTTTCCCAGAAACTTATTATATCCATTAAAATGAAAGACCATTCAGTAGATTGAAAACTAATTTAATTTTTGAAAGGAGAGTTGTGATATTCTACCTATTGTTTGAAAACCAGTTTAATTTCTATATGGAGAATTGTGATATCTTCACTATGCTTGAAACTAATGGAAAGTCCATACTGGAAATGGCACTGGAGGCACTCCTGGATCGATGATATCAATTAAGAGGGCAGTGGAGCTCCACCCAGTAGATCCCAAAAGTGCCCTCCGGTCAACGCCATATATCCACCGCCACAAGAAGAGTAACGCTGTGTTGACCAGAGGGCATTTCCTGTCAGTGCAGCTCAGTGGAGACACCGCAGTACGTAAAAGTTAGTAAGTTGACTATATGTAGCTTGCATATCTTCCATCGACTACCGCTGCCAGTGTAGCTCAGGCCTCACATCTAACATTTTAACTTAGAAGTAAGTTAAGAAAACACATTAGATTTCCCAGATTGCCTAATATAGAGAAATGTTCAACTATCCAGCAAAGAAAAGAACTACTAGTAATATAATCACTCTGTAAATTAATTTCATAGCATCTCTCTGGGTCACTTCCCCTCAGTTAAACTTCTTTACATGAAAACTTGGACCATAAGGAATACTTTAATTAGTCAATAAGAGAATCAGAAGTTCAATAGTAGCTAATTAGTTGATTAGCTACCACTAAGGCATTAATAGTACCATGCACAGTTTAGTTCAATATTCCAGATTCAGCAATTCAACATTGAATTTCATTAAACCTCATCTGCATCTCTCAGGAATGAGAGAAAGCTTTTACAGATCTTAAGTATTCACAGACAGCAACAGAAACGTTGATAGTGTGGAGTTGATAATGAAAAATCTATCACTGAGGCCAACCCCCCCCCCAAAACAAAAACAACAACAAAAAACCAAGCCACAACCTTGGGGAAAGTGTTGCTTTCTCAAAAATTGTGAAAATTTTAATGTTTTTGTTTTAAAATAAAAATCGTAGGGTTTGTTTTGGGTTTTTTTCCCTTGAGATTTATTTAGGATTTTAAAGATGTCTGTGAACTCTTCAGTGACAAGCTGATTACGGACCTTGGCAGATGTTTAAGACATGAAGAAACTGTAGTGGTACTAACAATTCACTTAGGGATTCTGGTTTACTTTACAAACTGTGTGGGAATGGATCACATTCCTTCCCAGAAATGCCCTCTATGGATTCTTCATTTCCAATTCCTCATAGAAGACCTTTTGCTTTCCATGAAAGTATTTTAGTTCTGGTCCTTACAGCCAGGAACCACCTTCAGCTTGGGGTTCCTGGCAGCAGAAGCTAAGGTAGAGGGAACAGAGATGACAGCAAATGTCTTTTCTCCACTAAAAGCAACTGAGCATTTATTCCCTTTCCAACTCCACACTTCCCCCTGCTCACACACACACTCCGGTACATACTTGTTCGGCTATTTGTCGGACTTCTTTGGGACATCTACTGCTTCCATATATGTACTTGTCCCCATCCTCTGCCTTGTGCCATGTCCCATTATACAAAATGAAGCAATGTTACTTCCCCATGTGATGTTAATATTCATGATAACATACAACCATCAAAAATTGAGAGTGACTATTTTAACACTGAGGATCACCATGCCTATATTCCTTTGTAAATCTAGCCCTAAGTGACTTGACTTCTTCTCTTTCCTGGATCAGTAACTGGTTAAAAGATGGGAAACAAAGAATAGAAATAAATGGTCAGTTTTCAGAATAGAGAGAGGTAAATGGTATCCCCAAGACTACAAAGAGGTTAAAAAGAGAACTAGATAAATTCATGGAGGATAGGTCCATCAATGGGTATTAGCCAAGATGGACAGGAAAGGCTGTTTCCCAGAACCTGGGAATGGCCGACAGGATGGATCATTTGATGATTATCTGTTCCATTCATTCCCACTGACACACTTGACATTGGCCACTGTATCAGATTTGTATCCTTTTCCAGGAGTTATTTCTTTGAAATACCTAATTATATAGGCATACAACAGTATTGTCACTTGCAAAAGTGATCTCTATGTGAATACTTAATTAATCTATGCTGAGATTATTATGTTTTTTACAAGCCATCTGTAAAATATTTTTGGCTTCAATACCAGTTATAGAATTCTTTTCCTATAAAACTAGATTTAAAAAAAATGTTAATGAAAATATATAAGAACTCTTAATAAATTAAAATAGCCACACTAACTTGTGTCTGGTGTATAGCTTATGGTACAGCACACCTACGAATGACAAGAAAAATAGAAGCATGAAATATTAGATCTTAAGAAATTATATTAATGTGACATTTAGTGATGTCAGCTCAAAGACTCAAAGCATCAGCCAAAGACAGTTGATGGCAAAGTCGAGGAGCACAACAGGTGATCTGGTCAAAGGTTCTAAGGAGACTGAAGAAAACTGAAGTAGGACAACTGGAACCAAAACAAATGTTGAGAAGCTTATGGTACTGGGGTGAGGGGAGTGTTGGGGGAGAAATTTTGTCTTTCCAAATTTTGAGGAAAAATTATTCCATTGGTAACCATTCTATCCCCTCCTTTTTAAAGTTGGCAAAATGGAAATGTGTTGTATATATCTTTTTATTATACATTACACTTTTGTGGCTATATGACATTTTTCACCATAGATATAGTATAATACTCTATGATTGAAAAACATGTTCTCAGCTTGTGGTATTTTGAGCACACATGTAAACAGTGTCTCTTGGTTTCTAGTCTTGTCCTAGCTGGCAAAAATTGGAGAAAAAGGACCATAATTGTCTCTTTGTTATATTCATAGATGGATGCTGTAACCATTCCTTGTAATCCTTGGGCCAGTTAGCCCTGTTTGGTTAGCTGTGCACTTCTACACCTGCACTGGATGTTGGACTTAAGAAAAAGGAAAAGGAAAAGAAAAGGAAAAGAAAAAGGAAGCCCAGAAGTAGAAAACTGGTTGGAGAGGAGGGCAAATGTCTATGAGGAGCCAGAGGACAGCACAAGGTAGAGAGAGATTAGTGAGAAAGCCTGGGAGTGTCTGCTCTGGAAAAAACCAGGAAGAAGTCCCAAGAGCCCAGGGTGGACTGAGAGAAATGGAAAAGAACCTGGGAAGAGTGAAATGTGAGACCAGAGTGGGCAGGAGAGTAGTTTAATTAGAGGAGAGTTGATAGACCCCTTGGGAATGAGAGACTAGGCCCAATTTGAGACTAGGACAAAGGTCTTGTATTTTGTCTAGGGATTTTTTTGCACTTGAATTCCTCAGAAAGGATGGCTTATTGTTAATGACTTAGCCAGAGGGCTGAGTCACTGCAGGAAGTCATATCTGTGGCTATGTCTACACTGCAACACTAATTTGAATTAGCTTAATTCAACTTGCAGCAGCCGATTTATAGAAATCTCAGCAGAGTGTACACACTTCGCTGATTGAACTGGTCTCTTGCATTCACACTGGCCAGCCTTAATTCGAATTAGAAAGCAGTGCAATGTGGGTAGCTATCCTACAGTGCAACTAGCCACAGAGACTGTTGGGATGAGTGTCATCATCCCATGATGCAATGCTGCTTCTTTCGCCCCCTCCCTCCCTCCCATCAACAAACAGGGAAAGTATTTTCAAGCTGTTTTTTTACAGTGATGCCACCGAGGCTGTCCTGCTACAAGCCACTGAGCAGAACAATTCCTGATTGCTGCAGGCTGTAATGAATCATCTGCAGCCCGTGATTCAAGTATGCAGAGCCATCAGTAGACTTCTGCTGCAAAGGACAGTGACTTTTGGAAATGTGCAGGACATAGTGGAAGGGTCTGCGTTGCTGGGACACACATCCCTATCTTAGTTCCGGGCCACTTAGCAACTGAGTACATAAATCGGCAGGGGTACATTTCCTTGGTCCTGCAGGGGCTTGTTGATCACAGGGATCATTTCACTGACATCTGTGTGGGGTGGTCTGGGAAGAGGCATGACACATGCATATTTTGTAATTTGGGGCTGTTCTCTAATATGCAAGCGGGCACTTTTTTCTCAGACCAAAAAATTCAGCTTCGGGGGTGTGGAAATTCCCCTAGTGATCCTGGGGGATCCTGCTTACCCCTTGCTCCCTTGGAAAATGAAGCTGTACACTGGGCACCTTGACAGCAACAAAGAGTGTTTTAACAACAGGTGAAGCAGTTGCAGAATGGTTGTAGAATGTGCCTTTGGGTGTTTAAAGGGTAGATGGAGGAATCGCCTCACTAGGCTGGACATGACTGAGAAGAACCTCCTGTCAGTGATATCTGCGTACTGTGTTCTTCATAATGCGTGTGAAGCGAAAGGTGAGAGGTTCCCCCAGGGTTGGGCTGTGGAGGAAGAAAGACTGACCGCCAGTTATGAGCAGCCAGGCGCCAGGAACATGCCGCGAGCTAACCGCAGAGCACTTTGCATTAGGGAAGCTTTGAAAACCAGGTTTTGCTATGAGTTGCAGGACTGATTTCTGTTCCTGTTTCTTGTGTGCCTTTGATTACCCCCAAAACTCAGCCCCCCCTTGATATATGTACTCAGCACCCTTCAATATATGTGCTCCTCCTGGACAACATATGTTTTCTTAAAGAAACATTTTGTGCTATGAGATGCAGGACTAATTTCTGTTCCTGTTTGTTGTGTGCCTTTGATTCCTTCCCCACCAACTCCCCACCCTTCTATATATGTGCCCCACAAATCCATCCTGGATAACATATGATTAAATAAAGGAACGTTTTGGAATGATGCAAAACTTTATTTCTTAACATTCAAGTCATGAGGCAAGGGGGTGGAGGTCATTCAGTGTCTAAAGGGGTCTGCGTGTCTGCCACTGCTTTCTGCTCACCTCCACCGGGGTAGCGTGATCATGCTCTGTTCTTTCTCGGCTACTCTCCCTGTCCATGGCCATGTTCTGTGTCAAGTTAGCAGCTGCGCTTTTCGCTGGTCTCTGCAGCTGCCGAGGCATTCATGAGCTCTGCAAACATGTCATCTCTGTTTTTTTTCCTTTTCTTCCTAATCAGCAAAAGTCTGTCTGCAGCATTTCTTAAGGGTTGGTCCACCGCCGGTGCGACTACAGAAAAAAACAACAAATAGTTTGCCACAGTTAGCATACTGAAGATAATGATATAAGTGTATCTCTTTAGAGAATGATCTAATGGAACAGTGTAGCTGGAAGAAGCGTATTGAACCAAATGTAACTGTATGGAGAATGATCTCAAGATACAATCCTATCTCTGCTTATAAATGTTAAACTTTATAGAAATCCAATAGGGATGGGATGGTGGGGGGAGGCTCCTCTTTTACATTGAGATCAGCGCAGAGAGCCATTTCTGGCAGCATGGTGGCGCTGGGGTGGGGGTGGGGGGAATCTATGCTATGCTTAAAACAAAGATTTTCTGCATGTAAGGCAGCCCTCCCCAGAACAGTTTTTCCTAAGATACTAATTAAATACATTATATTTCCCTTAAGATATCAAAAGATGAGAAACATAGGATTTCTCATCACATACAGCAACTGTTCCCTGATTAAACACACAGCACAATCACCCAAACACCTGAAATCCAGTCACAGCCCCCACACCCAGTGTGAAAGGACATACATGATAATAAGGAAAAATACTGACTGGATGTGCCTTCCCCAGATCATTGTGCTGTCTTGGGTGCTGCTGGATTGCTTGGGGGTCAGGAATGAGTCCTGACTTTCTCGGATGTCTTCCCATAAATGTCCAGATTCCTTTTGTGGGCTCTGAGCTGAGGCAGAACTGACTCCTCTCTCCACAGCCCGATGAGGTCCAAGACCTGTGGTCTACTACATGCTGGAGCGTGTTTGGGCTTTGCAGTAGCCATACTGAGAACAATGGGAAAGCTCTCTCCATGCTGGCAGCAAACACAGGAAATGAATAAAGACTCATATCTTCCCAGGGCTGCTTTAGGGGAGGGTACTTTAAAATGGGGCATCATGGGATACATTCCAGAGGCCAAATTAATTCAAATTAAGTCCCATTGCATCAACACTGACACTAAATCTAATTTACAAATTTGAATTAGGTGCTACACTACTTGCAGAGGTGGTTTTATTAATTCAATTTTACAGGCAGCTTAATTTGAATTAACAGTGTGCCAGTGTAGACGCAGGAGTAATTAATTCAAATTAAGTCACTTTAATTCAATTTAACTCCCCAGTGTAGACCAGCTCTATGTCTGGAGTTGGCCAAAGAGGATGGTGTGGAAGGTGAGGTGGAAGTGTTGCAGGATCGGACATTGTTGTGAGGGGGTATTCTGGGCTGGGAGTCTTATACTAATGCCCCTCCCCCCTTTATATTAGAGCTTTGAGGCAAACAATGTGCCTTTTAAGCTTGGGAAAATACATAGGATATTGTGGGTAGGATCAGAAATAAATATACAGCAATAATATATATAAACTCTCATCAGGAGTGATATCCAAGTTTGCAGCAGTGGGTTATAGTAGTGGTAGTATATCTATTGATTTGTTCTATACATGACATCTTGTATTAATAAAAAAAATAGTGGCTTTGTGGGTGAGCTAACTGAAACTGTAAAATGTCAGATGCTAATATGAAAGATGATATCATTCTGGACTATGTGCTATGAGAATGAATGAAGTATATTAGAAGTGGTTTCCAGCAGGTAAGACTTTTTTTGCAGAAACAAAGACTACAACTTTTCATAAAGGATCTCTGTTCTGGTACTTGGTACCCCCTCAAGAGTGCAAGGCGCTCTCTGCTAAAAGTGAAGGGTGACAGATGCAGTGCTCTGGAAGCATGAAATATTCAAAGACTCTATCCGCTTTATAAATGTTATAGGTATCTTTAGGGGCTGGCTAGTGATTGCATTACCGATTCAATGAGTGAGCTAAAAAGTTTCCTGTAGGAACTAAAGTCACATTCTCACTCCCCCCAGTAATTGTTGCACATCCTTAATGCAGAAAGTCTGTGGGAATTTCACCCCTCCAGAACAGTATATACTGCTGAAGCATGGCCAACAAAGAACAAGAAAAACTACAAAATCTATATAAAGAGACACCCCTGATCTAGGAGAAGGGTCTTACTAAATCCAGGAATTGACATAAAACTGTGACCAAGAACCTTAAATACTTTAAAAGTATCAGAGATCCCATTTGGAAGATGGGTAACTGACCTGCAAATAATCTGTTGATTGTTTTCAATATATGTTTTCTTTTGTAATGTTTTTTGTTCTGAATAGTTTATAAGAGCTGGATGGTCACTGGGTCTCCCTACTACTACCCCTGAGAGAACAGGCCTTCAGATGCTAGACTAAAGTCAGACCTGATGAGATAATCACAGTGAATTGCAGGATTCTGCAGTTTTAGGTCCTGGTCTAGAGGAAGAGAGTTGTGGGACTCTGCCCTGAGAAAGGTGACAGACAGAGACCTGAGACTAAAATGGGGGTGCCCTCCAGGCGGCCACAAGGGGATCAGATGTTCATTTACGTCAGGAACTGTGACAGGAGGGACTCCATAGAAGGAACTCAAAAGGACAGATGCACAACCAATGCTAGTACTAATAGCTAAGACTAGAAATCAATATTTCTGAATGCAGCAAAGCTGTTGTGGCAGGAAAATGAAAAAGTGATAATTAATAAATACAACATAGTTCAAAGACTTCATTTATGCACACAAAGGATATAATGTACATAAACACACATAAAAATACAATTATGAATTTTTTTTAAATAGTCATGTTAGTATGTAAGGGACCAATTCTCCCACACTTGCTATAAAAGGTAATTCTTACTGTCATACCCTTTACTCTTATGCAACAGCTGACACATGAAAGGAAAATAGGGGAATTGTAGTTGTTGAGGCTTGTGTCTGATTGTTGGTCCTTGTTAGTTAATGTTGATGCTGTTTTCCACACTCTGTTTGACATTTAAGATCAGCACTAAAACAGGAAACTAAATTTCCTGGCCAAAGCAAAGCTGTCCTCTACTATTCTTAGGATCTTGTGGTTAACACATTGCAACTCTTGCAGCCTCAATGGCGGCCTTGGTCTCATCAAGTGAGAACAAAGGATACTTTAAGAGTTCCTCTCTTAACCTGAAGGTGAGGGCAGGGAAGAAGGTGGATCTCCTGAATCAAGGGCTTGCTGGTGAGGCTCAGGTAAGCTATTGGCCCCTCGATTATGTGTGCGTGGTAAATAAAATAGATACGCACTCTGTCCTGTCTGGCTGAAGCCATCTTTCATGCCTGGATTAACAAAGGACTAGGTTTTATGTCTGTTGTGGGCATTGAGCTAGTTACCTTTCTTAAGACTAGAAAGAGATTTTTCCTTTACTGTCAGATTGGCTGGGGCATGATGGGTTCTTGCCTTCCTCAAATCAGTTCATAGACCCAGTGGAGGTGGATCAGCAGATACTTAGCAGCACACAGTAGTCCTGCTACTCATGCCATTGAGGTTGCGTTTCCAGAGTTGGAAATAGACGTAGGGGAAAGCATCCCCTAAAGAACATGAAGAATGGGGAGCTCATAATGCCTGGTGGAGTAGGGGGGCAGTCGCCTTCTCCCAGCCCATTAACTGTCATATGGGGGAGGGCAGTGGGGTGCCAGAAATGGGCTGGGACCAGCTGTGGATACACTGGGTGACCAGGAGGGGCTGGTTGGTGGCAGCCCTTGAGAAATAGGTGACCTGCAATGTATGAACTATTGCCAGTGGATAGCTCCCAGATGAATGAATAATTATTTAAACAATATCCGTTGGATGTTGTCTTTCCTCCTGCATGTCCAGGACTATGAGTTTGGGATTCTTCCTTTCATATAATGTTTCAAAGTTAATGTTTGAGAGAAACAGTTTAATGGTAGATTTGAATCTTTATCTTGCCTTTCACTTATTATTCCCATTCTGTATGAGACTAAAAAGCCATGGAACTCAATATTAAACAGGTTGAGAGAAATAGCTCAAAATATTCTTCCTATTGCTGAATATTGACTATAGTCACTAAATTTGGGTTTTAAAATCAATTAAAAGTTTCCCAAATTCACTTTTTGCTGATGGTGGCAGTTTTCAGTATTCTGTTGCTTCATGTAAGTGGCAAGGATTTTCAGAGATCACCTAATTGTTACACACTCACTTTGTCTTGATCACACACTATTTGAACAGAGCTTACAATTTTTTATACTCTTTAAACTCAGCCAACTGATGTATAGAGTAGAGCTGGGTGAAATTTTTTGACACAACTTTTTTCAGCAAACTATGCAGACTCAGCGACACAAAAATTTCACTAATTAATATCAGTTTTGACAAATATTATGTGGAGGACAAATTCCAAAAAGGTAGAAACATTTTATTTGGCCGTATTTTAAACAAAATATTTCAATTTCAATTCAAAGTGACTTTTAAAAAAAGCATCTTCAAATTTTATTTTTAAATTCAAAAATATATTTTAAAAAATTAAAATGGAAAGAATATTATGTTTCACTGGAAACTAAATTTCTTTTCACCTTTTGGTTTGTTGAACATTTTGAAATATTTCATATTTGGTTAGTCTCCAAACACGTTTTTTTTAATTGTCAGTGAACCTAAAATCAGTTATTTGGAAAGCTGTTTATTGATTCACATGATGATAAATTTACAATATTTATTTATCATAGAAGTGCTTGAACTTGTATAGCCAGCCAGGCCCCAGATTTCTGAAAATTATCTAAACTTCTATGGTATATAAATAGACAGCAATGATCTTCCTCCGCAACAGGCTTGGTGCTTCAGAAAGAGCTGCCTCAATCCATTCCTTCCACAAGTCTGAAACATTTGTGCACATCAAAACACCAAAATGCAAATAACCCAGCATGGGATTTGATATAATTCAGGATGAATGGAGACGACAGCAGCACAGTTAAAAATTAATCATTTCTTTATTTCCATTCAACAAGGTATGTACTTACACAACTCCATAACGTACACAACTCCTGACTGTAACAGGAGCTGTATAGAAGCCTTCTATGCTTCCTTTTATTCACAGCAATAATCCAATTATCACTCAGTTGCACACCGGCAGTGTTTATCTTTCCGGATATGACACTTTTGATAATGCCTTATGCTTCTTGATTATGGAGGCCAAACAGCACCCCCATAACTAAGGTTGCAAGACACTTTCTATTATGAGACCATTTTTAGCTCCTCATGTAACTTCTACCTGATATTTTGTGTTTTTGGGTCCTGCCAGAGGAGACTGAGATGCATAGCACAGGTCACTTATGAGGTATGTGCCTTTAAAAAACAAAGCTCCCAGCTTCACCCAAAAAATCAAGCTATGCAGCAAAAAAACTCAGTTTCAATTTAAGAAATGTTATGTTTAGTCTATTTGTTTTTCTTAGTCAGCTTGACTTAGGAACTTGTTTAAGTGTCTCCAGGAGAGCTAATGCATAGGGATACATTGAATTTTGTTGCATGAATAAATGAACTTATTTGTTAAAAAGTGTGTGTGTGTGTGTAAGCGGGGAGGTGGGGGGGATAATTTCTGTGTGGAGGAGATATATGTCCATAGTCCTGTATCAGGAAGCATCTCTATTCAAGTTGGCACTTAAGCCCATGCTTAAATTTAAGTTCATGATTTAGTCCTCTCAAATCAAATCGGACGGAAACACATGTTTTAAAGTTCAGCAAGTGCTTTCCTGAATTGGGAGCCTTTAAAAGCACCACAGGAAACAGTGCTAGCTCTAGAACTCCTGCATAACTTATAAACCTATCAGGGATTTCTGCAAAAGTTAGACAGTTCCCATGAGTCCTGGCCCTAATTGATACACACTCTCTCTCTCCTCCAAACTTACGCTTGGGGGGTGGGTACTGAATATTGCTATAGGCCCTGGTCTGGCTCAGTGCTGTTAGAACACTGATGTGCTCTTGATGCCCTCTGGGAGCCCCTCATTAAAATGCTACTCTCAAATTACAATGAGTGCTGTTGGAGTGATTTCACTGATGGCATTCATGAACTCTCTGGATGTATTGCTAAGCTATCTGTTCTAGTGATGATTTTTTGGTTTTTATAACACTGTGGGAAGGATTTTTTTTTAATCTTTCAGAAGTAAACCCACAATGCCCCAAATTAGTAGCTTCTTTATATAAAGAGACAATGCCTGGGGAGGACATCCCTGAACCAATACAAGTTTTTTCACCACCTTCTACTCCCACTGGCAAATTTATATAAATTAAGCAGCTGAGTTAGTATAGCTTTTCAGAATCAAAGTGAGGCTGAGTCTACACTGGGTCTACACTACAAATTCACCGCCGTCATGTAGACCCGCTCAGTCGATCCAGCAAGCGACGCAGGAAAACACCCCGGTAAGTGGTGCAGTGTGGACGGCATGCAGAGGAGACGCCGCAAAGTCGACAGGAGATACGCAAGTGATTTATGTCACATGCGTATCTCCCGTTGACTGCCGCCAAATCGCAAAGGTAAGTGTAGACTGGGCCTGAGTTTCATTGCCAAAAGGAGCTGTCTCTGGATTCAATCCTGTTAGGTGCTGAGCACTATGAATGCAATCCAGATGAGTACTTGCTTAAAATTAGGAATGTGAGTAGTCCCACTGAAGTACTTGTGCTGAAAATTAAGCACTTTGCTGGATTGGGACCAAAGTGTGCTAAGCCATTACTTTGTTATAGTAAATGAGAGAACATTAGCTGAAATTGGAAAACAAATGCATAAATTCACCTGTTCGTCTCTTTATGCTGTTCTTCTTCTTAGCTATGCTGTGTTCTTGAAGTCCATTGCAGAAGGTGGTGAACTTTTTTTTCAGAGTCCCACTTACCTTTTTTTTTTTTTTTTTTTAACGTCAGCCCATCACTACCTGATTACATTATGTCTACTTTGCCACTCTGGTTTACAATTAACTTCTCTTACCTTCAGGTTAGATGTGATTCATGACTTGGCTTCCGTGTCTATATGTAGCTTCATCTTTTTAAGTGGTGCAAGGTGGTTCCAGCTTTCAAGAGCACTTTAGCTTCACTTTAGTTATGGCTTTTTAAAAAAATTATTCTAATGACCGAAGATCAAATATATAACTGTAGTTTTGGTATGGTCCATCAGATTGGTAACTCCACATGGTTTTATGTTCTGAAGTTACTCCTATTACAATGGTTAGAGTTTAAAGCCAGTAAGGAGCATTGGATCATCTAGTCTGACCTCCTGTATCTATCAGACCACCAACACCACACATCATCTGCATACTAAACTAACATCAAAATGAGACTGAAGTGTTACAGCCCACAGGAGATGAGATTTATATGCCACAGACAGAGAATAAGAGGGATTTATGTGCGCCACAGCGCAAGGCCGTCATAATGGCAAGGAAATGATGAAGTGAGACATAGACAGATAATTCTGGCAGGAGACCCACATGTTTATCTCCCATAAATCTAAAACTGTGAAACTAATGAGCTGCAACATAATATCCCACATCTTTTGTTGCCCCCAGTGGAAACCTGAAGGAGCTGCAGAGTCACTACTGCAAACTCAGTGCGGGGGATGTGCTTGTTGGACTCCATTCTGAATATAAGGGAGGTGGAACTACCCCTTGACTAGGCAACAAAGACCTGAGAGAGTACAGATCCCAAGGGAAGGGACTATAGGAGTGTATATATGCAGTAAGACACCTGCAGCTGGCCCATCTCAGCTGATTCAGGCTCATGCAGCTTGGGCTGTACAGCTATAAAGTTGCAATGTAGACATCTGGGCTCAAGTTGAAACTCTCTCCCACTCAGAGGGTTCCAGAGCCCAAGCTCCAGCCAGAGTCAGAAGTGTTCTACAGCAGTGTATACACACCCTAAAACTTGGGAAGAAAGATTAAGTTTAGGGATGCACATAATTTAATTTTGGAATTACCTTGTTAATAAAACAGATCATTGCGGGAGGTTGTTTTATGAATCTACATTTTTGTCTCGAGACAGGTAGAGACTTTGCTAGCTTTCCTTAGAGCAGTATGTTCTCCCTTCTCATGTTCAAATAAGACCAGCTATATTCTCACTCATGTTTCAGGCAATGAACCAATTGCCACTTAGTGGTCAGGAAGTGATTTCCACTCATACAGAAGGTGTATTAATGATCTTTCAAACATCAAGGACTGTCCACTGCTGGAGGCAGGATACCACGTTTGATACACCAGTGAGGTAATCCATGAAAAATACGTATTTTCCAGAGAGCTGCATTCAAATCCCAGCTTAAAACACAAGTAAAACTAAGTTTTACTTAGGCTTCATCCCAATGTTTAATTGACACTTCCCTAAATCAAAAAGACACCACAGAATGTGGTGTGACTGATGGGTACCATTCATGAAAGTCTTAGAATTAGCATGGCAAGTTTAGATTCATTGATAGAGATGCAGAGAGAATTGCATGAGCACTGTGGTGCCGGAATTTAGGGAGCATTACCTTTACCTGGAATCAAGGGGCCAATATTCAGCCTTAACTAGAGTTCAGTAGCTTGATACACAGCATAGCATGTGCTAAGTCCCTCACATCCCACTGACTTTAACAGGAGTCAAGGGCTTCTGGCAGTTTGCAAGAGTGAACCTGTAACAAACCAGAAGAAATCCCAATGACACATTGGTGTGGCAAAGGTATTCAGCAGTGCAGAACTGTATCATGTATCTCATTTTTCAGGCACGTTGCTACTCCTATAACTCTGAACTTAATTTAAAATTAATTTTTTATAACCCTGAAGAAGTGATATGTCCATGGTCTTGCTTGTTAACTAAACTTTGTCTCGTTCTGCTTGTAACCTGTGGTCCATGCTGATTTATAACAATTTCTAAATACAGGTTAGAGAGAGCTTGGCAGTTTTGCTTGAGGCGATTGAATTCCCTGTGTCTCTGTTAGAAAGCAGGCTGAAGACATCCTTGTTCTCTTCAGCGTTTCAGGCAGTCCTCTTTAGCTCTGTTATTCATTTTCTTGTGTCTGCTTTCAGATACTACTTATGGAAGGCTCTTTATAAATGTGTAGTATATTTATGGAAGGCTTTTTATAAATGTGAGGATGAGTAGTGTATGGATGGGGAAGTGGGAATTCTCTAAGATATAAAAAACCAGCAAAAATCCTACTTGCTTCCCTCTAGTTGACGGTGTGAATATTTGAAGTGCCTGAGTTGATGAAGTACAATCATTTTGGACTGGTTGCATTTTGAGATACAAAGAGTGTGTAGCTTGATTGTGAAGTAGAAAAAAATGAGATGCTTGACTTCTGCTGCTGATCTGGAAGGCCGGGCATAGGCTTGCCAGAAATGACTCAGACAGACTTAAAATGCAGAACAGGCACCTAATTTGTTAATAGAAACACTACGAGAGCAAAGTGGAATTTTTTGAAGCTGCTTCTATTTTTGAAGAAAGTCCAAACTCATTATGAAGCCTTGCTCCTGAAGCTTATATTGCAGTTTTGCTTCAACCTGATCTGCATCTCGGGAGACCCAAACAGCCTCAAGTAAAGTGCAGCCTACTGCTGTTCCATACTACTTATTTGTACACCAACAGTAGCAGTAGTGTCTTGGCTCCTGTTAGTTGTTGATTGCCACAACTGAGAATCTTTAAATTAGCACCCGTTTGCCTAGCTGGGGTCTAATGACTGCAGTTGTCATGGATTGATTGCTTCACAGATAACTCTGGATTATAATAGTCAGAGGAGTTGGCTTCTGTTTCTTCATCAGCACTTTCCAATATAGCCCTTTAAATAAGGGAAAACATAGAAATAAGGATGTTAATATTTCATTGGTATTACAGTAGCACCTAGAGGCTTCAGCTGAGTTTAGGGCTCCATTGTGCAAGGCACTGAAAGGTTATCAGGCTAGTTTGTTTACTCTGGGAAAGGGTTGACAATGCAGATTATTGCAGTGAATTGGAGACAAGGGAAAAAAATACTAAGGATAATTAATTACCTTTCATACTCTTATTAGTATCACAAGCACAGATATTCACATGCAAGAAAAAGTTCTCAGAGCAGGATATATTAATTTAACTGGGATTATCCCCTAGTTGGAGTTGGGAAAGGGAGTTGTGAAAATGGGAATGAAGAGACACTAATCTTCCCTATTCAGGAGCTCAACTGAGCAACTAAACACAGTTCATGGTGATGGAAACAAAAAAGAAAGGGGGGAAAAAAACGCTCTGCTTTTAAAAAGTCAGAGAAAACCTGCTTCATGTAATTGGATAATATTGTCTCAAAATCACATCATTTGAGTTATTGGACTCTTTCATATAAACTTGTGGTTGGTAAGGAAACTAAGGCCAACATTTTCAAACTTAAGCACTTAAATGATAACCCCCAAATCCATATTTAGGCACCTGCATAAATGGGCTCATTTCAGTGGTTCTGAATATGTTTTTTTTTATTTTTTTCATTAAGCCAATCCCATAATGTTGGGAGGCCTTACTCACGATTTTTAATGTTTTGGGTTGGCAGTGCTGCTACTTTGAACACTTTCTACAGTTAATTCCATCTATTTTGTATGTATGTTTTTTAAACAAAACCAAAACAGTCAAGAGCTTTTTATAATCACTAGCAAACCGCCATCTGGGTATGATACAATATGTATAAGACTCAACTTGCCAAAATCATTTTCAGGACCATGCCCCAAAGAAAAATCTGCATCTGCTTGAGTGGCCCTTCCTTAAATACGTCTCCATCATCCCTATGATAATGTTTTCCAATTTCTTTCTTATAGCCATATGACAGCAGATTTCAAGTTCATATTTAGGTTAACTGGGATAAGTTGGAGACTTGCCTGAGCATGGACTTCAAATTCAGCCTTTTATTTTGAAGGGCCCACACATAGTAAAGTAAAGCTCTAAATAAACCATGTTTGCAATAAGTGGTACAAAGGAAGCACTACAAATCTTATAAGTAAACCTGTTCTCAAAATATTTCCAGGCAACTTTGTGGGATGCAATAATTTTTAATGCCAAAAGGGATCATTAGGATCTCATCATCTGACCCCCTGCTTAATAAAGGCTTAGAATTTCATTGAGTGACTCTTGCATCAGCCCCAGGCTTGCTGATTGAGCGAGAGCATGGTTTTTAGAATACTCCAATACTGACTTAAATTACCAGTGACGAAGAATCCACGATGTCCCTAGGCAAGCTGTCCCAAGGGTTAATTAGTCACTGGGTGGAGGAGGAAATGTTTCTTATTTCTAATTTGAATTTGTTAAGCTTCAGCTTTCAGTTACTGGATGTCATTATGTCTTCATCTGCTAGATTAAAGGGCTTTCTGTCAAATCTTCTCCTCATGTCCATACTTATAGACTGTGACCAAATGCCATCAATCTTCTCTTTGGTAAGCTAAAAGACTGGATTGATAAGTATTCTGGACATCAAATCATCCTTGGAGCTCTTCTCTGAACCCTTTCCATTTGTCAGCATCTTTCTTATTGTACGTCTATATTCCAAACTAGGGTTGTGAGTCCCTTGTTTATGTACACATACTCATGCTAGTTCTCATCAAGGTCTGAGTATAAATAGCACTGTAGCAACAGTAGTACAGATAGCATTAGCAGAGGCACAGTTGAGTTGTGCCGAGTACATGTCCACTGATGTCAGGCAAGTTTGTACTCGGCCCTGCTCAGCTGTGCCTCTGCTACCATTCCCTGAGCTATTGTAGCAACACTGATATTTATACTCACTCATGGTAACTCTCACTGAGATAGCATTTCTGTACATGAGGAGAGACTTAGCCTTAGAGTATAGACACAAGAAGTGAACACAATATTCCAGTAATTGGCCTTACTAATGCTGTATACAGAGGTAATACCACCTCTACTTGTAATCAACAAGGGTTGTATTTGCTCATAGCCACTGGGAGCTCATATTCAGTAGGTTATCCACCATGACCCCTAAGTCACTTTGAGTCACTGCTTGTCAAAATACAGGTCCATCCAAGGCCTTATGACCTACATTTTAATTCCAAGATCTGCTTGCTTTTAGCTGAATTAAAATGCATGTTCAACTAAGCCCAATTTACTATGTAATACAGATCATGCTGTTCCTGACCTGCAATTATTAATTACTACTCCATAAATTTGTGTCTTCTGCAAATTTTATAAGCAATGATTTTATATCTTCTTCAAGACTATTGATAAAATTATTATCTGGGCTTTGGGCCCAGGATTGATCCTTTTAAGAATCCCCTATAGAAACAAACCCACTTGTTGATTTCCTATTAACAGCTATATTTCAAAATCTGGTCCTTATTCATGTTTTACTTCATATTTGCCATATTTTTTTGTGTAGTACTGGTTTTTAATCAGAAAGTTTTTTTAAAAAATTTGTATAAGGAGTTTGCTTAGGAGTTAACATGTATATGTGAGCAAAGATTTATATATGTCTTAAATCGTGCTATATCTGTGAAAACTTTACTGCTACCTTTTAAAAAAACAAACCCTTTCTCTACTTGAAACAATACAAGGAAGTACCTGTATATTGACCTCATCTGTTTTTATATATATTTTTAAATAGAGCTGGTAGAAACATTTTTGATGGAACAATTTTCTATTAAAAATGCAATTTTTGCAAGATATTTCACAGGAACAAGTTGATTTCCAAGAGAAAGTAGAGAAGCTTCATTTTTTACTCATTTTAATTAATTTAGTGTTGAATTGTATTGTATTAAATACACTCTATAATTAAAATATTTTATTCCATTATATTAATGATTGATATTCTATATACATGTCAGAATGAAATGATTCAAAAAGAGAAAGTCCAGCCAAAACATTCCTGAATTAGTGACATTAAATGATTTGTTGGCTTCTATTTGTGGTGGGTTTTTTGTTTGTTTTGTTGTTGTTGTTGTTTTTCCTTTTTAATATTATTTTCATGGAAAATTTCAAGACTCTGGTGTTTTGTTCCATTTCAGAAGATGCAGAGATTCAAAATCTTGGGATTTCCCACAGAATGGAAATTCTGTTTTCTGACCAGCTCTAACTTTAATCCTAGGGAATTCCATTTCAAACAAGTGGGAGATAAAGGAGTAGGGGATGGGAACAATGTATATCCCCAACAGGACCATGGTATGGTGCCACAAAAGCTGCTGACATCCTTTCCGAATAAGATGGGGGAGAGTTTCGCACAGCTGATCCATCCCCATGGCTTTACTTTAACTTCTTTTAAGTGAATTTAGTGCTCATGAAAGATATTAGACAGAGTCTGGGAAAATGAAGTCCAAATAGATGCAAAACACATGGAGGGCTACCAGTTCACACACTGCCCTGCCAATGCATTACCTCCTTGAAATAGAAATTTCACCTCTAAGTCTGAAGGGATAGTTCATTTCTTGATGCCTCCTACAGGGCCAGCAAAATGCCAATGGTGTGACATCTTCAGTGCTGTGTAAAGCTCTTCAGTAGCAACTGAACTGAGAGTGCCAACCAGCCACCAGGTCAAAGTGACTTGTGACAGCTTCCCAGGTATATTGAGATGGAAATAGGAAACCAGACCCTGAGCCACCAGTCCTCCTTTTTCTATATTTTAAAATCTAGGCAATTTGAAGGACTAAATTGTTCACTATAAGTCAATCAGAAATTTCTGATAAAAACATCACCTGGAGGTAATACAGGCATAACATATTCATAAAAGCTTTGAACCTAACAGTTGTATTTCCTACTGAAATGGAGAACATTTACAAATATAACTCCCTGTTCACTGAGATCACAGTATCGATTTTGCGACAACAAAAAAAGAGACAAAACAGATAAGTAAAATGCAGTTCTATTCACCAATGATCTCTCTCTTGCAAGTAGTTCATGGAATGCCCATGGACTCCTTTCATCTGGAGTGATGGAATGCATAAATAGGAGAATCTCAAGTAGGAGTAGAGAGCCTATTTCACCTCTGTATTTGGCACTGGTGTAAATGCTATTGGAATGCTTTGTCCAATTCTAGTGTCAACAATTCAAGAAGGATGTTAATAAATTTCAGAAAGTTCATAGAAGTGCCACAAGAAAGATTAAAAGATTAGAAAATATGCCTTACAGGGAAAGACTCAAGGAGCTCAATCTGTTTATTTAAACCATGAGATTAAAGGGTGACTTGATCACCGTCTATAAATACCTGCATAGGAAACAAATATTTGATAGTGGTTTCTTCAATCTAGCAGACAAAGTATTAACAAGATCTAATGGCTGGAAGTTGAAAGTAGACAAACTCAAAATGGAAATAAGGCATATAGTTTTAACAGTTGGCATGATTAGACATTGGAATAATTTGTCCAGAGTTATGGTGGAGTCTCCATCTCTGGAAAAGTTTAAGTTAAGATTGGATTTCTGTTTTTTTTTTTTTTTTTTTTTAAATGCTCTCATTGACAAGAAATTAACTCAGGGAACATTCTGTGGCCTGTGTTATACAGAAGGTGAGACTAAAAGATCACAGTGGTCCTTTCTGGCTTGGAATCTTTAAACGGCCATCTGACTTGAGAAGCGACTGTCAATATAAATTTGCTTGAGGCCAAACTCCTTTGTCTTTCTGAGCATGGTGGAATTTTTCAGGTGATAGCTGTTGTTAAGGTCAGCTAAAAGGAGTTATGTTTAGATGTAGGAACCTCACTAGGACTGTTGCTTATGTTACTACCCATTATAATGTGTTACATGGAAGGTGTTTACCATTGGTTTTTAAACTGATCATTGACGGAGAGGCTAGAAATGTGACTTGTATTTGGATCTGAATGCATGAATTCCACCTGTGGAGAGACTGGTGAAAGAAATTAATGATATAAGAATGAAGGTCACATCTTTGGGGGGGTTTAAAAATGCAGGTTCTTTTAAAGTAACTTTCAGGCACTTTTTAAAAGGATGTAAATTTTGTCTTCTGCTGTGCTTTTTTTTTTTGGTCTCTCATTCAGTTTTCTTGCAGCAACCAAAAATAAAGAGAACCTAAAGACACTGAATGCTGAACAAATCAAAAGTCAGTGGAAAGGGAATTCTGTTCTAGCAGAAAGAAAGTTTCTTCACTTGATTGGATTAATTTAGTTTGTTTTATATGCAACCACAGCTGCAGAGATATGAAACCAATAAAAGTCGCCGTTGACAGAATGGTCTTTGAATGTATTCTTTCAATAATAAATATCCAGCTTTTAGAGGAACAAACATTAAAATATAGACCAGTGTGTCTTAATGGAGAAATAACACACTTTTGCTCCATATGGTTCTTAAAGCTCCTTTGCAGTCTTGTTTTCAGGAGCAAAATGAGATGTCATAGTAATGGCATCTTTAGAATATAGTCAAAGCTATACTAGACTGAGTGAAACAAGGAAAAAAAGTTACTTAATTGTAATTCTTATTCTCTGGAGGTATGTAGTTAGAATAGTTCATTCCTGAATTCATGCTTTCAGTGTGAGACTGGCAGAGCTAGCTAGAAAAGTAAAACTTCTTAAAAAATGTCAGCAGAGACATATAATTATTTGACCTGAAAATCAGAAAGAATGACCCAATCCCCAATAGCAGTTCCTATTTAAATAACTTAGACCAAACATAACATGATTGGTGTAGGGTTCGGAAGAATTTGTCACGTGGAATCAGTGCAGTTGGCAAGGCTAGGCCCTAAAAATCCAGCTTGGGCCGTGAGCAAGACTAGGCCTGTGCTTGCCTGGATAGCCCCCTGCCATTTAATAGTTAAGTTAATCTTTGTCTGCTATTTCAGTATAAAGTATGTTAGCTGTAAAATGATTGTGTGAGATAAGCAGTAGCATCCTGTGGTTGTCACTTGCAGCGCTTGTCGCCTTCCACGGGCCGGCAAGGCGCCTAACCACAGGATGTTGGGCAGACATTGGCAAAGTGCAGCTGCCTTCTATTTTCCGGCCTGTAATTGTTAACCAATAGGCTAATGAAAAACAAGTTTAGAACCCAATCTCTAGTCGAGGTTGAGAGCTACGTATTGTGTTGCTAGGAAAAACCTTCTGCGAAGGCAGAGGGAGACAGGGGTATAATAAGCAGCCCTGGGGACCGCTCGGGGAGACTCCCCCCGTGGATCCGTCAAGCGCTTATCGGATGCCCCGGACGGGACGGTTCTCTGGTTGTGACTCACCTACAGAGTGGTTGATGGGTCTCCCCACTCTATTGCTTTGGGTAGGTGCTTTCTTCCCCTGCTTCAGGATAGCTGGAGAGGGTGGTGGCTGGAAATCCTGCCTTTGGATTGTGCCCAGTTTCTACTAAGATAACTGGAGGGGGGAGTTTCTAGGGCCACTACTTTGGATTTGTGCCCAGCTTCTGTTAATGCAATAAAATACTTTGCTTAGTCATTTCACACTGTCGGTCTGCCTCCTTCCACCACCGAGATCATAAATTAAGAACCCTCCGCCCCCGCGGAGTACAATCGGGAACTCTAAAAAAAGGGTGGATGAGTGTGGATTCAATCTAATTATGCTTTCTGATCAGTAATTATAGGTAAGTAATTTTTATTTCTCCAAAGGTAAGTAATATACCTCATCTCTATAACAGAAGATTAAAAAACCTGAAATAAGTTTATTTCACTATGAACTTGTCTAGGCCTAAATTTTTCTGGAGTAGTCTCTCATATGCAATCTAACCAAAGCCTCTGTTGGGTGGAGGGGAAAAGAGTTGCATTCTTTCCTTAAGCAATAAGGGAACAGAGGGGGACATATGGATCAAAGCAGGTTATATAGAGCATGTAAAAAAAAAAAACCTTATGTCTAAACTTGTCAAAAAGCTACTTGTCAATTACCATACTGTTCTCAAAATTTCGCTTGTTTTGTAGATTTTCCCGTAATCTAAAATTAGACTATTCTGAAGAATGTTTATACTGTACTGTTCATCAGGCAGTAATTTGTACAACACAGCCATGTTAACATTGCTAGAGCAACCCTGAATTCAGAAATTTCCTGTCTTTCAAATGCCTAATAATATAACATTCTTGCTACTCTAAAACTATTTTTAATTCAATTCCCTCTTACTTTCTTCTAAGTAAAAGACATATGTAGGTAGGTAGCTTGCTGAACTAGAGATTTCCTTAAATCTTTTCTTCACGATCTTTCAATTTGCAGAGTTTATAGGATCCGGTGACTGATAAGTTTTTTTTCAAGTTCTTTATACCATCCATGTGTTGGGTGAAAAGCACTGTCCACAAAAATTACAAAATTTAACTAATTTAAAGCTTTAATAAAAAAAAATTAAGACAACATACTACTGCCTGAATCAAACATAAGTAAAAGATAGAGCAGGATAACATGATGCTCTTAATCAGTCTTATGGCACAGGTAGGCTGTTTCTGTCATCATTAGATCCATCTTGATCTGATCTTGTCTAAGTCCTGTATTTCTCCATTCCACCTTTGTTAAACAAACCCCCTTTTTACTTTGTCTTTTAACACCATGAGTTATTTATTAAATTATTATTTAACAAACGTTTAAAACTACCTCCTCTATAACATTTCATTCTAAATATATTTTCTAATACATTTTTACGTATTCTGCCAATATTTTAATTGGTACCTTCTTGTTCATCTGTTGTTTTTTTTTTTTTTTTTAAATTGCTTTCATGTAATGATTATTTCTTTCAACAATTGTCTTATTGTTACTCATCTTCTACTTGTGGCTTTGAAATTACTGGATGGTTACTTCTGTTCAGTCAGTGTTTATCCTCCCTAGTCTGTTTTACCAGGAATGCCTACATGTGCTTAGAAAATCATACATTTGTCTGGTTTTCTTTGTCCTGTTATTTACCCAGACCAAGAATTCATTATTGATAAGACACAAAATAACATTCTGATCTTTTTTTACAGCTTTGAAAGCTGTTTCAACACGACACAAACAGAAAGCAAAACAAAAAAAAAATTCCTTATTTTTTATAACACAATTAAATATATCTATTTATGTAACATAATTTAATATACACTTATTTAACCTTTATTATTATTTATCATTATTTAAACATTTCTTTTTGAAATATAACTACCTCTGCTTTCAAATGTGTATGCATGTGCAGCACATGTATGTTGTAGTGTGCACCTTGTATACTTGAGATGTTGGTTTTCTATGAACTTTCAGAATACAAGTACAGCTGTGTGAAGTAATCACCAACATAGTTTCCACCATGCCTCATTTCTCCCAATCTATTTATTTGGTTCTTAACTCTTCAACAAGAAGCTTCCTTGAGAGTGTAGCCCTCTAGAAAGCATGGGACCTCGTAACACAAGTTTTTGAACAATACATGAAATGGATGTACACACTTTGGAGGACAGGATTAGAATTCAAAATGATGGACAAACTGGAAAATTGGTCTGAAATGACCAAGCTGAAATGCAATAAAGTCAAGTGCAAAGTACTTCACATAGGAAGGAGAAATCAAATGCAGTTACAAAGTAGGGAATAACTGGCTAAGCAGTAGTACAACTGAAAGGAATCTGGGGGGTATAGTGGATCACAAAATGAATATACGTCAGCAACATGATGCAGCTGCATAAAAGACTAATATCATTCTATGGTTTATTAACAGGAGTGTTGTATGGAAGAAACAGGTGGCAATTTGTGCTGCTTTACTTGGCACTGATGCATCTATAGTATGTGTCCAATCCTGGTGTTACATTTTAAGAAAGATGTAGATAAATTAGAAAGAATCCAGAGGAGAGCAGCAAAAGCAATAAAAGATTTAGAAATCTTGACCTATGAGGAAAGGTTTTAAAAAAAGGGCATATTTAGTTTAGTGAAAAGAAGGCTTATGGAGGACCAGATAAGTCTTTGAATACATTAAGAGCTGTTATTAAGAGAACAATGATCAATTGTTCTCCATGTTCAATGAAGGTAGGACAAGAAGCAATGGGATTAATATGAAGTAAGGGAGATTTAGGTTAGATATTAAGAAAAACTTTCCAGCTGTATGGGCAGGTAAGCTCTGGAAGGGAGGTTGTGGAATCCTCATCAATAGAGGCTTTTAAGAGCAGATTGGACAAACACTGCTAGGAATGGTTTAAGTTTACTTGATCCTGCCTCAAGGCAAGGAGCTGGACTTGATGACCTCTTCAGGTCCCTTACAGCCCTACGCTCTATGAGTCTAGGTGCCTTCTTAAATAAATTTGGGAACCCACAAGGGTGACAGAAGCATTCATCAAGGGGACACAAGAAACCATATGTGATTGACATATTTAGCAGGCAAGATCCTCTGGGATGTTTAACTCCATCTCGAGGTGCCATGTGAGGCATCATGATTCTTCTTCATGGCTGCATTTACCTGATGAAGGCCTTTAATGTCTGTTGAAATGGCAAAGATTCATTGAAGTTTCTTCCTATTGACTGATGAAGCACAGAGATTTCTGTTACCCATTGGCATTGTCTGTGGTGCTACAGAGCCTTTGAAGACACCCTAACTCAGTAAAGTGACTAAAAACACTTTGCACTGAGATAGTGTGGGTGCCTAAGTTAATGCAGAATTACTGATGTGTCTTGCTTCCAGATGATGTCCATGCTAGCTGACACACCACAGAGCCACTCAACGCTGTTGGCACTGACCGTGATCTCTTTATGGCAGTAATGGGTTGTTTCAGTTGTTAGGAAATCTTTCAAGGGCTGAGGGCATTTTGGCTGCACATCTGCCCTAGATGGAGCTGCCCAGCACAGAACAAAGCTAGACCAAAAAACTTGGCTCAGCTTTGACATGTTGCAAAGCAAGCACGAGGCATGTCCTCCAATTAAGGGTTTTGGTTCAGTCATTTTCCCAGGGCTCTCAGCTTCAGAGGGAGAGGATGGCTGAGGAGTGCTCTGAGATTGTGGGGCCTATTTCCGTGCCTCTGTCTGATTATGAATCTGGGCAGAGTTGCTCTGGGCCACATCTGCTGATTTCTTAGCTACCTTTGTGGTTTCTGGGGTTCTCTGCTTGGTGTCCCCTTCAGGTTTCCTCTCTTTAAACCTTTGACCTTCACGACCTTTCTTGTTCTCTTATTTGTTGTCCCCTGCGTTCAGTTGAGTCCTGAGCTCAGTGGCTCCTCCCCTTAGGCTAGGGGAGGGATTGGAGGAGATAGTCAGTACATCATCTACAGGACCCTTTGTAAAGTGATTGCTATGTCCTTGATCAGTTTCCTTCCAGTCCAATTTTCTGAGTCTGGAAGATAAGTGGGTTTTAAGATTTATCCTTCAAATCTATAATTGGGCAAACTCACTCGTTTGGAGGCCATTGTAAGAAAACACATTCAATTTTTCTTTATAATGGCAGTTCTGCATAGAAGATATGCTTCACAGATTGTCTCTTATCAAAAGACAGTCTCCTATTTTGTCCTTCATCAAGTTCCAAGGCCCTGGCAACTTAGGATCTAAAAATATTCATGGCACTTTTTACAATATTAGACATTTTCATTTAATGTTGCCAGTGCTAATAGCTTCTTTACTGCCTAAGTTTTTCTTTAATTTCAGAATAAGTTATTTATCATTTCCCCTTCTTAATTTTGTGTGTGTGTGTGTGTGTGTGTGTGTGGCACAGAATCAGTCTTTCCCATTACCAAATAAATGGTGGATGATGTGTGCCTTGTATGGGATTTAGATTTATGCGTAGGAACATAGAAGTTAATAAATAATAATGTACACCCCATTGCCTCACTCATAAATAATAATACAGAGCATTTATATAGTACTTTCCCTCAGCAAATTTCTAAATGGTGAGTACGCAGATGAGAAAATGTTGACACACTTGATACAGTGTTGAATAAATTATTATTGCTATCTCTTTAAAAATTAAATAAAACTTGAAAAAATATGCAATCAAGAACCAACAAGAGAGCTTTTAAAATATTACTGTTAGGTAATTATGCTATTTAATGTCTCAGATACTTTAAGAATTAATTGATGTCCACCTGGACACTGCAATTCAATGCAGTTAGAATCCTGTCATACATAAATATATGTGATCTCTACAGGAACTGAAGCAGAAAGTTAAGGGATACAAGACTTGGAGAGGCGGCATAGTCACATCCAAGGAATGGTACCTCTGGAATTTGACCAATAGACAGGGATATTGTAAAAAGACATTATTGGTTGTCAAGCTTGCCCATAAAACCATTCAAAGCTTGAAAATGTGTGTGTGCATTTGGAGAGTCTATCATGCAATTTGTTTTGCAGTTGAGCAACCAAAAAGAACCTAATTCTTTTTTCCCCCACTATCAGTTGCCACCAGATACATGTAGTGTAGAAATGTGTACTTCCAGGTGCTGTATTAAAATGTTGCTTTTTCAGAAATTGCAGACTTTGCTACACGTGTGTGGGTCTGCCGTGGGGATGCTTTTCCTTTGATTTCAATCTGATTAATTAGTAATCCTCAGCGCAGACCACAGTGTTCAAGAAATCCCATTTTCCTTTCAGTTAATATGATCTGGTGCTAAATCTCTTAGGGTTCAGTGATATTTGTTTAGTACCAGCTTGTTTCTTTCAGGAAATTAAGTCCTTGGTTGTTCCTTGTATCTCACTATTTACGTTAGGAAATTGCAACTATTTCAGATGAAGCTACTATTCTAGATGCTCAGTTTGTAATAAACTGCATTTATTGGTCTGTATTTCTACCTAACAAATGCATTCTGTCAGGATACTATCCATCACAATGAGGGTAGAAGTGAAGAGGAAGAGAGATAATAGGGACAAAAAATTAGTATCTGTCATTATTATAATCATTTAATTAAATATTCTTATTTTGAGTGTAGGGAATGTACTTATTCTAGTCAATGGATAGTATAAGTCATCAGTGTAAATTTCTTAGAAACAAATAACTGCCTTTCCCCTACAATCTACATTGTAATAGGCACAATCAGACTAACACTATATGTATCTAAATGAAACTGTGTAACAAAAAACCTGTATTTATGCTTGACTTTTCTCTTAAGGTAAAGACATATGAGGTTTTGTAAAGAAATAAGCAAGTGAATGACTTATGTGAAAAGATTTGGTGGGCTCAATCCAGTTCGTAGTGGACTAGTAACCAAATCACACACTTTTGTTTAACGGAAAAAAAAAAAGAAATCTGGAATTCTTTATTAGAAGTGTCAGCACACAAACAAACTATGGCTCAGATCTCTGCCTGCAGCCAAAAAACCACTGTATAGCTATCCAAAGGAGGGGCCACTTTTTTAAACTACCTTTGCACTCCTTCAATCTGGGGTTAATCCTGAGACAAAAGTTAGAACAGCCTGATAGCTGCCCTGTAGTACAGTAGTCATTCAAAGACACAATATGCCTTTCATAGAGTAACACTGGCCCTTCCAGAAGAAGGCAGGCCAGCGAATCTGTGCCTGGTCAGCTCACCCCAATTAGCTTTAAAAGAAGACACCTGGTCCTTATGTGGGGGTAAAGTTCTGATGAGTGAAAGCTGAGAAACAGAAGTTTCCTGGGAGTGGAGGCAGTCGGAACCTGCTGGGGGAGAAAAAGAGGGTTTCAAAGAGAGAAGCCTAGGTGACAGTGCTCAGTGAAAACAACACAGAGGGTTTCTGCAGGAAACCCTGAAGCAGGGAGGACTGAAAGGGGAAAAAATCCTTTTGGAGCTGTTGCCCAGGGTGGGCTGAGGAACTGGCTTTGTTAATTTTCCTTATGTTGGGGAAAACAAAACTGCTTGGAAAGAGACTCAGGATGTGGCAGTAGGTCCTTTGTGAGCTGCAGAGAAAGCCACCTTATTACAGGGCCAATACACCAGCTACGGGTAGGGGAGTAAAGTAGTGTTCAATGCAAAGGTAGCCGAATCAGCCCTGTTGTGCAGCAACCTGAACTCTGAAGCATCCAAGGTAATAAATCCAACCTTTTCCTTCCCTGCCTTATTTCCATTCTGTCACATGCTGATTCTGATTTAGCTGGCCAATGCAACTTTGTAAGACTAAGAGAGTGTGATGAGATAGGGAGCTAAAGGCCACAACCTGATTTTTGAACAAGCTTTCCAAATTGCAGAGTGACTAATAAATCCATATGCTATGCCTGTGTTTCTCCAGCAGTGAGGTTGCAAATATGAGTCTGCATTAGAGACAGAAGCTCCATTTTCTGTCTTTGCTTGGGGGGTGGTTCTCTGCTCTTTAGTGGGCATATGCCTCAAAGGAAGCAGCAACAACAACAGTTGCTGCCTGTCTCTATTAACTTTTTAGCTTTTCCCTAAAAAGGATAGTTATTACTATCCTTGACTGTCCTTTATATGTTATTAAACAGTGGGTTTTCCCTAGTAAAAATTCTCTACAGCTACAGGGAAAAAGAAATATTGTGAAAATGAAAGCTGTACTTAAATCTCTATTTCAAATAATTCAACTGTTTTCCCTTTTTTCTGCATCTTCTTGTAATGGGGTGTACAGGGCTCTTTGAGGCCCCAGCTGGGGGTCTCATGGTCCTAGCACACCCTATCCCAGAAAAGAAGCAGTGAAAGGGCATCCTCCAGGCCTGCCTAAAAAGGTTGCAGGGAGGCAGCCAATTAGAGCACAGCAGGGTCTGTTAAAAAGAGCTGCAGGACCTGAGCAGATTAGTTTCTGGCTGGGACTAGAAGGGTAGACCTCCACAGGTAAAGAGAGTTAGAAGAAACTCTGCTGAAGAAGGGATAGAACTGCGAAGTTCTCCAGGCAAGGAGGCCTGGGAGATACCATACTGAAACAGGGTGATCGATAGAGACCCAAAGAAGGTGATGAGACAGAGCAGGAAGCATTTAAGGGAATGCAGCAACAGCAGCTACTAAAGAAAGCAGCACATCACTGCTATTTGCAGGGACCTTGGGTTGGGACTTGGAGTAGTGGGTGGGCCCAGGTCTCCCCACCAGACCCTTGGGAAGTGGCCTAAGCCCTAAGATGGAGGGCGAGGGGAGGATAAGACTCAGTACTAAAAGCCTGGAAAAGTGACTAGAATTGAAAGAGGCCCAGAGACAAGGCTGAAGATCCCAAAGAGAACCAAACATTTGTTAGACTGCATTATCTCAGAAGGCCTTTGTGAGACTTAACTGATGGGATGAGCCACTGAAGAACCTCCTGAGGAAGGCAACGTTTGAGAGGAGATGCTCACGAGAGGAGAGTGCTTCCTATCATTCTTGTATAAAAGGCTATACTTATTTTTAATAATGGTTGTTGCCATGGAGTTATGAAAACTGAGGTCTGTGTAAAGCAAGGGTGAAGGAAGACAAGCCAAAATAGGAAAGGACAGGTTAAAGAATACTGAGATAATTTAGATGTTGTCAATTAGCCAGGGACCGATGAAAATCATCCTAGTGTACCTGAGGAACTACTTGAAGCAACCTTGGAACTATTAGTAATTATCTTTGAGTACTCATGGAGGATGGGTGAGGTCCCAGAGGATTGGAGAAGGGTGAACATAGCACCTATCTTTAAAAAGAGGAATAAGGAGGACCTGGGGAATTATAGATCAGTCAGCATTTTAATATTTTTTTCTGGTATCTTTCCAGGTAGCCAACAATCAATTTGTAATTACCTGAAAAATAATAAGGTTATAAGGAATAGCCAGCATGGATTCCTCAAGACCAAATAATGCCACACGAACCTAATTTCCTTCTCTTACAGGACTACTGGCCTAGTGGACAGGAGGGAAGCAGTAGACATGATATCATTTAATTTTAGTGAATCTTTTGTCACAGCCCCACCTGACATTCTCTTAAGCAAACTAGAAAAAATGTGGTATAGGTAGGTGCACAACTAGTTGAAAGACCATGTCCAGAGTAGTTATTAGTGATTCACTGTCAAACAGGGTGAGCAAATTTAGTGGGATCCTACGAAGGTCAGTCCTGGATCTGGTACTAGTTAATATTTTCATTAATGACTTGGATAATGGAGTGAAGAGTATGCTTATGAAATTTGCAGATGACACCAAGCTGCAAAGGAATGCAAGAATTTTAGAGGACAGCATTAGAATTCACAACTACTTGACAAATTGGAGAATTTATCTGAAATCAACAAGATAAAATTCAATAAAGGCAAGTCAAAGTACTACACATATGAAGGAGAAATGGGAAATAACTAGCTAGGTGTTAGTACTGCTGAAAAGAATCTGGGAGTTATAGCGCATTACAAATTGACTTATATTCAACAATGTGATGCAATAAATAAAGCTAACATAATTCTAGGGTGTATTAACAGCAGAAGGTAATTGTCCCACTCAACATGACACTTGTGAAGCCTCAACTGCAGTAGTGTCCAATTTTGGGCAGAGCACTTTAGGAAAGATGAGGAAAGGTTTAAAAAAAAAAGGCATGTTTAATCTTGAGAAAAGAAGACTGAGGGGGGGCCCCTCAGAGGTCTTCAATTATGTTAAGTGCTGTTAAAGAAGATGCAGGGGGGAAGCCAATTGTTCTCCATTTCCAGTTATGGTAGGATAAAAAGTAATGGGCATAATCTCCAGCAAAAAAACATTTAGGTTAGATATAAGGGAGAACTTTCTAATACAGAGGTAATTAACCCTGGAATAGGCTACCAAGGAAGTTTGTGGAATCCCTATAATTGGAGGTTTTTTAAGAGGAGGCTGGAGAAACAGCTGTCAAGGACGGTCTAGATTTTTTTGGTCCTGCCTCAGTGCAGGGGCTAGACTTGATGACTTCTCAAGGTACTTCCAACCCTACACTTTTATGATATTATGAAAACCCCAAACCATCTTTATCTAGCTAGGGCTCAGCTTCCCAGACAGTCTGGGTGGGGCCCTTTTGCTGTTCAGCCAGTTGGAACCAGATATAGGATAAAGCAAATCTGTTGCAAGTACCTTAAGTACTGAGGGCCATAGTCAAAAAAGAACTTAAGTGCCTAAAACAAGAACCCATAACATTTCATGGTACCTCTCTCCTGCCAACCTGAGTCATTAATTTGCCAGAAAATCATTCAGGGAAACACAAACTTTTCTTTATGTAACAGGAAAATGTGGCCACATCACACATTAGCTAGAGAAAACTGCTGTATGTGGTGATCCAATCCTGGATGAACTTTTGCATTAATGTTCATAAGAAATGAGAAGTGCCAAATTCTATCCTGTGAAACTGGTGGGAAACCTACATATGTGATCTTGGTCAACTCTACAGACTTTTTGGATTGGACATTTGAAAAAAAAGAAATTGGAGAAATAATTGTTTGGTTTTTTTCCAATTGAAAACAATGTTACAGGGCAGCTACATACCATTGTAGGCAGTCTTATCATACCATCCCCTCCGGAAACTTATCAAGCTCAGTCTTTACTTGCCCACTTCCACTTGAATTTGGACGGCGCCTTTAACATTTCCTGCCTTGATTTTTACTCATCACCAATGAAGCTGTCAGTAGGGGGATTCCCAAGTTTGGGAGAGGGGTCCCAGGACTCAGCCAGGCACTCCATATAAACACTAACTCTCTATCCATGAAACAAGCACCACATTTAACAGTGGGGCAACATGTTTGTCTAACCCAGGCAAAGCCAGGAGCTGACATAGGTCAGGGTCTCTAGGAGAGGTTACACAGAGTGCCTGGCACCTGATACAGCCCCTGCCCACCATGCCCTGCTAGATACACACAGACTCTTGGCCCCATACTAATACAATTCCCACACACGCACCTTGGGTCAGTACAACTTGTCTGTGCAGTTGGATTCTGGTATGAAGTTTGAGCTAAGAATGGTGGGTCTCAGGGGGACCTGTCAGCTCCAGGCTGCATGTTTGAGTCCCCTTTCGCCCTAGTTCAGGCTGCTGCTTGCTGCCCTGCTTCTGCTTTTGTTCCCGCTCTGAATCTTCCCATGCGTGTGCCCCACCCTCCCCATGCTGCTCATTGGCTCCTCCCCGGCCTCAGACATAATTCTGTGGCCCTGTTGTTGAGCGGAACCCCCTCCCTCCCAGTCTATCAGGTTATTTCAGCATAGCAGGGAGGGGAGAAGGGCTGGGAGAAAGGAAGAGGGCAAGAGCTTTCTGCCCAGCCCTATAATGCCTGAGTACTCTGACTCTCCTGTAGTCCTGGTACCAAAAGGTGGGGAAACAACGGTGCGTGGAATGGCTTGAAGCGCTGCTCTCCCTACATTCTGTGGCTGTGCAGCAGGCTTCAGGATACATCTACGTAGCTAGTGGCAGTGAGCCTGAGTTGACAGACTTGGGCTTGTGCTATGCCATTAAAAATAGGTGCATAGTCAGACAGAGCTTTTAAGCTGTGGCTTAGGCTCTGGAGCCTAAGCTATAACGTCTACAGAAATATTTTTAGAGCCCTAGCATGAGCAATGCAAGTTGGTCACTCCAGGTCTGGAGGCTCACTGCTGCAGGCTGTGTAGACAAGCCCTCAGTGTCTAGGGTTCTCAGTTTTAAAAACTGAATATTTGATTTGTCTGAAAGTTATAGAAGTTAAACACTAAGCAAACTTTCCAAACAGTCCTGCAGCTATTTTAGTTTGAAGAACTGACTTTTCTGGTTATCCACTATCATGCACAGTTCAGTATTATGTTGTGCAAATGTTTGTGTCTAAGGGCAACTAGAATAGCTGAGCTATTGATAACACTCAAGAATGGAACATCCTCTGGATTCTAAAACATTTTAAAATTAAACCATCAATGTTTAATTGAAAATACTGTCTTTGCCACTCCTGTTGTTACTGAGAGCAATTACATTCCTTACAGAGAAACCAGCAGAGGGAGTGGCATGAGTTACTCCAGAGGTATAATGATGTAGCAAAGGATGGCCCCATCTCTTAAATACCAGAGTTAGATTGGGGCACAAAAGCTTCATGTCACCCATTTTGTGCTGCATTGCCCTGGGAAGGAAGGGCCAAGAGTCATTTTGCCTTAAAGTCCAGAACTTCTGAAGTCTCCAGTGTGAATGGTAGCAATGAGCCTGCTTCCAACACCCCTCTTGTAGGGTGCTGCTTAATTCTCTCTGCACCCCATTCCCATTTTGTGTGGATGTGGGAAAGAAGAGAGGCCAAGGTGCTATAAACGTTGGGGTACCAGGCTCCTGTGCATTTCTCCCACCACCCTCACCTGAATAAGGTCCAGGCAGAATCTCACCCTCAATGAACTGATCAATTAGATTAAGAAATTTCAGTGTTTGCTTGATTATTTAGTGTATGTGGGCTTCTGTTTTTGTGAAGTTTGTAAATCTTTCTTCCCACTCACTTTCTGAAGCCCAATCTGAGCTGTGCAGTCAGTCTGAGTAGCAATCACACAGTTCACCACTACTGCTTTCTCTAGGCTACCACACTCTATACTGTATATACTTTGAGTTGGTGAAGGAACCAGAAATTTTAGTAATTTTTAAACATTGTGCTGACTTTTTTTCTGTAAAAGAAAGATTGCAACCCTCTGTGTAGCTCGATGAAAACAAAACTCTTCCTGAAATTTTAATCCTTTTCAGGAGGGGAGGTATCACATTTTTACATTTTTCTTTGAAAAATTGAAACTTCAGCCAGCTCCATTTGTAGTTCAGGATAGCAGTATAATAGTGATGTTTCATTTCACATCTGATTCATTGCACTTAGTCAGAGACCTCTTCCATTCAACTTTTAGCTGGGGCCTGGACATTTGTGTTAAATAAGTGTATAGGCTAAAAAAACAGAATGTCTGGGCCAGCTAAGCTAAGAGAGAGAACACCCAGGGAACCATTTACTAACAGACAAAATAAGGTAGGAATGCAGAGATGAGGTCAAACATAGACAGAGCATTCTGCCAAAGGATTGGTTCCTGTAAAGTAGCCAAACCAATCCTGAAATGTGTGATGCAATGTAACATGTAAATGTATATAAAGGAAGAGATTTTCTGTGTAACTGTAGTACACCCTGTACCAACCCACTATGCTTGACTCTGATCAAATCAGTGTAGTTATGCCGCTTGCCAAATAAATGAACGTAAGTGATGAAATTTGGGGTCGATCTGAGTTCTTTGGATCCCAGAAGACTGGATGAAGTGTCCTCCCAAAACTGTATAAGGTGATCTGGATAAACTGAGTGGGAGGGAATCCCAAGAAAATTCTAGCTTTAACTCTGAGGGTAAAATCTTGACACCATTAAGTACAAGTACATGACTTCCACTGACTTCAGCAGAGCAGGGTTTCACCCCAGGACTCACACATTTCTGCAATAGCCTCAGTTTCCCTCACCAAGGCCCATCAATCTGCAATGGAATATGTTCCAGATGGTGTGACCAAGTGAAGTGAAGACGAGGAGAATTACTAAAATTATGCACCTCAGCACAAATGGTTATATTTATTTTATTAAGCTAGAGAAAGAATGCATGACAAATTGTCAGCCTCAGGTCCCCATTCCTCAACAGCATTACAAGACTTAAGTATTTTTTATCAGGCTCATAAACTATTCAACTGTCTTTCTAAGACTTTGTGATACATTGTAATTTTGTGCTAACCACTTTTTCCATACCTGAGATGTATTCTTTTCTCTTGCTAACTGTATTTCCCAAGTAACAATCTTTCACTGCACCTGGGTGCTATGGAGTCAAATATACCCTTCAAAGCTGAGAGAAGTCTTGCATCTTCTCTGTTATTGCATTCAGGGTTGCCAGTCATTTTTTTTTTTTTTAAATGAACCATCTTGCCTATCTATATGCATTGTTTGATGGCAATGCAATTCCAAGTGAGATGAGGCTTGTGTGACTGACTTTTAAGCAGGTGTTTGGGCCATGAAAATCAACAGTTTATCCATGATTATCTTCTCTTTGAGCATTTGCACTGTAATAGGGCCACAGAATATACCCAACAAGCAATTATGCCTCAGCTAAACTTTCAAAGTTACAATATTAACACAGAACTAGGAAATTAACACAGTATGGCCCCAAGTCTATATCAACATTCAGAACTGCCTTCATCATGGTTTATCTTTAGTTTGTTTAATATTCATCTAAGTACATTTGGGTAAATATTTAATCTTACTCCAACATCACTGAATACAAAAATTTTTTTGTTCTTATTCCTTAACAAGTGTGGGTATGAGAGAGGTATTTTTCCCCCTCAGAATTGCTGTAGGCCTGCAGTCCTTATTGAGTCATTACATGTCGTTATAATTTATTCACTAGTGTTGATAAGTGCATTTATGGTGACTTTTCTAAAATATGAAATATAAACCATTTTACAAATAGTATTTTGATACCTACATAAAAAGGTCACTTCATCTTTGGATTCTGATGAAACACCAAGTTAACTGTTATTCTGTGGTCTCTGAAGATCTCAGGAATTTTGGACAGAATTGTAATTCTAATACTTAAAACTAGGCATGCTAAAATCGTAATAATATTCCAATATGATGTTTCAATGTGTGTTCAGAATGCAACTATCTATGTTAGAATGTGTCTGGGATTTCATGGTAAACACTTATCTTAGGAAAGGTGTTAAGAATACTTAATGGTGACAAGTGGTCAAAAGTTTAGGTTCAATCCTAGAACCAATAATGCACACAAGTAACTACTCTATTGAGTTTGATCAGTGGAACTACTCAAATAGAAAAAGCTCATGTTTACAGAGCTACATCTTCTTTTGGTCATATGTGCATCTGAAAAACTGCCCCTCTCTGACACCACACTTGTACACTGATAAGAATAGGCTCTGCGGGTATGTCAACACCACAATTAAAAAGCCATGGCAGGCTCATGCCAGCTGACTTGAGCTTGTAGGGATCATAGTAAGGGGACACTTTATTGCTGAGTAGACATTTGGGCTTGGGCTACACCCTGAACTCTGGGACCCTCCCACCTTGCTGGGTCCTAGAATCTGGGCTCCAGTCCAAGTCTGGACATCTACACCACAATTAAATAGCTCCATAGCCTGAGCCCAAATCAGCTGGCATGGGCCAGCCATGGGTTTTTAATTTCTGTGTAAACAGACACAGTGAGAAAAATGCCCCCTACTGAGTCAGCTGCCAACACTTCCTGCAGCATTACCTAAATTATCTAATCCAGATACACTCCTCACTGGATCCTGCTTTGTTTATAGAATCTTATAGGTTAGATCACAGCACAAAACAGAATGGCTGTTGTGTGATGTTGAGGTCTGTACCTTTAAGGATTTAGTGTCCCAGACATCTAAGCCAGGCACTATGAAGCCCTTTTGTTGTTATGCAGAGTCAGTTAGAATCAGACCCAAAACAAAGAAGATCTTTTGCAGGCACCTTAAGCACTGAATGATCACTGAACACTACAGTGAAGTCTTATTCATGCCTCTCTGCTCAATTATTCTTTCCAATCACACTCAGTGGGTAGGCTAAAATTTTGTTGACTGTGTTATATAAAATGCTTTTAGTTTGTTATAGTTATTTTGAAGTCAAGGTCTTAGCATATTGAAAATAAGGAAAAAAAGTATATTATTTCAGTTGGAAAATTAGTAGGACATTTTCCTTTGAAGAAGTCCTTTACAGATATAAAAGAGAACTTACATTATAAAGAGTTATGCTATCACTTGATAAACAAAAGTTATCACCACCAAATTATATGAAACTTTCCTCAGCTTTATCATAGCAAATGCGTACGCTATGAACACTAATTACTATGAAGAATTATACAGCTATTGTACTCAAGCAACATCCACTAAAACTAGTGCACCTTCTGCCTCTTTTGCCAATGTGTTCCTGGAAGCCAGTCTGCAAAAAAAAGAGCAAAATGTTAATTCATATAAAAACTTATTCAGGGCATTGGTAGCCCCATGGAGTATGAAATTTCCATTCCCCCTACAAAGACCAAAACAAACACACACAAACCAATGGCCCAAATTATTGCAGGCCTAAGTGAATGCAACTCCATTGAAATAAAGACCCCTATCCCAGTGTGTCCTGTACATGCCTAAGGTAGCCCCCTGAAAATGCCAAGGTCAGGGCAGGCTGCAAAAAGGAGAGCAAATTCTCCCCAAACTGGTGGCCAACACTGAAGTTAGATTCACCAATCCATCTCAAACAGTGCTCCTGATTCCCCACACTTTTTATCATGAAACTAAACCAAGAAGTTACACAGCCCCTTTTATTCCATTTTAGTTTCTGGCTCCAAATCAGCAAGTAGGTCCAGTCAAGTAAGAAGTTAGTTGAAACTCTGCTCACTGTATAAAATGTTCTCCTGATCCCCAAAAGGTCATCCACCTTATCAGATCAATATTGGGATGGATCTTACCCAAAATGCCAAGCTACCAGCCAATCTTTTAGTAGCTAAAGCTAAAGGTTTATTATAAATGAAAAGAAACCAGATGAGAGATATTAAATGACCAAAGCAATCAGATGCATACAAATGACTTCAAAGTCCGTATATATCAGATTCTTAGTAGCCTGGTGAGTTTTCTGGCTTGCAAAGTTGCTCTGGAGTACATCCAGTACCTGACAGGGTTTGTCAGTCCTTTCTTTCAAAGATTCAATTGTAGAAATGTTGGTCCAGAGATAAGAAACGGGAACAATAAAATGGAGATGGTGAAAGCAGCCTTTTATAGTTTCTGCCATGTGGCTTGTCCCAAACACAAGCTTAGAGCACATGGGCAGGCGAAAAGCACTTGCAGACCCTCCCCTGACCACAGGCATATACCTACATGTCCTGATGACTCATAGGCTTCTCTCCCTGGGCTCATTGTATACTTCATGGCCCTTGATGAGCCATCAATGCTGACACTAATCTGCCAGGGGGTGTCACCCAGTAGCACAGCACAAGTTTTAGATACAGAATATCACACATTCCTAATTTATACTACAAAGATATATACATGGATACATACATATAAATGATCTTATCATATTCAGTAAATCATAACTTTTCCAATGATACCTTACATGGCATATTTTGCAATATTTGTTTTAAATTTGCAATATTGATATCAATAATATTGTAAATGGTCCAGACAGTGTCACAGCCAGAAAAGGATTTGACCCATTGCCTCCTATTTGTTCAAGCACAGGCAAAAAATCCCACTCTCTTCCTCTGCTGTACTTTACAACACCAGGTGTTTTATTCACCACTGTGTTGCTCCATTGAAATGAACAGGACTATACTAGTATAAAACTGAGTGACAATGGCTTAAATCTCATTTTTTAATTTTTTTTGTTTATATTTACAAAAATATATTTGAAATATTACTGCTTTTTATAAGAAATGAAGTGTTGTATTTCCAACGAATGTTTTAAAAATCTTGTTTTTCTTAAGAGACATTACCATTCTGACTTGAACTAAGAACAATTTAGAGCAGATGGTTGTGTACAAGAAGGTAATAACTTGCTGGGTTGTACTTTTATGGGACTTTTATATTCCACTTAGGAAAGAGTTTCCATATTAATTTAAAAAGAAAAAAGTGAAAGGGGCTGATACACTAGAAAAATAGATGCCGTCCCACAGAAGAAAAGGCACCAAACAATATCTTAGAAACAAACAAGTAGTGTTAGGCCAAAAGACAAAGACAGAGGCAGATGAACATGCACATATGAAAATTCTCAAGAAAATGTAAGGAAGTTGTAGGTTATGTTCACTGTGGCCCGGTCTACGCTTACCTTCGGGATTCGGTGGTAGTCAATGGGAGATATGCAAGATACGTAAATCACCTGCGTATCTCCCGTCGACGTTGCTGCATCTCCTCTGCATGCCATCCACACTGCACTGCGCCAAAGGGAACAGCATTCCTTTCGACGCAGCGCTACGCCCTTACTGGAGTGGTTTTCCTGCGTCAATTGCTGGATCAACAAAATGGGTCTACACAGACTGTTCAGTCGATCCAGAGCAATTGATCTGATGGCACTGAATTTGCTGCCATAAGTGTGGACCCAGCCTGTATAATGAAATTGGATAGTCCATAGAAAGGGTTTGGGATTATTTATAAAAATGTATTATTCCAACAGCAAATCAAGAAATTCACTTACTTTAAGGTGAAAATTAACTTCAACAAATCTCCTCTTGTTCTGAAGTATAGGTAGTAAATCCACCAAAGGATAGGAATCCCACATCCCTTTTAAAGATTGCTACTTTAACTCTGTCATAGATAAGTTTTTGAGTTTAAAACATGAACACCTGCCTAGTCAGTTGAGAACTGAAAACATTCCCAAATAATGGTCAATGCTGTCAGTTTTAGGTGTGAGGTCTGTTGGGTGTTCAGTGCTTCTGAAAATTAAACCACATATGTAAGTGACTAAATATAGGTGTAGGATTCTATCTTTAGGCTTTCAAAATTTCAAAATTTTGGCATTTATTCCTGAGCACTCCTGCTGTAAATGATGTATTTTACATATAGTCATTTGGAACATTAATCCCTTCACACCCAAGAATAAACATTTCACTTGTACCAGACTGTATAGCGAGCAAAATGCAGTGAAGACGAACAAAATCCAGACTCTGGGAGTCTGTTTTCCTTACTATTGGAAGTGGCAACATAGGGGATTAAAGCAAAGGGACCACAGGAAAACGAATATAAAACCTCATTCAGTAACTGAAAAAGATTGCGTATACCACATCCAAATTGCTAGGATCTTCAGAGACAGAACACAATAGATCTATTAGCAAACAGAAAACAAATAGCATTCAAAACTGAATATGGCACAGCTTGCAGAATTTTATTGTTGTTTTTACACAGAGGATGGGCAAGATGTGAGAGCCTGACTCAATTCTACTTTTTGGTATGGGAAAGAAAGGCAGTGTATAAAACACTATTATCCAGAGGCTTTTTCCCACAATGGGAAATACTAAGGTGAGGCAAAGAGAGAAAAGGGAAAGTACCAGCAATGCAATTGGCAGCCAGTTCTTGCCAGATTGCTTACACTATGAGAGGTATGACTGGGATCTGGCAAGTCTACTCCCCTCAAAAGATCTCTTCTTGTAAAGCAAGATCCAGTACCAACCTAATTAGTTACTCCATGCTATGGCCAACATCTAGCTCAGATAGTGCCTCTGTCCTGTCCAAATAGTCACTGATGGGATGTAGAGGACATGGACCTGGACATTGCTGTCTCTCCCTGGCCTTTTGGGTTCTAACCCTCAAACCCAAAGTTCAAGGTTGAAGATCAAAAGGGTAGTCATAGAATTTGTGGTGGGATGGGAAAGGATGTACAAGAGCATTCTAGGCATGTGAAAGGTTTGCAACCCTCAGGCACAAGGGATAGAGTTTGCCCATAAGAACTGCTAGAAGTGAAGCATTTCCATGGGGAGAATGATGGAGGGTATTACCAGGCTTGGTAGCAATGCATCAGCTAAATACTTGTAATGAACTGATAGACTGAGGGCAGTGCAAATGTGTCCAGCTGTAGTCCTAGCCCCAATTAGCAAAAGTTGGGTGGACTGAGGAGTTAGAAAACCCTTCTAGCACAGCTGAGTGGAAGGCCATAGAATGGGTGGATGGGTAGAGTGGCATATGGAGAGTTCATGTCTCCTTGCACAAGACATGCTTAGATAGACCTAGTCTAATATACCCACATCTGTGAAGGAGAAAGGAAAAAGGAGGGGGTGGAAGAATCCCACTGTTCAAATGTATGTAATGTGGGGCAAATGGAGGAGGAGAGAGCACTTTTTTGTGCTAGGATGGATTTCACCGAAAATGCTTTACAGACAGAATTAGTCATAAGCTAGAGAAAAACACAAAGGGTATGAGGTGGACTTTGAAGAGCCGAAGTCCTGGTTGGAAAGTGGGGGGGAAGATTGACCTGGGTATACTGGGGAACATAAATGGAAGACTGCACAGCTGTAAGGTAATTCAGCACTTGTAAAATGCAGTATATTGTATGATTACAGTAATTGAATTGTAGGGGGTGTGGTGTGACTTTATGAAGCAGAGCTGACTTGATACTGATGGCGAAAGAAGACTTCTTTCTCTCCATAGAGCAACTGTCCTGTAGCAAAGGCAGTGATAGTCTGGATTTCCACACATCTTGTTTACCTAGTTTATAACTTGGTTCTAATCAAAGCTGTTAAAAAAAATAGGCATAGCAGAGTGAAAAATGACCAAATGACAAAACTGGTGTATAGGTTTAAAAAAAAAGAGGTGGGGAATGCATGCTAAGGTGCAAAATAATCTGAAGTAAAACCTTTTATTAATTATGGGTTTATTTAATATCTGACATCTGTAATTAGAGATGAGAGAGAGGCTACTTACCTGTTACATTTGTAAAATTACTATCTTTATACATACATATATTAATTATTTAAATTGTTGATGGCAGAGGAAAGTTGGGTGTAACTTTGAGGGTAAGATAAATAGATGAATATTTGAAGTTAAAAACAAACATGTAACACTGTAATAGTCTAATTTATCAAGTGGTGAAGCTTCTTTGTAAGTTGTAAGCTTCTAATCACTTGCAGTTAATAAATGACTAGAATAGGAAATGCCTTTGAAACAATTTACTGCTCATCAAGTCATAAATGAATAACTTTCTGATAACATCTCTAAATAATATGAAATATATGCTAAATGAATGGAGTGAGGTGATTTTCATCTGGTCATTAAAAGCTAAACTGACAAACAAGCTCCTACATTAAGATATGCATGCGTGCATGCACTCTCCTTTCATCTCACAATTAGATATGAAATAACTATATGTACAGTTAAATATTTGAATTTGCGGTCATATAGGCCATTAGAGGAAGTGGCAGACTTTCCATTTATTTTAATTGGATCAAACCTACAGTTTGTTGGATCAATTTAATCACCTAATTGTGAAAATGTGACCCTAAATGGGAAAAAAAATGTACACGTACACAAAAAAATGTACATAAGAAAGTGGCTTTCTAGGTCTTCCATTAAGAAAGCAAGAAGAAAATTCAGCATCAGGAATAGGAAATCACAAATAAGTGGCTCTGCCATTTTTATTTTCTTTACAAGATAATAACCAGTCTCAGACGATTAGGTGCAAACAATGGCAGTATGGTACGTGTAATGCCTTGGGCAACAGTACATAATTTCAAGTAACAATACACCATGAAACAAAGTGGGGGGGGAGGGGAGCAAATTGGCAAAAACCTCTAACTTTCTCAGAAAGGATTTCATAAAACAATAAGAATTTTTTTGCTGCTGACCATGCAGGCATAGAACCTTCTTGGAAGATAACTGACGGTGGCTTACCCCTTAACCAGTATAAAAGTAGGATTTGTTTAGTGATCAAGATTAAAATGCTTTGGGCTAAATGCCCAGGTATTAATATTTGGTTGTTTCTGAGATAATAATGAATGGCTATAGACAGAGAGCCAGACCCTCAAAGGTATTTAGGTGTCAAACTCCATGACGGTTTGAGGATCTTGGGCATTAATAGCATCAAGTCTGCAAAGTTGTGATATTTGTGGAGAGGCTCTCCCTGGTTGAATATGTCCATCTTTTCAAATATGTAAACAGCAGGCACATTCATAGTGTGGCATGTTGAATGAGTGACAGCCTTGGGATAGCTTTAGACAAAAATTAATCACAGGAAAAATCCTAATGTATTTTCAATTCCAGCTAGGTTGCTGATAGGCTTAGCCTTCCACTATACACTGACTAAAGGCAATTCAACTAAAAATCTAAATTGACAGTTATACAACTTTATCTGCCAATCCATTATCATCAGGGCTGATGAGTGACCTTTTCGTATATGATTCTGTCCTTATGCATGGTACCAGTGGAAATCTGAATACAGATCATTCACATGAGAGAATTTTTGCAGTCTTAATTCACTTGCAGATTGATACGTTGACCTACTGTTTTATTATTAACTGTTTCAAAGAAATCCTAAATGTGCAGGATGAGAGCTAATTTTTAAAAAGTAATGTAAAAGCTCCAGTTTATGCCCTGATTCAGGGGTGTGCGCAGAAATTTAACTTTGACCCCAACAGGAGCTCATTCTTCCCTCCCCACAACCCTCCCCTGGCCCTGAGAGGAGCTCACTCTTCCCTTCTCCCCTGGCCCTGGCCCCGGCAGGAGCTCACTCTCCTACCCCTGCCATGCAGCCCCGAGGCCCGGGGGTTCAGTGCCCCTGATGATTATGTCCCTGCTTGCCCTCCCATCATTCCGCCCTGATCCTGCAAACACACTACTACCAAGAACAGTGAATTCTACTGCATAATTCATGCATAGGAAGCACTATGTTCAGCAGTGTGTGTGCACAATGCCAGACCCTTCATTTTTACACTGGTATTGCTCACTGATCATTGTGTATCTTTGAACTAGGGTTAGATAAACCATTTCTGACATAACAATTGATAGAATTTTTATCCAAACCATTATTGGGATTTTTTTAAGAATAGGTTGGACAAATGTCTGTCAGGGGTGGTCTAGGCTTATGTCATCTTACCTCAGTGTAGGGGCTGGACTTGGTGACTTGGCAAAGTCTCTTCTAGCCATTTCTATGATTTTGAGAGAGCATGAAGAATGTGAAGCCTGCTGCCTGCCCACTCCATCGGCAAGCCTGACCTACTGAGACTTTTTAAAATGCTGGTGACCAAGAGCTTATTCAAGTCACAGGAACAACACGTAGGGAGGAACAACACGTAGGGAACAACACGTAGGGAGGAAATATGGCACACAAGGCACGGATTGTAAGCTTTTAAGTGGGTTGGGAAATCAGAGACTGGATTTATGATGGGCACAATATCAAAAAAGCCTCTTCCCAAAGACTGCCTGCTTTAATGATCTGATCTCTACTAGCCCTCCAAATGCAAGCTTTCCCTTTCATCAGAACTTTACCCTTGATTCTGGAAGGTATTTATACATCTAACTCCTACTGATCTCAAGTCTTTTCCTCAGCATACCTTTCTGAAGTTGGCTTTTGGTGTTTTGCTTTCCCTTTTTCCATTACTGATATGGCACATTATCATCACAGGACTGTTATGTATACCTGCAGACACAGAGTGGTAGTGGTCATTTGAAGAAGGGGAGGAGAAAGTGCAATGGCCTGAGGAGGATATCCAGAGCAGCACTGGTTGGTGGAATCAGTGGAGAATATCTCAACATTCAGAAAAGTGTCTGAATATTCCAGGGTTTATTCAGGCTGGCTACTGGAGATTTTTGAGGTTCACCCTATCAGAACAGACAGTTTTGTTTTATTAATGCAGAAAATGGCATTTGAACTTCTCCCAGCTTTCACTCTGAGTTTTACATAACTGCGTTGCCTCGACAGAGGGTCATATAAGGTGAAATGCTTCCGAGTGTAAAATTCCAAAGTGGTGCAAGCAAGCTCACTTTAGGCTCAAATAGGCAAATATTCCCTATGGTTCATATTTTATAAAAGCCAAACAATGCAGCCCTAATTGAGTCATTAACGCACCAGTGTCTCCAGTCACTGCAAGAATTTCATTTGCATGTTTACATGTAACTAATTTATCATCAGAAAAAAGTATTTTTAGATGAAATTCACATGCTATGTTGGTGCTTCCCTACTGATTGTGGAAGCTACGTGCTCATATAGAGAAAAAGCTTTCTGCAAAAATTAAGCAGTTGTTCCATGTTTTTATACTGCTAAATAATACAGTGGCTTCCAAAGGGATTAAAAAGCTCCATTTTTAAACAAAGGTAGTCAAAGTTAATGAGGAAATTATTTTTTGGGTTTTATAGCTATTAAATAGCCTATAGTAGGTATCACTTTGTAATGCTTTTTACAACCATTTGTTGATAGCCTTTTTTTCCAAATGGCATAGGTAAATACATTTCCATAGTGCTGTCATGCAGGCAACACATCTAATTCCCAGATATAGTTCCAGGAAAGCTAAGTTTTATTAATAGATAGAGAACACCAGGGAGCAGTGCACATATCTGTCGATGTATTTCTCTTTCATTAGCCCAAACTCTCTTCCAGTGAACACTTTTTTAAAATGATCCACCTGGGGATCATGACTATCTACTATAAATATCTCTTATTTGAAAATGTATTCTAGCTTCTAACGGCTCAAAGTCCTTTGGGGTTTGGTCATTAACTTCAGTAGGAAAAAGTTTGGGCCCTAAATGTGATTGTTAAGCATATATGAAGAAATATATAAGTGGGATTCCTGTTGGAGACTGGGGGAGAGGGGAAGGAGGAATTAATTATAACACTCATGGGCCTCATGCTGGAGGATTCAGCCCTAAAGTATAAGGAACTTATATGTATAACTCTTTCTATCAGTGAAGAAATTTTCTCATCAGAACATCAGCATGAGTTTGATAGACTTCTGAACTCTAACTGAAGTTCTACTTCAAGAGCTTAAATGGACTTAATAATGAGCCATTGGCTGGCTCTCTGCACTGGGGTTAATTTCACACCATGAGAATTAACTAGTTATTCGCAAATTTCTTGAGCCTAGAACCCCATTAATATTGTTTTACTCTGTGATGTGTCTGGTTTAGTCAGAGAACTTGGGACGAGAGGGGACCACCAGATCATCTAGTCTGACCTCTTCACAGGCCACCAACTCCATCAACCTACAGCACACACTAACTAAACCCAACACAATGGATTCTCCCTATCCCATTGCCATATTCACCTCTAATCTTTCTGAGCTCCTGTTGTTGGAAAGACTGAGAGTTGGAAGATGACATTGTCCTGAATAGTAGTTCATTATTAGAGCTGATTGGAATTTTTGTTTTTATTTTCCCACCAGGAACATTTGAAAATCAAAATCTGAAATTTTGACTAATAACTGAAATTTTGATGCTGCTACAGCAATTCATGGGAATAATCATTCATGTGCATCATGCTCCCCTTCTTCTCATTAGGTGAGGCTCACTGGTCAGACTACATCTCTTTTCTTGGTAAAGGGAACCAATATATGATAGGAGATAAAATCTGGCTGGGAAGACTGGCCCATGGAGGAGAATATGAGCATGAGGCATGCCAAATTCCTTGGCAGTATTTTCATATTTCAAATTTAAGACAAAACCTGAAAACTCTTTGCTTTTTAGGCACTCAGTTCTTCAAAGAAAAGCTTTTCCATAGAAAGCAGACACTTTTCACAAAATATTTCATTTAGTCACACCTAATTTGCTGTTTGTGTTTTATTGTTCTTAACACAATTTTGTTGGAAACTTTTTTGACCAGGTCTACTTTAATGGGCTTACAAAATTCTACTAGTTTGTTGTGTAGGGAAAGAAATCCTGTGGATAGTGTTTCAAGAGTATCCTCCCTGTTTTTTAAAACCTGTCCCCATGGGTACAATCTAGTGCAATCCAAAGGAAAAAAAAATTCCTAACAATAATAGTACCTTCAGAAAGGTTGGACTGACCAAGAGCAAAGAAAATATACCCTCATCCCAAACACATTCAAATTGTGTGTGACAGAACATACATAAACATATGTAGTACACTGTCCCATTCATCAATTTTTTTTAATGTTCAGCTTTGTATGGCTCAGTTCTTTTGCTCACACTTATTTCTCTCTTTCCTATACCCTTTTCTTTCTTTTTATTTATTTCTATTTCCTGTGTCATTCTCTCTTTCCATCTCCATCCTCATCTTGTGCTGCCCTTAATGGAAGAAGAGGGTGCTGAGTTTCAGTTTAGGTGACCTTATTTGACTTATCTTTCTCCTTCCCCAGTTCATCAAATGGAGACTAGGAAGGTGCAGAGATGTAGGGGCAAGTTTTTGCTCAGTATAAGTAGCTAACAGCCATGTGTTACCAGAGCTGTACTGAATACACTCTTCAGACTATTGAAGTAACTATTGAAGTAGCTATGATTCTGTGAGAATCATTGTAGACCCCCAGGGTAGAACTGAGTAAATATGTTGGTTTTGTTCAGTGGCTGAACGAAAACAATTGAAGAAAAAATCTGGTCAGTTTGAAAACAAATCTGCTTTGTTTTTTCTTGCTGATATGAAGAAAAAATAGCTCAAAATAACTTGTGCGTGTCTTTGTTCTATCACATTTTTGAGTCTTTTACCCTTTTTTTAAAGTATTTTTTAGACAAATCTTTTGTAAATGCAGGAAAAAGTTTGTTTGTTAGTTTCTTTTTCTCTTTGGCTGAAACTATTTATCAAATGTGACTCAAGTTAACAAATAGTTTTGTACTCCTTGAAATGACATTTTTGATGAATTTACTATTTGACTGAAAAATTTTGCTGAAGCACACTTGGTCCAGTCCAGTGCCCATTGGGTGTCTTTCCATTGTTCTCAGTGGATTCTGGATATATCCTGTTTGAAATGCTGTACACAACTGGGACTCACCTACATACATCCTATCAGCTTCTTCTGAGTGGAACATTAGAATTATGCTTGGTCCTGCCATAAGTGCAGGAGACTGGACTAGATGACCTCACAAGGTCCCTTGCAGTCCTACGATTCTATGTTTCTGTGGCCATGTGGATGAATAAGTGAAAGACATATTATGCAGGCTCTTTTGTCTACACTGTATGTCTAACTCGTTTTCACATTTTCTCAGTTTCCATGCCCCTAGATAGTTTGACTTTTTTCCTCCTACATCTTGACCATTTCTTTTATTGATCTAATAGGCTTTTTGCAAAAAAAGTAAGAATATTAAATTATCTCTGAAATCAGAGTAGCAGCTACTAAGGATTTCATTTTACACTTCAGTACCACCAACATGCTGGTTAAGCACAGCATACAGCATATTAACCCTCCTCCCAAATGCAAAGGTATATTGCCTTTGAGATTGAGCTGCCAGGTTCTTTATGTAAAAAGAATTTTGTTTGTGTGGAAAAGATTACAGTAAAATTACTTTGGTGGCATTAATGCCTGAGGTCTTCAGTAAGGACTGAATACATTTTTTTAAATAGAAAGAGGTCTGAGGCAGTAATCTGGCCTGATTAATCATAAATGGATTAAGGTTTGTTTGTTTTTGGTTTTTGGTTTTTTTTTAAATGGAGATTGCACAAAACTCATTTTTGTAATAGAAATTATTATACAGGTACCAAGCTCATCTTGGGAAAACCCAAAATCCCTGAAAAATACCTTGATGTTCATGAAAACATGAATTCTGAATTCATCTACCCTAAGTATTAGACTGATTTTTAAGACCAGGAAACTGAGGCAAGCTAGTTAAACCCACAGAAGAAGCGTTAGTCAGAAATGGTTTCCTACCTCCTATTCTACTATTCACAGTAGTACACATTATTCTTTGTTGACTGAATAAACCAGTGTTCTCTAAAAAAAGATTTCTTTTATTAGCCTTTTGAGAATCTTGGGCCACAGTTGGCATTAGTGGAGTTATGCTAACAGAGAGTTTAGCCTTTTTAAATATCATCTTTCTGTGTAGGTATTTTCGTTTTATAGAAACTATGTAACAGCTTCTTTACAATACGATCATCTCTTCCCTTTTTTCCAGAGATAGATTAATTGATGGAAGATTTATTACCAGAAAAAAGGAAAATCTATTTTTTACAGTGCTAAATAGAAGGTGCTGCCAAGTTTTCTGAGTTATGTGAAACTATCTAGGGTACCATTTTATAGAGAATGGATTTTGGGGTGGAACTTATCTTTTTTCATATATGGCAACTATATATCAAAGGAACATTTCAGTAGAATTTGAACTGAAATATTTAGCCATGTTTTTGATTCTTTACATAAGTAATAAGCTTCCTGACATAAAAAATCTTGAACAGGAAAAACATTCTCTCAAATGTAGAAGTTGTCTTTTAAACATTCATTAAAGTTGATATTTTTTTTCCATTTTTTGGGCTCAGTTTCAGAAGCACAAAACTTTCTTCAGAGCTAGTTAAAAGCTTGCCAGAAAATGCTTGTCTCTAGTAAGTTTGGTCGATTGCTTCAGTTTTCCAGATTTTCAATTCTCAACTAGTTATGTGTCACAAATCAGTTTGGGTCAGGGAAGCTGTTATGATCTGTGGACAAAACTTTCTCTCCTCACCGCAAAAAGAACCACATTATTGCTTTAATATATACATTTAATAATCTATTCCAGTATTTAGCTTTCAATCATAAATTGAAATAATCAGTATTAGTGAAAATAGTTTATATGCTAAACAAGAGGATCGAGAGTTAAATAATGACTACATAAAACCAAGAGTTTTCGAAGGGATAGAAACCTTCACAATACAAGCTGTAAACTAACTTCTATGTAATCAGTAAGGAAGACACTTTCCCTGTTATTCCATAATTGTCTACCACAGGATCTCTTGGCTCTTGCTGTGAAGCAGTTGGTGTTAGACAGGATCAGAGAAGGGAAATTAGATAAAATATTAGTCAGATCTTCTAAGGCCACTATGACATTATGTTAATTGAAATACCAAAGCATTTCTCTGTGATTAGAAATGGTAACCCTCAAATATTATTTTGTTGGCAAATGTTGAGCTCCTTACTGTGAAGCAAGTTGGGGTGGGTAGACTTGCCTTAAAGTATAGACTGTTAAGTTTTGATTTGGGAGACTGCTTTTGGATCTACCATTATGAAGATTCAAAAGCCACCATTTCTCCTGTAAAGAGCTTATAGAGGAACTGTGGCTGCTATCTAGGGCTGGCCAGAAAACATATTCCATTTTGCAAAATATTTTGAGATTTTGAAGCTTGCTTTTATATCATAGCAGAAATTTTTTTTTCGTGATGACAATGACTGACCTCTTAACGTATAACGTGCACGTATCCCATGTTCCAGACACACCTACAAACAAGATCTATTAACATCATGCAAAAATTTCATACTGGAGACATATTGATAATCCTGCTCATAAGAACTAATAACTCTTCTAGCCCTAACACACCCAGTTCTCAAACCTGAAAGACTAGAAGTGGTGGATTGTTCAGTCAAGAACTCCTATAATCTCATCACTAGAAGATGGAACTCCTGCACCAGTAGCATTGTGGGGGAGGATTTAGCCATTCAACTCACATTAATGTCAATCGGACTTGGATAGCTAACACATGCTGTGATGCTTTGAAAGTTTAGAACCACAATGTTTAATTTATGTGAGTAAGATGTTTTCCTAAAATAATCTCTCTGGGAAATTTCAATTCAGTATTTAAAACACCCTAAATATATCACACATTTAGCAAAGAGTAATATGTTTTGGAATTAGATTATTTGAAGGTGAGTGTTTCTAATTATTTTTCTTCATAAAGAGTAGCCATTTAAAGGCAATTACACTATGGTGTGTAGTTTCTTATATGTGACAGAAGAAAATTCCCTGAATTCAAATTAAATGTTAGTAAAGGGATTTAAACTTTTTTACATCACACAAGATATTTCAAGGAGCAGGTGATAACATCCGATATAATCATAAATAAAAATATTCCAGCAGAAAATATTAGCTGAGAAGTTCAATGAAGGAATTGCTTAAATGTAGCCAGTTAAATGGCTGTATTTGAATATGCCATAATATAATGAAAGACATTCTAAGTGAATGTTATATCTGACAACACTAGGACAGACATTAGAGCATATTTAACCGATTAGAATAGAATCCCATGTAGTAGTTGGACTCTGTGTGTGTCATCTTAGATATTTGAACAGCTGAAATTCAAAATACTTGCAGGCTGTGGAGCCAAAAGGGACCCACATTTTGACTAAGTTAGTAGAAGCTTAGCTGAACTTGTCTCAGATAGAAAGTTCTCTGTCTGTCTTAGATTTTTCTACCTCTCCTGGCAGGCCAGCTCTGCCCTCTTCATCAGTTGTATGTGAACTGGTAGCTGGCTAAACTTTAGAGTGGGTTTATCATTTTAGTGGAGTTCCCAAATAGTGTCTGATTGGTCAAATGTGTCCAACACTGTTATATATCCATATCAGTGTAGTTACATAGTCTATTCCTGTAGGTTCCATTTTGAAGTTCCTTTTTAATACATTGTATCCAAATAACAAACTAGCACCTAGAAGTGTGATTCACAAACAACAACCACAATAAAAATAAATTTAATTTAATGCATACCTTTCCAAACCAAAGGACTTAAGAGAATGTCTTCACTTGAATTATATCACTGTAAGAAGCTTTCAGTGTTTTACTAAGAAAAAGTTCCAAACTACTTAATATCAACTGTGGTATAGCAAGGGCAGAGGGCACTGGGAAAGTTCTCCTATTTGAATCCGGGGTAGGTGGGTGGGTCCAACTGATTACGGGGGACAACAAATGAAAAAAACAGGAAAGGGCGTGGGGGTCACAGGGTCAAACGTAGGAAACCAGAAGGGGACACCGAACAGAGAACCCTGGACAGCACCCACTGCTCCTTGAAGGGGTTCAGGGAGCCAGCGGACGCCGCCCAGAGGAACTCTGCCCGGAGACGTGAATTGATGAGGGAACGGAAATAGACCTCACAGTCACAGACAGCCCCCCCTGCCAACCTCCTCTCCCTGGACTTGTAGATGGCTAGTTTGGCCAGGGCTAAGAGGAGGTTGACGAGGAGGTCCCGTGAATTCGTGGAGCCACAGATGGGTGTGAATAGATGAACAAGTGAGGGGAAAAGCCAGAACCTCAGCAAGAGGTTCTGGAGGAGCCGGAAGAGGGGCTGCAGCCTGGCACACTCCAGATATACGTGCGCCAGGGTCTCCCTCACGCCGCAGAAGGGGCAGGTGTCAGGGTGGGAGGTGAACCGCGCCAGGTACGTGCCCGTGCTCACGGATCCATGAAGGAGCCACCAACTGATGTCCCCGGCAGGCCGTGGGGTCAAGGTGGAATACAGGCTGGCCCACCGGGGGTCCTCGCCCTCCGAGGGTGGTAGTAGGTCCCGCCACTTCGTGTCCGGGCGGGACACGAGGGCGAGGAAATTAAGGGTGTGGAGCACGAGCACGTACAGATGGTTCCTCGGCGCGGTCTGGAAGGGGACCGGCTGCAGATCAAGCAGCCGGCTTGGGGCGTGAGGATGGGGGGCCAAGGGGGTTCGCGGAGCCGAGGCCCGATGGTAAGCACCGGAGGGCTGGGGCTGAGGGGGGGACAGGGAGCACCCTCTTGCAAGACCCACCCAAGGTACATCAAAGCAGTAGGGGGTAAGGCTACCTTCACCTCCTGGAGTATGCATCGGGGGATTCGGAGGATGGGAACACCCATGCGCCGAGCCAGCGCATGAGGGTCCATCCAGTCCCCCTGGGCATAGTCCAGGAGGTCTCCGACCCTGGTGACTCCTGCCAGGACCATCCGCCATCGCACCGAGGGGGTCTCCGCCACCTGCACACTCAGCTGGGGCTCTGCGAGGAGATCCTCCCCCTCGGTGACCGCAAGGGGCCTGGAGGAGCCTCCAGGTCCGGAGGAGGTCCTGGTAGAAGACCGGCAGCTCGGAGAGGTCTCGCGGAAGACCTCTCCGGTGGAGAAAAAAGAGCTGCCAGTTGTATCGGACCCCTCGGAAGCGGCGGAGGAAGACGTGCGCCAAGTGGCTCCACGCCGGACTACCTGCACCATAAAGGAGTCTCTGCAGGGCCTGGAGGCGGAAGGTATGGACCCGGCTGCAGATGCAGCACAGGCCCTGCCCGCCTTCCTCCAGGGGGAGACTCAGAATCCCTGCAGAAACCCAGTGCAGTCCTGGCCAAAAGAACTCCAGAACTGTCTCCTGGAGGTAGGCCAGTAAACTCGGGGTAGGGACCAGGGTGTTGAGCCGGTGCCAGAGCATGGACAGGATGAGCTGGTTGATCACCAGTGCCCTCCCCCGGAGGGAGAGGCACTGGAGAAGTCCTGTCCACCTCCGCAGCCGCAGGGCAGAGCTCTTGGCCCTGTTGACCCGGGCAGAGGAGGCTGCCGAGTAGACGGCCAGGCAGTCCTCCAGCCGCACCAGGTCGCCCGGGTCCTGGACCACTAGGAGTACGTCATTGGCGTACGCCGAAAGGACCAGCCTCAGCTCCAGCTCACGGAGCACCAACCCCGTCAACCTCCGGCGGAGGAGACAGAGGAAGGGCTCCATGGCCAGAGCGTACAGCTGGCCTGACAGCGGACAGCCCTGACGCACTCCTCGCCCGAAGCTGACCGGTTCGGTCAGGGTCCAGTTGAGCTTGACCAAGCACTCTGCGGAAGCGTACAGCATCTGGAGAAAACCCACGAAACGGGGTCCGAAGTCGAACGCCTGCAGGGTGCCCAGGAGATACCCGTGGTCCATCCTGTCGAACGCCTTCTCCTGGTCCAGGGACAGGAGGGCGAATGACAGACCATCCCTACACCCGAGTTCCAAGAGGTCCCGGACCAGATAAAAGTTGTTAAAGATGCTACGGCCCGGGGTGGTGTAGGTCTGGTCGGGATGGACCACGTCTTGCAGCACGGACCCCAACCGCAGTGAGACAGCCTTGGCCACAATTTTATAGTCCGTGCTGAGGAGCAAGATGGGATGCCAGTTTCGAAGGTCGCGGAGGTCCCCCTTTTTGGGTAGCAGGGTGAGCACAGCTCACCTGCAGGACAGGGGGAGAGCTCTGCTGGCCTCGGACTCGGCCCAGACGGTGACGAGGTCTGGGCCGAGGACGTCTCAAAACACGCAGTAGAACTCCACGGTCAGCCCGTCCATGCCTGGGGATTTATTGTTGGGCATGAGGCGGACGGCTTCTGAGAACTCAGCCAGAGTGAGAGGTAGCTCCAGCCGGCCTCGGTCGCCCGCGCTGACCGTGGGAAGTTCGTTCTAGAGCACCCTGCAGGCGGCGACGTCGGTTGGATCCGGGGAGAAAAAGTCAGCGTAGAAGGCCCTGGCCCTTCCACGCATATCCACCGGATCTGTGAGGGGGGTGCTGTCAGCAGCCAGGAGGCAAATGACATGCTTCCGGGCCCCCCTCCTTTTCTCCAGGGCATGGAAGAAGCGGGAGCCGTGATCCATCTCCCGAAGGTGATGGATGCGGGATTGGACGAAGGCACCCCCGAGCCCGGAGGTCTTCGAGGGCCCGAAGCTCCTCCCGCTTCTCCCAGCATGCTCCGCAGAGGGACGGATCCTCAGGGCTGGTGGCTAGATGCCTCTCCAGCTGTAAAACCTCCCACTCCAACTGCTCTATCCCCGCATCCCGCCGCTGGCTGGCCCCCCGAGTGTAGTCATGGCAGAAGAGCCTAGTGCGCACCTTCCCCACATCCCACCAGCGCTGCGCCGAGGGAAAGGCGCCTCTCTGCCCCCGCCAGGCCACTCAGAACTCCCGGAAGGACGCCACAAATCCCACATCCTCCAGCAGGCTGTTGTTAAAATGCCAGTAGGCCGGCCCCGGCCTCTCCGCAGTGAGAGAGGCCGTCACGGTCACCATGTGGTGATCCGAGAACGGGGCCGGCCGGACGCTGGAGGAGTGGGCCTGCGCAAGATGGTGACGAGAGATATAGATGCGGTCCAACCGGGAGTGGCGCGACCGATCTTCCCCCACCCGGACGTAGGTGAAGGTGACAGCGTCATCCGGGTGGTGGTCGCGCCAGACGTCCACCAGGGAGTGATGGTCGATAATTCCCCGGAGGACGTCCACGGCGGCCTGACACTGCTCGGTCCCCGTGCAGTCCTACTCCTCTAGGGTGGTGTTGAAATCCCCGCCCAGGACCAGGCATTCATGAGGATCTAAGATGCCAAGGAAGGCAGCCGCCTGCTGGAAGAAACGCACACGCTCCGGACCGGCGGTCATGGCGTAGATGTTGACAAGGCTCAGTGCCAGCCCCTCCACATGGACCCGGAGGTGCAGCAGGCGGCCCGGCACGACCTCGGTGACCCCCAGCACCTCGGGATGCAGCACAGGGGAGAACAGGGTGGCCACTCCGCCTGCATGGGCGGAGAGATGACTAAGGTACACCCCGTCTCCCCACTCCAGCCGCCAGCTGGCTTTGGCGGCTGGGTCTGTGGGGGTCTCCTGCAGGAACGCTATAGAGTACCCCCCCTCCTGAAGGAAGGAGAGCACCTGGTTCCTGCGGAGACCCGTCCTGCAGCCCCTTGTATTTAAGGTGATGATGGTGACAGGCATTACGAGGAGGGCTGGGGGGGATCCTCACGGGCAGGGGCACCGGCGACCTTCGTCGGGCTCCGCAGCAGTCCATGGTCAGTCCCATAGGCCATGAGGGCATCACGGAAGCTGCGGGCCCTCTGGTAGGCCGCGGCGTCCTGCCATCCTTCATGGTGGTCCTCACGGCCCAGAGGACGCGGTGGAAGTCCCCCCAGCGCTGCAGAGCAAGCCTCACTCGGCTCCAGGCACCACTTGTGTCCTGGAGAAAGACACGGATCTCTTCGCACAGCGCCTCAGGGGGTTCATCCTCTGGCTTGGCCTCCACAGCTGTCTAGGGGACCACAGGGATGGGGGCTAAGGGTGGTGGCGGCGGAGGGAAGACAGCAGCCCCGAGTGGGCTGGGAGTGCTGAACACAAAGGCTGCCTCCTGGGAGCTCTTCATAGGGAAGGAGACAACACCAGGGGCGGCAGATGAACAGGCAGTGGGGGGGGAAGAGGTAGGTACAGGGAGGGGTATGGGGGCTGAGGAAAGGTAAGGAATAGGAATTGGGGTAGGAGTAGGGGAAGGGTCAGGGCAAGGAGCAGGAGAGGGTTCAGGGTTAGAATTGGGGATGGATCCCACAGCCACAGCGGCCGGGCAGGCGGGCTGCATAGGCTCTTGGTTGGGGCCGGGAGCTAAGGAGGTGGGCACGGGGTGGGTGGTCTCCACGGTGGTGTCCTGTGGGGTTGCAGTGCCCATGGCTTCAGGCCCTTGTGAGGGGACAGCTGGGCAAGCATCATTGGGGAGGATGGGAAGGAGCTGGCCCACAAGAAGGGTTTGGGCACCCAGTGGCTTGGGGCTCAGCCATTTGGCCTCAGCCGACACTTCAGTGGCTGGGGTGGTGATGGTGGGTTCCCCTTCTCCAGTGTGGTGGATGGAAGGGTCGAGGGGGGTTGCAGTGGTGGGAGCAGGGGTGGCAGCTGAGGATGGGGAGGAGGGGAGAGGCCACTCAAAATTGCCCTGCTCTAAGCCCTCCTCGCATGGGGATGGGTTGTCCTCCGGGCAGACCGGGGTCAACCACAGGGTGTCAATCTCCTCCATTAAGTAGGAGAAGTCTCCCTCCGCTGCCTGGAGATCTTCCCCGGCACTGGCGAGGGGTCTGGATGGCAGTGGGGCTGGGCAGGTTCCGGATGGGGACTCCTCAGGAGGGACTCTAGGAGGGCGATGGTACAGCCCACATCTGCCGCCACGGCTTCCTTGGCCGGTGCACCCCGCTGGGCTCTAGCAGGGGGTGCGGCCGTAGGCCCAGCCTCAGCAGCCCCTCTCCTGGCTTTGTAGGGGCTTGCGCCCCCCTTGGCTTCAGGTGAGAGGGGGCGCTGGGCTCCGGCCTTACGATTGCCACACCTACCCCGCACGAGCTCCCAGCCTCCTGAGGTGGAGGGCTGGGCAGCAGGGGCAGGGTCAGGGGGCAAGAGCACAGGGGTTGGGGTTTTGGAAAGAGGGGGTGGGACAGCAGGGGAGGGAGAAGCCTCCCCCTGGGGCATGCCCCCTCCGATGCCCGACAGTGCCGGCCCTGGCTCTGCAGGCCCCACTGGACTGCTCCGGGCGTCAGCGGGGCCCATCAGCTCGCCTGGGCGATCCAGTGGGGGCGCCCCCGGGGCCCGAGCGCAGGTGATTCTTGCTGACGGAGGGGGGTTGGCCACAGGGACCGGACGGCTGGGGGGGGCACCATTGCTAGTCTGATTGGTGCCCCCCTGGGTCTCAGGGGTCCCGGGCTTCCCTCCGTGCCGGGCCAGGGGGCAGTTCCTCCGAACATGTCCCACTGCCCAGCAGAGGTAGCACCGGGTCTCCCCCGTTGTATAGTGGACCCGGTGCTGGGCCCCTTGATGTGGCACCAGGAATGACCCCTCGAGCGCCTCCTCGCCACGCGCCACTGCCGGCAGCAGCTGCAGCTGCACCTGCCGGTGGAACGAGAGGACGTGGCGAAGGGCAGGGTCCTTGCAGCCGAGGGGAAGATGGTGGAGAGGGGCTTCCCCAGGGTGGCGAGGAAAGACAGAAGGGCAGCATTGGGGAGGAAGGGCAGTCTCCCCTCTTATGAAAGCTGTTGCATACCCCAAATCATTTTTGTTGCCCTTCTCTGTATCTAATATATATTTAGAAGGGACAATCAGAACTGTATTCAGTATTCAGTGTCTGGGCATACCATCAATTGGGATAGTAGCATTATGATGTTTTCTTTCTTATCTATCCCATCCCTAACCATTCCTAATATTGTATTAACTTTTTGACTAGAGCTTCACATTGAGCAGACGTTTTCCTTCCCCTGAGATCACTTTCCTGAATGGTAAAAACTAAAATACACCCCATCATTTTTCATGATTAGCTAAGATTATGTTTTCCATTGTGCATTACTTTGCACTTATCAACATTGAATTTCATCTGCCATTTTGTTGCACAGTCAGCCAGTTTTGGGGGATCCCTTTGGAATTCTTCCAAGTCCTCTTTGAACTTAACTATATTGAGTAATATCATGCCCTCTGCAAACTTGCTATTTCACTGTTAAACCCTTTCTCAGATCATTTATGATTATGTCCAACAGCACACGTCATGGTAAAGATCCCTGGGTGACCCCACTATTTACCTCTCTCCACTGTGAAAACTGGCCTTTCTTCCTACACTTTGTTTCCTATCTTTAAACCAGTTGAGTGGTACTTCTCTCTTATCCCATGACTACTTATCTTGCTTAAGAGCCTTTGGTCAAAGGCTTTCCGAAAGTCCAGGTACACTATATTACTGGATCAGCCATGCCAACATGCTTGTTGACAACATGCTCATTGACCCCCTCAATCTAATAGATTGGTGAGGCATGATTTCCCTTTACAAAAGCAATGTTGACTCTTCTCTAACAAATTGTGTTCATCTATGTGCCTGATAATTGTGTTCTTTACTATAGTTTCAACCAATTTGCTCAGTACGCTGTCATGACCGGGACATGGGTGGTCTGACCTGGTGGTCTGAGCAGGAGTGGGGAGTCAGACCAGATCTAATAGCAGAAAGTCAGAGTCCAAGCCCAGCCAGAGGCAAATCAGATATCAGAGGGCAGGCAGGGTCAAATTTTATCAATTTTTATCAGAACCTTCTCTATTAGTACATGAAACTGGGACAGTTTTCTTAGGCTGGGTCCACACTGATGGTGACAAATTTGCCACCGGCAGATCGACCGCTCTGGATTCACTGAGCGGTCTGTGTAGACCCACTCAATTGATCCAGCAAGCGATGCAGGAAAACTACCCCAGTAAGTGGCGTAGCGCTGCGTCAAAGGGACGCAGCGTGGAGGACAGCGCATGGAGGAGATGCTGCAAAGTCGACGGGAGATACGGAAGTGATTTACATCACTTGTGTATCTCTTGTTGACTGCCGCCGAATCGCAAATATAAGTGTAGACCGGGCCTCAGATTTGTCTCTTAACAATAATAGCTCAACTTTGGTAATTTCCCTCACATCCTATACAGTGAAGACTGGTGAAAGAATTAATTTAACTTCTCTATAATGGCCTTGTCCTCCTTGAGTGCTCCTTTAGGACCTCGAACATTCACTGACCTTTCTTTAGCAGAAAGACCAGTAGATTAAATCTCTCTTTCTGGTTATCTGAGTTAGCATTTATTCGGAAGTAGGTGGCTCCCCACATTCCATTTCTGTAGCTGTCGTTTGACTATGACTCTTCTTGTTTGCTAATGTAAAATTGCATAAGAGCTGAAAAGGTCATATCATTTAAGGGCATCCTTCCAGGCTCTGTGGAATTTGAAGCAAGATTGACTGACTGAAGGATGTAATGTACATTAAAAAAGTTTACCACAAGGATTGATTTTGTAAATTGATACAGTTAGTCTATAACATTTAGAAAAAGGATGTAATCTCCTGTGTGATGCTTTACTAAAAGTACAGTGAGAACGGGTAAAAGTTTTAATCTCTTACATTCTCACTCTAAAAGGAAAATCCATTTTAATGGCACATAAGTGGAGCAATAAATTGCATTTCTATTTTGCAATTGGGCCATAAGCATGCTCATCAGCATGGCACACACTATTCTAAACCTCCTAAAGCTGTTGCAGTTAATCATTAAACTTAAACTATACAAACTATACAAACATTTTCCGATCTTCTGGATTATTTTATTACATCATCAGATTCAGTAACTCTGGGTGCCACAGCATGATGCAGAGGTGGCACCCTTCATCTTTTTTTCATTGAAATATTTTGAGGTTTTCACCAACAAAGCAAAGGAAAATGTAGGGTACCTTGAGTTATGTGGGCAGGAGGTACATATTTCACTCCTTTAACACTTCTAGTTCTGCAAGCTATTCCCTTTCTGAATCAAATTTTCAAAATCGGTCTTTTATGTTTGTACAACTTGAAGTTAAACTCACACTCTTAGGAACAAATGAAGGGCACTGAATATATAAATTCTATAAATATAACTTCCACATACAAAAATAGAAAGTATTAACACCAACAATGCACTTTTTCAGAATGACTTAGATCTAATGTGATATTTCTAACCTTGACACTACTCATCTTGATTAAAAATAATGAAGTAGTAGTGAGGGTGGAAATTTCAAGTCACTTTCCCATTAAAGTAAAATTTCTGGCTAGAACATATGTTCTTTAAAAAAGCTGATTCATGTTGTCTGCATATCAGTAGATAACCTATTCCAAATCAAATATATTGGGCTTTATAAAAACATGTTGTTTCCTAATGTGAAACCAGATAGTTCTTTAAATATAATCATCCCTATTAATTATAAAGCTGCAATATAAAGTAAAGCTACCAATCACAGCAGTAAATACAATTTCAATTTGGTCCCATGTTTCATGATTTTTTTCTCCTTAGCATTTACATTATGACAGTTCCTCAAGTCCTGGTCCTTTCCAAAAATGCTTTATTCATTTCCTCATAGAGAAGAATCATTGGATGCTGTTCAATTGTCCTTGGGGATCTCAAATACTAAAATTATCTGCTTGCATTCTTGATCAGGATGTTCTGTTTTCAGTGGAATGAACCTCTTACTTAAGTGAAGATTTTCCCAAACAAAAGCTGAAACAGAATAAAACTGTTTAAAAGCACACCCTCAATTTAAAAATCACTCTTCTGTTTGAAAAAAATATACCTATTATTGATACAAGTAGCATCTAAGATTATGACAGCTAAAAGAAATTAGAGACAAAGATGTCTGATCTTTGTTTTCTTTGAGCAGCTGTATTGTCAGCGAGGGCTCAGCTCCTCAATGCTTAGGTACATGAGTAACTTTACATGAGCAAGTAGGCCCACAGAAGTCTTTATACAGTCTGCTTTCCCAGTTGGTTATGGAGATCTTTCATACAAGTGAGAAAAACATTTTTAAACATAAGAAATTGAAATGGTAAAATCATAAACATTAGCAGGCAGAGTAAGCTACAGCTGTAGTAACTGAACCACTAACTACATTTAAAAACTGACAATTTAAATTAACAAAGGCCCTTTCATCTCAGAATTGGTTGGGTTTGGAAGCAGTGGTTAAATCTGAATGTGCTGATTCCATTTCCCAGGTTGGGCTATGATAGTTTTCAGTCACATTCTTTCTGCTCAACTTTTTTGTTTATTTCAATTTATCCAATACCTATCCCAAGTTCTTATCAGCTATAAAATGTGAATTCTTCTTTGAAATAATTTAATTCTTAATTTTTAGATTTCCTAATTCATTACTGGTTATTGCTATATCTGCTGCTTATTTGCTTGCTCTACAACTGGACACTAATAACTAGATTTTCGTATGTGCTCTCTATTCCACTTCTCTCATGAACACATAACATTTGTCGCTTTTGGAAAAAGTAGGTTATCGATCCTATCCAAAGCCCCATAAAATAAATGGGAGTGCTCGGTATCTAGCAGCATTAATTAAGAATTGAAGGAGTTGGCTTCTGCACATTTGTTAAAATATGGCCACAAAAGAGAAGTGGGATTGTCAACCAAACAATATGAGCTTGATATACAACGTGCAGAAGACCATAAATACAGCTCCTATTACATCAGTTGATTTTGGATCAGGACCTATGTAATTTTGTCTTTAAGGATTTGGCATCACTAGTGAGTTAATTTATACGTCATGTATTTCTGTTAACCCAATCTCAGTTTTTCTATCCAAATAGAAACACTTATCACTCATATAGTTATGGTAGTAATATAAGTTGGGTGGTATGACTGGCTCAGTTATATGGCAGTCCTCATGTTACATTAATACATTATCAGACCAGAAGGGACCATTGTGACAATCTAGTCTGAACTCCTGAGATATTCTAAATTTGGGATATTTATTCTAAATTTACCAATCATGAAATAGGTGATAACTTGTTTGTTATCAACATTTCTCACCATTACTGAGATGAATGGAAGCACTGTGTACCTCCTATAGTTTGTATGTCTGTCATAGACTGAGGATGGCAGGGCTGCATCTGGTCACAATCAGAGTATCTTCCAGGTTACTACACCCAGAGGGTTAGAGATGTAATTATTTTTTAAATGAAAGCTTTGCATTCTTTTGGAAAAACGGGTAAGGATGTAAGGGAAATTCTGGAAAGGCATATCACTGAGTTTTGGCTTGGTCTGATTCCGGATCATCAACTCAGTTTTTCAACAGCAAAGTCACTTTTATAGAGTGAAGGAGGAAAACATTGTTAGAGGCAGAAACAGAAGAGTTCTATGTTGAAAGAGATCAAGTGATTTTATAAAGATTCTCAATGTGATCTAGTTGGAAAACTTCTCTCAAAACAAAATTTAGATGAAACCCTCGGGGGGTGGGGAAGGGAAGGAAAAGAATCTTTTTGTGATAAATGTTTTTCATTTTTTGGCCAGCTGTTCCTAACTCTGCCTTCTTAACATGATTTGTAAGAAATGGAGAGTAGGATACAGAGACTCACAAATTTTCAGCCAAAGGTAGAATGTGCACACTTACAAAAATGTTCACAGGCCTTCAAATCAGATACTACTACATACAACTATTGGTGTGCACAAACAGTTGTCCAATTTGAGTACATCTAGGTTCTGATGGACACAATGGGTATGAGTACAATGCTGCAAGTGTACTTGCAGCTGAACAAAATTTCAGAGTCGTGGTATCCTCGAAGATGCTGTCAATACATTTATATACCTATTACAGTATTTGCCACACAGCAAGAAGTGTCCTACATAAAGCAATACTTACGAGCTTTGATTTTCTTTTAAGAAAATGTAGATGGGAAATCACTCCTTTTGTAGAGAGAAAGAATGGCTTTCTAATTTTGGGGAAGGCTTATAAAAAATCCATGTGTATACATCCTATAGGGAGAGTACAATATTGCCTCTGAGATTGTTTTATTTGAACTTTTTTATTTAGTGATTTTTGCATACCCCGACAACTAAATGAACAAAACATTTTAAAAAGACACAGAAAACAGCTATTAACTCATTCATTCTAGAAAACAAGATTTCCTGTTTTTAAAAAAAATGTATTTAAGATGACATTTTGAGAGACACCAGACTATTTGGCAGCAGCTCTTCAATATGACATCACAAGGAAAACATCGAATCTGTAAATTCAGGAGTTGTACCCTATGACTGGAGAATTACTATTATCATACATACTTTTAAGAAAGGGGTGGGGGGGAAGTGATCCGGGAAACCACCGGCTTGTAATTGCATGCAAGGTCTTGGAACAAATTCTGAAAGAAAAAGTAGTTAAGGACAAAGTGGTAAACAGTAATTTGGGGTAAAAGACAATATGATTTTAAAAAAGGTAGATTGTTTTAGACCAAATTGATCTCCTCCTTTGAGACAATAACTGATTATTTTTAGACAAAGAAAATGCAGTAGATCTAATATACTTGGATTTTAGTAAGGCATTTGATACAGTTTCACTTGGGAAATGATTAGTTAAATTGGAGAAGATGGGGATTAATATGAGAATTGAAAAGTGAATAAGGAACTGGATAAAGGGGATACTATAACAGGGTCATACTAAAAGGTGAACTTTCAGGCTGGCGGGAGGTTACTAGTTGTTTTCCTCAGGATCAGTCTTGGGACCAATCTTATTAACATTTTTATTAATGAGCTTGGCACAAAAAGTGGGAATGTGCTAATAAAATTTGCTGATGGCACAAACTTGGGAGATATTGCCAATACAGAGGAGAACTGAACTATCACACAAGAAGATCTGAACAGAGGGATAAATCCGAGGGAGGGAGAGGAGTTATTAAAGTAAAATGCCAATCCTGACACAAAAACAAATGCATATAAACTTGCTATGAAATAGTTTAGAATTGAAATTAGAGGAAGGTTTCTAACCATCAGAGGATTGAAGTTCTGGAGTAGCCTTCCAAAGAGAGAAGTGGGTGCAAAAAAACCTATCTGGCATCAAGAGCTTGATAAGTTTATGGAGGGGATGGTATGATGAGACTACCTACAATGGCATATAGCTGATTTGCAACTGTTAGCAGCAAATATCTCTAATGGCTGGTGATGGAACACTGGAGAGGGAGGGCTCTGAGTTACTTCAGAGAATTCTTTCCCAGGTATCTGGCTGGTAGGTCTTGCCCACGTGCTCAGGGTCCAATTGATCGCCATATTTTGTTTTATGAGGAAATTTTCCCCGGGATCATATTGGCATAGACCCCGGTGAGGGGGGTCACCTTCCTCTGTAGCATGGGGCAGAGGTCACTTGCAGGTTTAAATTAGTGTAAACAGTGGAGTCTCTGCAACTTGAAGTCTTTAAATCATGATTTGAGGACTTCAGTAACTCAGCCAGAGGTTATGGGCCTATTAGAAGAGTGGGTGGGTGAGATTCTGTGGCCTGCAATGTGTAGGATGTCAGACTAGCTGATCAGGATGGTCCCTTCTGGCCTTAAAATCTGTGAGCCTGAATCCTGCTCATGAGGCTTTGCATGTAGAGGCCTCACTACACTCCATTCTCCCTCTTTTCACACTGAAGTACAGTATCATCCCCTCCATGGCACCATTGCTCTGTGGAAATGCCCCTGTAGAGCAATCCCATAGAGATGAACTTTTGTAGATTTCAGTAGGCAGAGCTCTTGATACAAGAGATTTTTTAGTTGCTCTTTGGTGTGAGGAATACAGCATTAAAGTTATTGTCCTGCCACCACTAGCTGAAGCAAGGAAAAGATAGAAATGAAACTTATTTAAAATTAAAGTGGTGACAGTGAATCATATTGTTAAAGCACATATAAACGTGTAATTGCTTACTGTTTTAAAAGCTTTAATAATAATTAATAAAGATAGTATTAAGTGGTTACGGACAGAAAAAACAAGATGGAGGTTGCAGGCAATCACAGACAGAATAACTAAAATGGTGGTCTTAGAGCAATTTGGCCTATAGAGAGCAGGCAGGCTAGGGTGAGAAAAAGATCACTCCAAAATCTGATGGGAGGGGTCAGTCAAGCATCCTGCAGGTTTTCAAAAAGGTCCACCTTGATTGACAAATGAGTTTAGTGGCTGTGATTGGTTCTTAAGATGGCCCAATAAGGAAGATTGATGGATGAGTACTCTAATGACCAGATTTGAGAAAAGAACCAATCAGAGTAAACCAAAATCTGTATATAAGGGAGAAAGCTAACAGGCTTGAGTCAATGTGAGTGGAAGGTGCTGGAGGGGACATCAGGAGACATCAGAAGCTGAAGGATAAGAGCTGAAATTATGAAGAGAAAAGAAAGAGCTGCAGACAGAACAGAAGGATCCACTGAAAGAGCAGAGGGGTGGAAGACTACAGGAGAAATATGCATGATGATGCTCATATAAGGAAACAAATAGAATGTATGAGGAGGTGTCTGGGATAATAAAGTTAGATATTTGTTTGTGTATGTTTATGTATACTGTTCTAGTGTATAGGTAACAACTTGCTGTTAGTGCATGCAACTTGCTGCTACATGTGACTGGCTATTGCATGTAGAATGTAACTTCCTAAAAGCTATTTCCTATTGTATAATAATTGCAACACTGGGTACTTTAGTATGTTTACAAGCCAAGGGAATTTATTTTACCTTTTAGTATGTCTTTTGCAGAAATAATATATAATGCCTTTAGATTCATTGTATTAAAAATATTGTGTTATCAAAGATTACTGCTTGAGTGTCAATCCTTTGAGCAGAAGGCTGTATCTGTGTCCTTCCAAGGGTCAGCAGAGTTAGTCTGTTCCAAGGAGCTTTCCAAAGGTCAGAAGGAAACCTGGTCAAACCCTAGCAATTCCTTTAGGTGGGCCACCTCCTTTCACCTACAAAAAACAGACAAATTGACAATTGAGTTACTGATGAAGTCAGGCCATTGTCTGATTTTTTTTTTTTTTTTTGAGGGGGGGGTAACACTGTGGATGGGAGTTTTCAGAGCAGAAGTGATTGGTGCTAGCTATTCCTCTGCTCTGCAAGGGATATTCAATTGAATATTCCTTTCTTGTTTAAAAAACAATCTTGGTTTTTTGTTTGTTTGTGTTTTGGGGGGTGGGGGGGCATGGAGGAACTCTGTGAGAAGCACAGCTAGCTAATTGTCTTATTGCTAGGCAAACCAGCAAGCTCAGCTGTGCCCAATGAGCCTTCTCCAAATGGTTATGCTTCCTGATTGGGCAGTAGAGTATGTGGCCTGCTATTTAAGCCTTGCCTTGATCTCAACATGTACCATGCCTGCTGCTGCAATTGCTATGCTCCTGCTTCAAATCCAGCTCTAGCCCGGTTCCAGCCCTGGTCTGGCTTACCTCTAGCTTTTCTTCCAGTGTTACTCTAGTCCTGTTCCAGACTCAGCTCCTGTCTGCTCCATCCTAGTCTTTGCTTCCCTTCTCTGCTCCTAATCCTGACTCTGATTCTGACCTCTGGCTTGGCTTTTTTACCTTGATTGGGCTTGATGTACCGCTTTTGCCTGTGGCTTCACCCTTAGCCTGGTACCTGACTCCTGGATCTACACTACTTTGATCTGAAAAGGCCCTGTTCCACCCACTAGGTTGGCCACTCAGGACCCACCAGTTTATCATTTGAGCAGCTTACAAAGAACAGATACAGTGAGGGTACAGGCTTAACAACATAGAGGTCCCTTCTGGAATGACTAATGCAAGAACCCAGCTCACCCTTGTAGACTATGTTGGGGCTTTACAGGAACTTCCGTTCTAGGTTGCTGCACTACAAGACAGTACTGCTGCCCTTCAGGCCATCACCTAGGGACACCTCCCAGCCCTCACATCTACTGTTCCCAAGCCCAACATCCACCTGTTTGACAAGTTCACTGGGGACTATGAAACAATTCTGCCTGCTGTTTGTACTGTGACTGCTAATCCAGACTGGTTCTCAGTAGGACTTGCAATTAGCATAGTTATTGGAGAGGCCCTGACATGGGCTAGGCTTGCACTCCTTAGAACATTTTGTCCAGAGTCTGTCCAGGCAATAAGAGGCATTTTTGATTACCCTAATAGACACCGCACTGAAGGAGCTGCACTCTAAGCCATCAGGCAGGTGTCCGAGCCTGTTTCCACATACACAGCTGAGATCTGATGCCTGGCAGCTGATACTCACTGGAATAAGGTCACACAATGACATTACGTCTGGCAACAACTCAATAATTCTAATTAATGATGAATTAGCTAAGGTGAAACCCCTGCCTAGCACAGGAGTCTTGATTGATCTGTGTATTAGGATTGATTACTGGCTAACAGAACAAGGCTAGGAAAAGAGGCATGACACCAACCCTCATGGAATTGGAGCCTTCTGTTCTATGTGACCCTGGGTAGTCAACTGAACAGCGAGCTGATGCAGATTGCTTCTCTTTGCTGATGAAAAGAACCAGAGTCCATTTATAGGACTCTCTCTTTACTGTGGGGAATGAAATCATTTTGTGGTAGAGTTCCTGGCCAAGAATCAATGCCCCTCAGGGTAGGGAAACACCTTCATTCAGCCCTTATAGTACTTCACTCTGCCCACAGTGAGTTACTCTGCCAGAAATCCTGATAAACCCTAATGAGCACACCACTTCACTTTTTCTTCCCCTCCACCTTCAGTACCCAACAATGGCTGACCTCTGCTTGGAGGCATTGATGAACTCAGCCAATCTGTTAACATTAGTGATCAAGAAATTGTCAAAGGTCAGTGAATTCCTATCCTCAAAGGTTCCCTGAGCTTGTTGAGATTATGGAAGGGTCACCCCTCTCTTCTGGGCCTGTCATGTATAACAGGGCACACCTGGAGGTCATCACCAGTGGTGGACAATGGGAAATTATGCAATTCAGGGTGCTATGCACCCTGTAGTCATCAGTCATCATAGGTGCCCCTTGGCTCATCACCCATGACCCCCAACCTGCTAGCAATAAGGAGAGTGTTCTTCATCTACCCATGCTGTGAACAAGAATGCCTCCTGAGTTTCTGTCCATGGGTGATAGCACTCAGAGATGCTTTCCAAACCCTAACACTTCCAGAGAAACAAACAGCCATCCTTCAGATTCCTATGAAATATCTGGAGTTTGCCATGTGGTTTCACAAACAGAAGTTGGACACCCTACCACTCCAGTGCAGTAATGACTGTCCTACTGAATTCTGCCAGGGTTCCCTTTGGACACAGTTACAATCTGTCTGGGATTTATTTGTTCCTCCACCTCCCCTTCTGCTGTTCATATTGTGTTGATAGACAAGAAGGATGGCTCTCTGACTCTGCGTTTATTACCAGGTACTAAATCAAATCACAATACCCAATCTATATCCCTTACCCTTATAAATGAGCTCCTGGATAGACGTTGGTTAGCCTGAGTCTTCAAAAATTAGAGCTATATGAACTATATAACTTGGTCAGAATCCAGCTTTCTGATCCAGATACAGACATTTTGAATATTTAATTATACCATCCCATTATCTTGCAACATTTTATGAATGACCTCCTTCAAGGATATCTTTGATCAGTTAATGGTCCCTATCTAGGTGACATTCTCATCTTCTGTGAATATCAAGAGCTCCATGACCATAACATATGTGTTGTTCTAGATCTGCTTATCCAAAATCAGCTCTATGTCATGCCTGAAAAGTAAGAATTTGACAAGGAGCCTGGATGTTTTTGCATTACATCATCTCCCCAGCAAGGCTTGCATGGTTGCTGGTGAGTATTTGCTTCAGGTTGGGGGGCTGTGTGTAAGCAAGGATAGGCCTGCCTCCCGTGGCTTGAGCAAGTGAGGGATCATCTTCTAGGATAAGTTGTAGATTCTTAATGATGTGTTGCAGAGATTTTAGCTGGGGGCTGTAGGTGATGGTCCTTAATCTCCAAAAAATTCATAACGAGCTCATAGAGTAGTTGGCAGCTGCCAAGGAGTCTGATAAGAGCTATGCTGATTGATGTTAGCAAATCACCCCAGATTTAAACATAGATGATAAAACGTGGCTCTCAACCCAGAATATGAAGTGAAGCTAAAGCAACCTTGGACCCTTTCAGATTACACAGAAAATAAATATAGTGACCTTCCAATTTCAGCTCCTTGAGTCCCTCAAGATCAACCCAGTCTTTCATGTCTCCTTTCTCAAACCATTCATCAACAACTGCTTCACCGTCTATCAAATCTGAATTCCCAATTGGGTCAGGGGTAAGCTCCAATGCCTAGTAGATTGGAAGGGGTACAGACCAGAAGAGCAATTCTGGGAGCACTTAGAAAACATCCACGCTGATGCTCCATTACAGGAATTTCATGAGAAACCAGGACCAATAGCCCTCAGAAGGAGCTCTATGGGGCAACTCAGAAAGGACATCTAGGCCCATTGAACTTTCTCCAAATAGTCATGCTTATAAATTGGGCTGGAGGGCTTGTAGCTTGCTATCTGAGCTACAGGGAAGCAGCATAGCAGTACCATACCTACAGCTGTGCTGGCCTTGCTCCTGCTTTCAGGTCTTGTTCCTAACTGCTTCCAATCCTAACTCCAGCCCTGTTCCAATCCCATCCTGTTTGCCTCCCCCCGATTGCTTCAGCCTTGTTCCAGTCCTGTTCCAGGTTTGCCTCCTGTCTGCATAAGTCAGGTCTCTGCCTCCCTGCCCTGTTACCAATCTTGATGTTGGTTCCAGTCCATGGTTTGGCTTATGTATGAATTTCATTGCTGACTCCAGTCCAGCAAAGTGCTTAAGTACATGCTGAATGTTAAGTATGTACTCTTACTGTAGTCAATGGGAGTACTTGTGTGCTTATAGATAAGCACATGCTTAAGTATTTTGTTGGACTGAGGCCGTAGGACATCGATGAGCACATATTAGGTACATACGTGGAGTGGCTAGCTCCTTCCACCATTCAGGCCACCAAAGAGACATTTTATTTTTAGTGTCCTATCTCAACCAGAGTTAGTACAAGTGTCTCCTCAAGGTGGGAATTACACCCCCAACCTGAAGCATAGATATACCTTTATTCTGCAATTTTACTGACACATACTGTTGTTCCTCTTATCACTGGGAGGCATTCAGATTCTATGTTGACAGGTGCTAACAGGAGAACTTTAGAAAAATAAACAACTTGAGAGAAAATCACTGATTTGCAAAAGTACACACTGGCAAATAACAGGATTCTGTGAGTATTTTCCATAAGAGTCAACCCTATAATTCAGTCCCTATTATGTGAGCACAATACTTACCAGTTCCCCACTCATCTTTCCAAAAAGCATTCCTATAGTAATTAACTTCATTAAAGGGAAATATCATTCTTTTCCCTCTTGCGTATCTTTATAGTAGTTTTCACGTGGTGTTCACTCAAAACTCCCACAGAATGGCTGTGCAATGAATTAAGAATCAAGCTATTTGGCAAGAGAGTTTTAAGCTTGTATGGTGTTTGTGTGCTTTTTCCTTAGGTTATTAACATTTTGTTGTCTCTGAAGACTGCCAGGAAAAATAACTATTTCATGCCATTCCCTTGTATTCTGATGTATTAAAGAATAAAGAGCATATTCCTCCAGGAATGTCATTACCCGGAAGCATCAAAGTTCAGTAAGCAAAATATTGTGTTATTCAGTACATGTGTGTATATTGACTCTCTTCAGTAAACCTTTAAATAACTTTCAGGCAGCACAATTTAAATATTGGGAAAAATAATTTGGGAAATGTCCAAATTAAGTTTTCCTATATAACTTAAACTCTTCCCCATTGCCTACTTACATTATGATGGCCTTTAGTCACACATCATCATATTTCTCAAATATAATACAATAGCAAACCATTTGTTCTGAACGAAGTAGCAAAATATTACAATATTGTTTTTTGTTTTCTAACTACATTATATTAATTGACCTAATATTCTAGTAAAAGGAGTTAGAATACCAGCTGATTTATGGCAGCTGAAGATCAGAGCTTTATATAATTTAATAAAATGTCTGTTCCTTCTGCAGGACTGATTTTGCCACCCTTAGTTACACTGAGGAGCACCTGACTCCATAAGCGCATTTCAAAGAAATCAGTGGTAGGATTTGTGAAATAATGCTTTAAATGAGTAAAATTGTAGGAGTCAGGCCCTTAATTATGTATTTTAATAACTTTAGACTTGGTTGGGCAACTTTTACACTGATGAGAACTTATTCAAACAAGTAGTTACATTAAGACCAATGGGACATTTTGTAAGTATTCATTAAAGCAAGGGCTAATCTCTAGCATTAGTCATGTATATATGTGATTTCCCCCCCATCTGCTTTTTTCACTTTCCCTGCATCTGTGTGTTTCTTAGTATGTTTAAGATAGGAGATTTGATGTGCAAATGAGACCTCAATTTGCCTCTCCCTCAGCCTCTGCAACAAGGAGAGATGCAATAATTGTGTGAGGCCCTCTGTGTGGGCAACACAGTAGGGGCATATGCTTCTGGCATTCTCTCCCTCCAATTATGTGTAAAGGTCTGGTGCAAACTGGCCATCAGGCCAAGCTAGGCTCTAGAGCAAGTTGTGTTCTCTACCCTGCCAGTCAATCTAAATGATTTCTGAATTGATTAATTCTAGTTTAAATCAAGATTCAAATGGCAGACAATTAAAGATTTAAACCTGAGTTAAAATTCAAACCTCAATAAATGCCTGTGTAGTGAGATTGCAGTAACTTATCTGGAAAAATAGTTCTTTTTTTATGTGCTTCTTTTGCTTGCCACTGATTTACTTTAAAAACATTCAGTAATTAATGTGTGTTTCTAAAGTAAAGAAAAATGTTGTGTAAGTCAGAAAATGTTCTCAATCCAGAAACAGGAATAGATATGTGGACTGTCCCTAAAAACATTGGGGCATTTTCCATTACATAGCCCAGAGTTAGAAATATAACTATTTCTTGCATATTTGATCTCATCAAATCCATAAAACAATTTCTGCTAGAGAATATCATCTTTTTGGACAGTGGATTTGTCATTTTGTTAGGGGGGGCAGAAGCTGTTTAGTGTTAAGCATTAAAAATATTTCTAGGGCTAAGTAATATATAGATATTTGTGCAGAAGACTAGAAGAAATATAGACAATATTTCTGTACCACAAGATATATATAATATATATATTATTAGTATAATAAATATATAATAGTGGTGGCAATGATCACTAGTAGATAAACAGATGATCAATAGCTAGGATGGTAGTGTGGCAAAATTTGAAAAATGAAAAATAACTAATCACATGATATTTTGCTGAATCTGGCTTTCATTTTTGTATAAATGAAAACTCTGGTACATTAAAAGCAAACAAATATTTATTACCTGATTTCTGACAGCTGGCATCAAGGGAAGACAGCATGGAGTCTGAGCCAAGGCCTAACTAAACTTTTTGAATGTGAATATATTGCATTCAATGAACTGCCATATTCCTTGAAAAAGTTACTTGCAACAAACATTTCAGCTAGTGTGTGACTGGGCGCCTACCCCGCACTGGTCTGGAAAGGGTTAAGAAAAAAGGGCCCTTGGAAAGGATGTGCAAAAGGTAGCCAACAGGAAGGGGCTATGTGGCAGCCAGTCAGGGCCCAGGAGGCCGGTATAAAAGGAAGCTGCGGAGCAGAGTAAGAGGTGTGATTTCCAGGAGCTCAAAGAGGGAGGACTGTCAGCACCTGAACAGCACGGTGGCTGGCTGGCTGGCTGGCTGGCTGGCTGGGACTGAGCAGAGCCAAATGCCCTGAAGCAAGGGCAGAGAAGGTACTGTGGCTGCAGGGAAGTTGTCCAGGGAAATCCATGGAGAAGTTGGGGGAGACACAGCAAAAAGCTGCCACAAAAAGAGTCCCTGGGCTGGGACCCAGAGTAGTGGGCAGGCCTGAATCCCTTATCTCTTCCCCCAATTGCCATTGGAATGGTGACAGAACTGCATTGGCCACAGTGGGAAGTGGCTAGAATGGACTGAACAATTTCCCAGAAGGGGGGGAACATGGATTGTGACTCTGCTGGAGGGCCAAGTCATGAGAAAGAGGGTTCAGTGGATCTAGGATGGAAGATGAGACACCCCAGAGATATCTAGCAGAAGGTACCAAGGCAGTGAGTCATACCTTGCTACATACTGCTAATAGTATAATTATGTACCTTTATCCACGAGGTTACTTAGGGACACGTTTTATGGTCAGAGATGCACAGATTCCATAGCTTCAGTGGGAATTGTCTCAGGGTAGAACTTGGTTCTTAAGATATAAAGTCTTCAAGGGGAAATATCTCTTAGAAGAACAATTTTGCCCATCAGTCAAGGGTAGAGACTACATCTGTGTATGCAATTATGTAGGACTTTTTATATAACCACAGTCCTGACCTGAGTTTTTTGTTTTAATTTTTAATGGCAGTGTCATTTTTAATTACTAATATAGTAATGCTAGGGTCCTCAGAAAATCTGCTTCATCTAGCAAACATATCTTTGATTGCTTTGCATTCTTTGTAGATGAATGTACAGCATCATGGCTCATAGAATTTAAGGCCAGGAAGGACCATCATGATCATCTAGTCTGACCTCCTGCACATTGCAGACAATAGCACCTCACCTTCCCACTCCTGTGATAGACACCTAACCTCTGGCTGAGTTACTAAAGTTCTCAGATCATGGTTTAAAGACTTCAAGTTACAGAGAATCTACCATTTATGCCAGTTTTAAACCTTGACTGCATGCTGCAGAGGAAGGTGAAATCTCCCCAGGGTCTCTGCCAATCTGACCCAGGGGAACCTTCCTTCCCGAACCCAAATATAGCAATCCGTTAGACCCTGACCATGTTGGCAAGACCTACCAGCCAGACTTATGTTTGTTTTTGACTAAAATAAGCAGTAAGTCATTGGAATTGACCCTATACATTTTTATTTTGCAAATTCAGAAAAAATAAACATAGTTATTTTTTATATTTCTTCCTTCTTATTCCCTTATTCCCATGTTATTCCCTTTAACATGTACTGCATTACTTCTACTCTATATGAGCATTAGTGTTTAATACAACAATTGGGTTGCTTAATCATCAAATCATAGTTGGCCGCAGCCCATCAGTGACAAGCAAGAGGTTTCTCTTTCCTTTGATATCACACCAAAGACTTTCTCTTTCCATATTTACTTTTCTGAAGCAGAAACATAGTAAATGACAAATCTCTGATTTTTATTATGATTATTAAGAAGATACTCCCATAAACTCCAAAAATCTATTATATTAATCTTTTGAGCAGAAAACGTCTTAAATTAATGTGCATGGCAATTAGAATAGATCATTCAAACTAGTGTTGCAGCTTCGAGAGATCCAGAAGGATTGGATTTCTGGAGTGAGTTCCTTCCTGGCTGGACGGGAAACAAATGGCAAAAGAATCAAAATATTCTTTCCTGGTCTATATACAGAAATGGAACCAGATTTTACCAAATCTGTTTCTCAATTGAGTTTATTAAATTAGCAAAATTCCCTTATATAGATTCTCTCTTAAATCTGTTGGAGTAGCTAATATCAATGTACCTTAATCCAGATTCTTACAGAATTAAGCTAATCAATATACACCACTCAAACTGATTCCAGAGTTAAATTGGCGCAACCCCATGGTGTGAATACTAGGTGAATTTAGAAACAGATTTAGTGAAATTTGGTACAATTTCTGACTGTGGTATAGGTTCTAGTCCTAGAACACTCTGTTCACAATTTGTACGTATTTCAAACATGACAGCAAAAGCCGTAGTTAAAGCTTCTACACAAATAAATCCACTTTCAGAACTCTGACTAGCCACAACTCCAGATTCAATTTCTCCAATGAAACTGACTGCTTATCTCTCTTCTCAGTAGATGTATTTCCTTACTTCTGGTATGTGTGAGTGTGGGCATACCTAGTCAAACTCAGGAAAGAATGACTTTTTTTTCTCTATAGCTTTTTCCCAAACCTATTAAAGAGACTGATTTTTTTTTTTTAAACAGGCTTTCACTTTTGTTGGAACAACTTTGATTTGCACCCACACAGAACAGGGACACAATGAAGGGCAGGCATAAAATTGTCCTATGTGAAAACAAAATTCCACTCTAGAAAACTAAGCCCCAAAGTCCTTTTTGTGGCCACTCCTTTCCTTAGGGATATATGTGTAAATCAAAGCCAGTGGCCCTCATGCTAGTGTCCAATTATAGTCAATGTCCACCTTGAGTTGTCTCATCTGGGATTCTCCAGCTAGAAAAGAGAAAAGTCTGTTGCTATCCATGATATAAAAAGTATCACTGCCTTGAAAACAATAGGTTTAAATGTGGCAATGAATATAAGTGAAGGCAGCAAACAACTATAGTTAATGTTAGATAATACTTTTCATAAGCCAAGATCCTATTATAATGAATATATTTTGGTGGCTAATTAATAAATACATGTAATGCTTGCCAGATTACAAAATTTATATTTTATTGAACTAAAGTTATTAGCTCCATTTCTTCACTATCTTTGTCATAACCATAGTTCAAAAATAGATCATGGCTTTAGGTTTTTGTGTCCATATTAGGCACCTACCTGATTTTCACAAGTGCTTGGCAGTCTACAGCCACTACCGAGTGAAGGAGTTAACAGTCATAAATGTCAAAATTTCTACCATAGATCCTTTTTTATACAAAGACAAAATCTACTTGTTTTTGTTTTAAATAAAACTGTTTATTCCTATAACAAATTAATTCTTAATACCATTCAGTGGTGCTCTGGGAAATGCTAGTGATTCTATAAGTTTCCCTATTCTTGTCTCCCCAGTTCATCAAACAAAAAATCAGCTTTAAAGAAAATAAAAAAAATTCTAAAGGACCTCATCATAAACTTATGCTGGGCTTTGACAGTCATGCTCTTTACAACAGATAACTTTGTAGGCCATGTTATTTCCTCACTTACACTTGCTCACCACTCTAGTCTTCAGACTATGGATCCAAAGTCATCTGTGCAAATCCACTAAACCCTAGTGGAACTGTGCAGGAACGGTGGAGGAACAAATTTGGTCTGCAGAACCACTATTACTGGTGTAAAATGTGGAAAGGATTTAGTTTGACTATTAGAGCTCAGGGTGCCTATAAGGGGTTTCCAGCCCAGGGGGAATGTGGTTTTAAAAACAATAACAAAAGAATTGCAGGCTGAGCCAATTGATATGGAAATTAGTTAGACACAAGGAACCTGGAACTCCACAATGTTATTGGTTTCTAGTGTCACTTTGAGGACAGGACCAGACTTCACTTGGAGGGGCTGCCAGCCACATAGCAGTATGACAAACTGATCTCCAAATCCCTGGAATTTGCAAGTGCAGTTTTTAAAAACAAATATGAAAAAGCTCGTTAAGTTTTATTTAATCAAAATTGCATGTATATAATATATTGACAAGAACCCTTTTTTAATATGTGGTCTTGAGGAATACTATATGAAGATTCCCAGACAGTAGATTTCAATTGTCTTTGGGGAGCCATGAGACCTGTTAAGGAAATCTGCACAGATTAAGTACTGAATACTATTTGTGCAATTCATCTCTTTAATGTCATAAAAATTAATATCTGGGGTGAAATCCTGCTCCCATTGAAGCCCGTGAGAGTTTGACCTTTGACTTCAGTGGATCTAGGAGTTTGTGGCGTTCTTTACTGTTGACTGTTAAATTATCAGGGACAAATAGGGAAATGGTAATTTGTTGTGTAGACTTATGGTTATAAAAAACCTTGAAATGCTGAGCTGCACGGTTACAGGCTAGTACTTGTGCATCCCACTTTTTCCTTGTTTACACAAGGAACTTAGAACTTTTAACTATTATAAAATTTGAAGTCATGCAGCATTTAAGGTCAAAATGCTAGCCATGGAGCGAAAATCTTCAAAGTGGATGCCTAGTTTAACATTAGGCATGCAAGTTTTGACTTTTAGCCTAAATTCTCAATATTCTTTTTTTAAGGTTTGTTCACTTGTAAATGTGTGTACTGGTGGTGGTGGTGGTGGTGGTGGTGGTGAAGGGGGAAGTGAGCAGGCAATATAAAAAGGAAGGGCACAATTTTTTTTTTCTTGATGGAAAATTTCTGGTATTCAGATTTGCTGAATTCAATGGCTTGACTATTTGATTTCACGCTGACTTCAGTGGGCTATATTCTGCAGTCACGCAGGACTCAGTGGGCATTTTCCTGGATTAAGGAAACAAAATTTGACCCATTGGGTTCACTGGAGTTGCTCCACTTTTCATTGTTGTTACTGAAAGCAGGATAAATCACATCGTCATCTTTACCCACTATTTAAATTGTACACAGATAACAGCTTTCCAGAATCCTAATTTAAATTCATTTGACTATTCCCACTCACACTTTTTTCTATCACTTCACTCTGATACTGTGGAGTTACTGTACAGCATATTTTAATATTACACCCTCCTCCCACTGGCTTACTTGAACAAATAAAGTATTAACTTATTTTACCTAATCCTATGCCTCCCATATTAATTATATAAATTTGCCTTGCTTTTGCAAAAAACAATTACTTACATTTTTATTACATAAAATTGCTTTTAATTATTACATCAGTTTCTAAAATGATTGGAAACACTGATTCATAAGAGCACTCTTTTATAATTGTGTAGGCTGCTGAACTCCATTATATGCAGAGCTATATGAAAATTTTCACAAATATGCAGAGCTTGAATCTTCTCAATCACCAGTAATATAACAATCCTACTGCACATTCTGAATGTTGTTCCGAATATTTTTGCAATATTCTGTTAATAAGAAACAATTTTTCCTTCCATGGAAGTTGCCACACTATTGAAGGTCTGAGCATTTTACACATTAGAAAGGAAACATGGATCAGTACCATACTATGAATCCAAAGTTGGGGGATGTTCTGACTAAACAGATATGAAATCCTGGGGCTCTGGCCAACTGCTAGTTTAAAAAGCAAAGGAAATTTTGGAGAGGATTTGAACATTTTTCTTGTTTTCCTTTTGACTTTTTCCTGTTTTCTGGGTTTATTGTCCCTTTGATCTCTACATTTTGGTTTGTTGGGTGGGTAGGGAAGAGGGAGTGTTGCCTTTAAAAATATTGGAATTGGAATTTTGGGAAAAAAAATTGTTCATTTGTGTATTTGAATGATTGTAGTCTATAGCACTTCAGAAAGTTTTGTAGTGCCATTTCCAATATTTGTCCATGCAAGAGCTTCGCAATAAAGCAAACATACTGAAAGTAAATTCAGTAAAAATCCAGTGCTAGTGAGTGCATGAGTATTTGGTTTGAGGGGATTCATTTACAGTACTGAACATCGGTGACTTCAGAGTTCTGTGATTATTGCTTGACAACTGACACCATTAGAAATGTGTGTTGAATTCTACACCTCAGTAGAAGGGCAAAGATGTAGCGATTCACTTTGGTGTCAAATTTTAACAGGCAGCAACAATTCTTAATATAATTTGGTAAGATCTTTCTATTACATTAATTCTTTCCTAAGGTCAAACCAATTCATTGTTTCACATATCAGTTTTCTATTATATCCAGATCCTCTATGCATTTGTCAACAAGAGCTTTGTCTTGCAAGTAGCTAAGCACTCTCTACCCCTACTGAAATTAACAGGTGTTCTGGCTCTGAGTTATCATTATAAATCCTACACTATTGTGATGCTATAAGGTGGCCATAAATAAGTTCTTCTGACACCAGTATATACCCTCTCCCTAGCAGCAGCAGATTGGCTTGGCTTTGCAGGTGAGCTTCCTTGTGAAGGAGAAATTAGTGATGCAGTGTCTGACTATATTCTAAACTGAATTTCTTTTCTATTACAAAACCATCTCCTCCAGGAAGTTGAGCTCACAAACTAATGCCCAGTTCTCAAGAAACTGCTCTGCTCCAAGTACTGCCTGCAAATACAGAAAATAAGGAAGAAAACTGTTTGGTACCTGCAAGAACTACTGTTTAACTGTAGTTTAGGAATAGGGAAGTGACCCTTTAAGCTGTTTGCGTGTCCTATAGTGGTGCTCAGCACTCTTTGTTTTGGAAGCCACCAGAAACCATTTTGAGCAGCAGTAGGTATATATTTAGGCCTTGCATATTTGTATATAGTTGGTTAAATACTATTATTTTGGACTAAATTGATCTGCCATGGTTTCTTCATATCTTTGGTGTGTAGAGGGAAAAAGACAATTGTAGCCAGATTATCACTACAGCATTTCTTCAGACTTAAAAACTAGCTTTCATATGGAGTAGAAGCTGTGTAACCCTCTAGATTTTACATAATATACAATGGGCTTCTATTGCATTTACTAACAGAGGCCCTGATCCTTCAATCTGGGCAGATTGCTGCTTCTGTGTAGATCTAACTGCAGTGGAGCTCTGCTCCAGATCTAGACCCAACTTGCTGCTGCATAAAATATTTTCAAAGTCTAAAATAATAGTTTCTTTAAAATAATTGGCTCTTTTTGAACACCAATAGAGTAAAGAGCTAGGTATATATTTTTGTTTGTTTGTTTTCTGTTCTGGAAATAAACATGATTTGAAAAATGTAACAACTTTCTATCTTTGTGCATTTTTAGTACACCACTCACCATTGTGTCTAAATACTACAATATATTTTCCTACAGTACACAAAGCCATCAAATGGATAAGGTCATGTAGTGTCCTAAGACCTTATTGCTTAGATACTGTGTTTAATGGCACTATATAAATAACTTGCACATATGTCAATGCCATAATTGAAAACACAACTAAAGATACTCAAATTTGATACTCATTTCCTATCTGGACTTTAAAGAAAGAACTGAAGAGTCAGTGGGTTTACTAATGATATAAATGTCTGACTACAGCACATAAAATAAATGGCAAAGAGCTTCCAATTTCTTGACAAATTAGAAAAGCAAAAATCCTTGTTTGAAAAGCTTTTACCAAAATAATAGTTTCTGAGACTGCTGACCTCAGATACGGGTTTGTGCTTTTGCTATTTTTATTGCAGAGTGGAAACCATATTCCATATTGAGGCAGGCTATATTAGTGAGGCAAATTATATAGCTTTTTCCTTGGCTTCATTTGGCTGGATATAAAGCTTACATGCTGTACTGTAGATAAAATGCACCTGGCTAATTATTTAACTGTGCATATAGTTTTGTAGAGTAATGAGAAATATAATCACTAGTTTGTATGTAGTCTCTAACAAAGGGCTAGTTGAATGTCAGTGTTAGGAGGAGTTCAGAAAGGCCTGGAGTTTAGATAAGAACTTGTATACCGCGTACATTCTCACACATGCCTAAAGAGATAACCAGGCCCTAAATCTCAGACAAAGAAAACCAAACTACGCATACCCTCCCACAAAACTTAGACAAAGAAATACACACTGCGCATCCTCACTCAAGCTTATCTATGTTAAATATAGTGATGCTATGTATGAATATTCATGTAATCTTAAAATGTATATAAGGCGACGCCCCAGTATAATCGGGGCTCAGCCTTTGGAAAAGATTCCGCTGAGTCTGTTGTTAACAATAATAAACTGCTGTTTTCCTCACGTCGGTGTCCGTCTCATTAAGTGTGCCATAAATCTTGCTACAATATTATGATAAAGTCCACTTTGGCTTTCCTGTAAAAGTTCAAATCTTATTTATGCTGCCCATTAAAGACCGACTGGCCCTTTAAGGGAGAAACGGATGGGTTCAGAATCCCCAAGTGGAGAAATGAGCAAAGTCATGTGACAGGTAGCTCATGTGGCTAAACAAGGCCTTCTTCTCTCCCACACACACCCTACCCAAAGAGTGAATCCTGCAGAGAACTAGAACTGGGAGACTGGACATAGGAAGTCCTGGGAACCAATGCTTGATGCAGACTGAGTTCTCAGGCCAGTGTGTAGGCTGAACAGTGTTTGAAGACAAGACAGACCCTCAGGAAGGAGGAGTGTGCCCAATTTGAGACAAGGAGGAAGATGTTTTTGAACTTCAAAACCCCATAAAGGGTTGACTTTTTCTTTAATGACTTAGCCAGAAGGCCAAACAAGTATCTGCAGCGACCAAAGAAAGTTAGAAGATCAGGAGATCCAATTTGTGTGAGGGGAAACTGAGGCAATGGCTAGCCTAGAACCAGACCAGGTAAGTGGTATGGCTATAGTTTCACATGTTAACATAAAATTTAAAATCATCATGGTATGTAAAGTGTCAGTCTTAGGAAGGAATATCCCTCAGGAGTTTCACCTAGGCTTTCTGCACAGCTGACACCTAATGCAGGTTACCTACAGACAGCTTTAATGTAAGTGGAGGTGATGGAGAATAGCAAAATAACCAGCATTAAAGGACATAAAAATGGGAATTGTAGTATACTTCATTCACCACCATCTATTTTGGTTTTGACTCCATTGACATCATTATTAAACTCTAAAACTCCTTGGTCAAGATAAATTATGATTATTCACAGAATGGAAATACTTATGCCTGACCCCCATCAGCTGAGGTTATATGTGGTTACACACAATTACATAAAAATAGCATTGGTATGGTTGCAAAGTCAAGCACTCAAAACTTAGGAAAGTCAGAATTAAGGCTCTCAGTGCAACCTCCATTTGTCTCCTTTGTGTATGCATTATAAGATAGTCTATTAATTACATGCTCAGGTACTATGTTGATTTATCACAGGTTAGATGACCCTCAATGAGCAGCTAGTCAATATTTTGTTTGATACTCGTTGTTCAGTGTATGGTCTTGTTCAGACAGTGCTAGTGCCCCTTTCTGTCAGTGCCAAACTTCTCCCCCATCCCACACCTAGTCTGTAGCCTATATGACTAGCTCACTTGCTTGCATATATATATATATACACACACACACACACACATATATACACATACTTTTTCCTAATATATTTAAGTATTTGTTTTATTATAATAGAGTCACAGATTCATGATAAAAGTATTATAGCTGTAATGCAAGATTCCTACCGGTCACATCCTGTATGAAAAGCTAAGGCTCTTAGCATACATATGTTTGGGACCTTTGGCCCAGAGAAGTAATGATGAGTTAAAGAATAAGACATTTATGGTTGTAACCTTTGTTGCAAGGTTGATTGAAGAAAGAGATTGAGCCAGGTGGAGTGAAAAGCAGCGTTTATTCAGTTACAGCTTCTAATCCATTCATTCCCCTCCACTACGTGTCCAATGAAGTGATCCCCAAGTTCACTACTTTACAACTTTTTAATCTAAAATAATATGTAACTACACACACTTCTACAATGCCCCATAAATCCCTATTTGATTATATAAATGGTTATAAAATGAATATTCATGGTTATGGGAGGCATATAATTATACCCACCCCTGTTGATTTACCATTTAACCTGCGTGGCATATGCATTTTCACCATGAATGAGGCTTTCTTGACAGCAGGAATGACCATAACTTTCCTTAACAAATGATTTGCAAGAGAAGAACCAGGGGAGATAACTCAAGCTTTTCCTAACAGGTATGCTGTCTGGGAAAGAAGAGAACATTCTTCTTACCACATTCTTTGTCGAGGTGGTGAAGGGAAGAACAGGAGGGGAAACATAGCCTGCCTGTCTTACAATCCTGTTACCATGGTACCTAGGTGTCAGGTCATTTTGCCCTGCTCCAGACTTTCCTAACTCCAAGGCCAGAAAGCTGCTGTGATCTGCATATGATTATTGCTTGTGTAGTACATGGCCCTTTTAGCCCGAGCCAGGGGTCCCGCAGAGGACCATTTGTGTCCAAAGCCTGGGCCCAATTCCCAGCCCCCCCAGGAATATTGTCCCTGCACCCACAACCTTTATCCTAGATAAGTCAGGAGGCATCAAGACAGGGAGAAGGGGGAGCTGTCTCAGCATATGCCCCGAGTGAACTTCACAAATACACACATAATCCACAGAAATAACACAGGTGAGATAAGCAAACTGTCTGGAAATAATAAGGATATGTCATTAATACACACAAACCTGCCAGCCTATAGAATGTGTAGCCTAATAATTTGTGGGTGAAGAAGACAAGTTTGGACTTAGAATGAGGACCCATATTATTCAGGGTATAAAGAGGGCAAACCATGTTTATTGGGTTTGATCATCTGCTCCTTTTTTGGGGAGTGGGAAGGGGGGGGAGCTTCTTTTGTGTGCGTGTTTGTTAGGATCTTTGTTCTTAGTTCATATTTAGTACTATACATAATCTTAGTCCTATAGCTCTTAGCTCTCTAGCAGTACCTAGCTCTCCACCCTTCCACTCAAGAGTTGAGGAACCGGATATCTCCCTCAACCAGGTCATCAGGGAAGGGTGTAGTATATTAATCCAAACTGTACAATATCCATATATCACATGTGTCTTTAGAACAAGACTATAATTCTAATCATTATCCATTTGATTATTTATTTGTCTATAATTCTATGCTATCTGAATAAAAGTCTGTAAAACTATACATATTCGGTTCTCAGCATGAGCATTCCTGTTGTGCACCCTGGGAGTCCTTGTAAAACTCTTCGTAGCCTGATTCTGGGACTAGAATTTTATTATCTTCTGATCAGATCCATTGGCGAGCCTATAACCTCACTCAATTACTAAACACCCAAAATCAGGCAACAAGTCCCTGTCCTTTGCTCAGATCCTCATTCAGTTTCTCTCTCCCTTTTTTCCTCCACCCCAGGCTTCTCATCCAGTCAATCTTCCCTCAACCCCTTCCTGCCTAATTATCCTAGTCTTTTTGCTCAGTCAGTGCCATTTCTTCCCCCATATCCCAGCTCTTCATCAGATCTACCTACCCTCTCTTGCCCCTATTTATCCGCCCCCTGCACACAAAAATACAGACACTGGTTCCTAGTCCCCCTCCAAATCCCACTCTACATGACACCTCTCAGCCCAGTCTCACCAGGCTCCTTATCCCAATGCTCTCCTTTCCTTCACCACATCTGGCTTTTGTCGCCTTTGCATTCAGATCAGACAGCAGCCTGTGTGATATGAGGAGTCCTAGAAAGCACAGGAGACCAGGTTCCCTTTCTTCTCTTCTGTTGACTGGCTCCACCCTAACCTGGAGCAGCTGAGGACAGAAATTTCAATGAGCTACCTTCTGAGCCCCTTAAGAGAGAATGCTCAGTTGCCTTCTAGGGATAGCATGGCACAATCTGGTCAACACTGGGAGCTGTGACAGGGTGAGGCATGAAGTCAGAATCTTTAGCAACATGGTTAAAATCTAAGAAGTCTCTACCGACCACATGTGAATTGCAGTTTTTTTCAAAGGCTTATGACTTGATTATAATTTGAATGGATTTTCACGGGAATGGTGAAAGGCATAAATACACCACCTCTCTGCCAAAGTTCAGTCCTTACACCAAAGCATGCAAAGGTAAGAGCATTTCGGAGAAAAGGTCTCAAGAATTTAAGATGGATAAAACACATTTTTCCCTTCCTTATCAGAATCAGTTGAACCGTTTTGGCTGAAATTCTCCCCCCCCCCAAAAAAAAAATAGCCTGAGGCAGACACCTAGCATGGAAAATTCCCATTCAAATGGCTAAACTTTTGCAGTGATAAGCAAATGAAAAAAGGGTCTTACGGGAAGTTGGCAAAGTGTAAAAATTGGTGCTACCTGCCTGCCTTTAAGAGCCCAATGTTTACACTCTCATTTTTGAAAATCTTTGGCTATATTAACAAACACTAGTTTACCCAGACCCGTGCAGGCTTTAATCACTTCATGCCTATTTGTTTCAAAGCAGCGTGTAATGGGGCAGGGAGACCCTACACCAGAGAAGGGGTTAAGGAGAGCCTGTGGGCTCAACTAGCCCCACCCTGATATACCTGCAACCAATCCCAAGCCTGGAGCGGGAGTACAAGACAGACTATCTCAGTTCAGGGCTGATTGGCTAGGAAGATGTCAAAGCTCTGCCTAAAGAGCGCTTTGCCTGTAGAGTTGCAGAGAGATATGTCTGCTAGCGAAAGAAGCCACTGGGGAGGAGCAGTTAGACTTCAAGGAGCGAGCAACACACAGACTGAGAACCAAGTCGAAAGGAAAGAAGGAAGAATGTCCCACTGGAAGACTGGTGAACAGCCCAGTAGTAAGTTGGATTTGCTTTTTGTTTCAGAATATTTTGGAGCTCAGCCTCTCCACCTCCCAGAAAGGAATAAAACTGAAGGGACAATTAGCTAGATGGCAGAAGACTGCCTCAGTGGACACTGAAGGTTGAGACTTCTTCCCCCCTGGGGAGACCCACTGGGAAAGTCCACAGGGGAATGCTGCTCCAGCCATGCCACTATGCAGTGGCTAGTTGATTATGATGGTTTTAAGCTCTTTACATAGGCCTAGAGGTTAACCGTGAAGTGAGCCTTTTATAAATTTTAAACAAGTAAAATTAAGTTTCCATTTGTCTCATTAGGAGACATTTGTGGCTGACCTTATGTAAAAGGTGGTTTCCACCAACCATCACCAAGTTTATAGTGCCCTTTTGCAAGTCACAACAATATTTAGGCTTGTTGTCAGAGGCAGATACAAGCCAACTGTGGAGTGGCATGTCTAGACAAGATATTGGCTAATTAAACAAATCTGGAGTTGAACTGTAAATGCCTATTACTCCTTGAGAAGCTCACTCACTTTATTCACACCTATCTGTACTTTCAGCACCTATGCCAATCCACTAAAAGGTCTAGCTGCTCTGTAGGCGACTTTTTACTAAGCTCCAAGGGAAAAAAAAGATGCCCCTTTTCTAGAGGGGAGACAATAGGAAGTGAACTGTACCCCATTTGTGCTGGGATGGCTGGTGCAATGAGTGGTGGCACTAGGAAGGAAAATAAATCTGTCAAATCCATTTCTCTACAGAGAATGAAAGCTTGTGTTGATCAGCACTCAAACAAAAGCTGGAGTTTTCTGCAGCTTTCAGTTCCCAGAGAGAATTTTTTTAAGGCGTACACCTCTCTAACTTCCTAGACCTTCCATCAAGAACTACTCAGTTCTCTTTCAGCTGGGTTTACGTTCCTGATGTCAGGGAACGTAGCTACATCCTGGCAATTGCCCTTGCTACAGCACCAGGGGTTTGAGTAGGGAGTCTGACAAAAACTTATCGCCAGAAGTGATGAGGCCTCTTACTGCCATAAACTGTCACAATATTGCTAAGCTTTTCTTTTCTTTTCTGTGAAAAGATCAGTCTTGCTTTCTAAACTTGTCATTAAAACTCTAATTTATAGCTGAACTCGAGAGGTGTCCATAGAATCATATAACAACTTTTAAAAAATCACCCAAGGGCTCAGTATGAAATTGACAATTTAGAGTTGAAATCTCTTATCCAAAATTCTCTATAGCCAACCTGGTAACTAACTTGGTTTAGTTATACAGTATTGCTGGGGGGGGGGGAAATCCCATTGAAGTTTTGATCCTTAATCACACTACTTGCAGATAGCCATATGCAAGAAAAATGTCTTGTCAGATAAGCTTAAAACTTGTTTAACAGATTAGTCTTTTCCACTGTAGTGTATGTTAAATGCCAAATGTTGTTATGAGCAAAAAGTAATACCAGACTAATGTGATAAGATAAAATAAACAGAACCATTTTTCAAGTCGCACTCAGAAACAGTGGATAGGTATTTGGGCTGTTCATTTCTTTTTTGGGATTCATAACACAAACGAAAGATACATTTCTCCTTCTTTCTGTCCGTCTTCTAAGATAAGTGCTTATTTATATAGTATTATATAGACTACTCAGAGTAGGCCAGCTGTAGCAATGGCTGAAAGAATAAAGGAATTTGCACAGGTGGGTTTTGCTTCAGAGTCCACAGAGGCTTTTTTAATTCAATCATAAAAGATAAATTCTCACAGCTACATTAGGTGTGTGATAGGGAAGAACACCTGTCTATTCTCAAACCTTCAGATTCCTTGTGTTGGCTCCCTGCTGTTGTCTCCAAAGGGAACCAACTGTATTCCTGCTGCTTATTAACCTTAGCACCATTCCCTCTAGAAGTTGTTGATGATCAATTAGGCCTTGCTACTGGGTTCCATACAGAGATCTGACAGCCTCCCTTCCCATCTAAGCAGGCTATGGAATCTGTTTGTGTAGGAAAGAGTTTTAACTGAATGCAGTGGAAATGCATGCTGCAGAAAATCAGATGTACTGGTGTATTGGCTGGAACTTCAGAAAAATCTCTTTCCATTTCTCTGCTGATGGCAGTGTTGTGGTAAAGTGTGTCACAAGAGGCCCAATCCCCACACTGCAAGAGTGTGTCCCAATCGAGAGGTCAGATCAGACCACTATTTTTTGGTTAACAGAAGAATGTGGACTCTGAAACAGCTCCAATGTACAGTATAAAAGCAATGGAAAATGCCCACTTAGGGACTCCTTTCCATATGCATCACATGAAAGACCAACAAGTCTATACAAACGACAAACCCACATGACCCATAATTAGAGAAGGAGCTCAAGCAGCAGTCTGTAACAAACTCACAAAGTAACCTGGCTCAGAAGCACCTCTTGAGACAGAAGATATCCCCCTACATTTAATCAGTTGCACACACAAAGAGCCCTATTACTTGCTCGCTTTTGCAGTAGCAGACCCTATGTATAGGGTGTAATACATATAAGAAATTAAGAACTGAATTGTCAAATCTTCCCCCCCTCCATCTTTTCTAATTTTCACTTCTCTGAAGATAATCTGTATGGCTATAAAGAGCTGCTTTTCCTTTAAGCTATAAAAGATTGAGACTTTCCAAGCTCATTGTGAATAAATTAATAGCCTCTATCAGGTATTATTTATGAACATGAGAACCCTAAATTTTAAAAAATTAAATCAATATAAAAATATCATATTTAGTAGCAAAGTACTACTAGGAAATGTTTGTCAACGTACATTCTAGAAGAGAATAAGTAAGGGATAGTGATTGTTTGTTGAACCCTCAGGAGAAGGGCGGGATCTGAATCATTCAGAATCATAGCTTGACACAGCCTCACCCTTTCTCTGAGAGGAAAGTAATCCATGAAATATAATGGGCTGGTACAGATTGCTTCCCCCTCTGAAGGCTCAGTCACATTGTCTGGTGAATGGAGGGCATGGAGCCAAGGCTTTCAATCAGAATCAGGCTTTGAATCAGAATACAGGTCCTCGGCAATGACTTTTCACCCACCACCTCAGCCTTGTGACCCTCAAACTTGGCCTGTGCAGAGGAATAAGGGGGCACCTTACTACCCTTACAGTCCTGTAAAGACATAGACTGGATCACAACTGATCCGCCTAGAGACTTTTAAATTTTTAATTGAAGAAATGTCAATCACCAGTGACTATTTATTGGGGGGGAAAAAAAGTCCCTTTGCTTGTAGCTTTGAATTATTAATCATGTTTGTTACAGTACAAATATGTATTGCATGGAGATTCCATGGTCTGTTTGCTGTAGTTTGAGAGTGGTGGTGGTCTGATAAATTATTAATCACAGAACTTGGACCATGCTGGGAGCTATGCTAACCACGAATATGGAAGTGAAAAGTGGCTAGGCAATGTACTGTGTAGTTATTTTTCTTTGAAATCAAATATGAGGATTATTGTTAGAGATCAGGATGATCAAGGCCAATTAATTTTGCTGCCCAGCCTGCAACTCCTGGAAGAACCATCCCAGGGGAGGTTGGTAGAGTAATAGTAGAGTATTTACAACTCAGCTGCAGCATCATCTGATTTGGAGTATGAGTTGCTGACTGAATGCTCTGTGGAGATAATGAGGATTCAGGGTAAATGTACACATACCAGCCCCATACATAATTCCTAATAAACCACATTCTAACGAACTGAAACCTGGCCATCTGGCATGGCAGAACCGTTTTAGATAGACTGTGCAGCAAAGGGGTTCGGTGGTGTCCAAACTACCATTTGTATCATTCACTATTTTGTATACCTGCCACATGTCTCCTTGTATTCATTTCCTCTGTAAAGTAATGAGTCCCAAGCTCTTCAATCTCTCGTCATATGGAAGGTTTTCCTTGCATGCAATCATTCAGTTCACCTCTTAACCTGCTCTATTTCCTTGATATCATCCTTGAGATGGCATGATTAGAAATAGAGGAAGGATTGTTCAGTAACCAGGACACTAGGTCATGGAAGATGTAGGTTCAAGTCCTTGCTCCACCACAAACTTAATGTGTGACCTTGAGCAAGTCACTTATTCTTCTGTGACTTCATTCATTATCTGTAAAACACAGCTAACTGCACTACTTCTTTGAGTATTGCCCCACACAATACTAGGTGTGTATGCCAGTAACATTGAATTCTTTTGGCCAACAGAGACCATTGGGGCTCTGTATGCACTCTGCACATCCTCCATACCCTCACTTGCTTGGTAAGGTGGGCTTATTTGAACAATGTGTATTTTAATACTGCCATAGTCAAGGCCATCCATCTAGGAACCAGTGACATAAGTCACATTTGTAAAATGGAAGACTGCGTACTTTAAGACAGTGATTCTTTGAAAATAGCACAGGGATCATGTTCGGCAGCCAGTTGAAACTGAGTTCCTAGTGTGATGCTGCAGTTAAATAGGCTACATTGGCTGTGTAAGCAGGGAAATAACAAATAGGAGTAGGAAAGCAGAATTACCTCTATGTTCAGTGTTAGTGAGATCATTACTGCAATACCATGTCCAGTTCTAGTGTCCATACTTAAAAAAGGACACTGACAAACTAGAAAGGGTTCACGGTTCACTAAAGAGCTACAAGGATGACTTAGTCTGGAAAACCTGCCTTATAATGAGAGACTGAAATTGCTCAGTCTGTTTAGTTTATCTTGGAGAAAGGTTAAGACTTGCTGTCAGTTTACAAGTACCTATATAAGAAAAAGATTTCACTTCAGCCTAACAGACTGGCAAACAAGATCCACTGGCTGTAAACTGAAGCTAGACAAATTGAGATTAACAAAAAGGAACAACATTTTAACTTTAAGAATAATGTTCCAGTGGTTAAACTTACTTAGGGATATGGTGGATTCTCCGTCACTTGAAATCTTTAAGTCAAGACAGGCTATCCTTTTAAATGATGTATTATAGCTCAAACAGAAGTTGTGGGCTTGATGCAGAAATTATTGGTTGAGGTTCTTTGACCCGTTATACAGAAGCTCTAACTAGATAATCATAGTGGTCCCTTCTTGCCTTAAAAAAAAAAGGTATGAATCATCTGACTTTTATAGCTGTGCCTGCTGCTGTGTCTCTTGTACTTAACATTTTTGGAATGTCTGTTAAATGTTTAGACTCTCCCTGATTTTGACGAGTTGTCCATCATTTAAAAACCAAACTGACCTCCATTTTAAGCACTCTAATTATTTAATTATCATTGTAAATAACTTATCTCAAAAACTGAGGCTAGATCTAGATTGACACCGGCAAATTCGCTGCCGTCAAATCAATTTCTCTGGATCAACTGAGCGGTCTAGGAAGACCTGCTCAGTCAATCCAGAAATCAACCTACAAAAACCACCTCCAAAAGTGCCGCGGCGCAGTATGGACAATGTGCAGAACTGAAGCCACGGAGTTCACATGAGTTATGTAAGTTTTTTACATCGCTTGCGTATCTCGTGTCAACTGCCACCAAATCTCAGAGGTAAGTATAGACCAGCCTTGAAACTCAATCAATATTATTGCTAATGAATACTAATTATATCAAATGTTTGTGCCACTATTTTTTCTTGTGGCCCCTTATTTTTGGTCTTTTTCTCAGCTTTGAAAGTGAGACCTTGAAAGGTCTGGACTATATATAAAACATTTCTTCTGTATAATTAACAGTATGTTATCTGTAACAAAGCATGCAAGAAATATACTGAAGGCACACTCACTTATAAGCAATTATTGTGGCTTTTAATATACTTATCTGCAATTATGAATTTATTGGCATAATGTTCCACCTACACATCGTCTTAATAGGTGTATATATATTCAGAAAGAGGTGGAAACTCACTGTTTATATGCTTGTGCTTTGAGTCACTGATAGCAGGGGGGAAAAAACTAGTTTTCATGACCATTCATCCTACATTGTTTCATTGGAATTTATTTACATGTTTTTTGTTGTATAAAATTAAAGAAACTTCACTATATATCAGGATCTATTATGCATAATTTAAAACACCCACAACAATGTTCATTTAAATAACAACATTTTCTCCAGAAAGCAAACCCAACCATTTAACTAAGAATACATTACTATTCCTCTGTAAGGAAAAGATGTGCATGACTAAGGGAGTTTTGCATGATTATGCTTTATCAACAGCCTCTCACACAGAGGGCAAGAAAATTACACAGAGTCTGGTACTGGAAATTCTCTGACAGAAGCCTTCAGACAATTAATGTGTATATGGACTGTTAGCTCAAGCATCTCGCTTGACTTTACTTCTGTGGGTGAACATGGAAAGAGTGAGAGATGGTTACTGAGATAGCTAGCAATTAATAGCAGCACTTTAAATAGCACCTGGTGTGAAATATTACTGGTGACAAGTGTTTCTTCAGCCTCTACTGCTAAGCAAGCTCAATCTATTCTACCTGCAACTTCTGAGTAAATATCAAGAATGGCCACATATAGTCCTCTCTTATTTAAGTCAATGGCAAAACTCCTGTTGGCTTCAGTGGTGGAGGGTCAACCCTACAAAGTGCATTGAAATAATGCATTTGGGTGTCAAAGAAGGAAGAATATGGGATGGGGGTGTGAGAAACACTTCTAGGCACTGATGCCATCTGGGAGTCCAGAAAACTCTGAGTTTTTTAGGGGGCAAATCTCAAAAGTGGGAATTCATTGACCCTATCATACTCACTTGTGGCTGCCTAAATCAGCCAGTATCACTACCATGGTATTGTACAGAGCAGCAACCAGTTTGTGCTCATCTAAGTCTTTGTCATGCACTGGGAAGCTACATGCCGCCTTAATTCTGTCCCCTGTTGAATACTATACTAGATAGACTGACCTGCTAGCAGCTGGTAATGACCCTCCCACCCCTCTGTTCTAAATTGGGTTTGAAGCGGTGACCTAGAGCTCAGATTCCATAGTCCATTGCTCATTACCAGTCATCTGAGCTATCCATTCACTCAAAAGCACAGCTGTGTGCTCCAGCCTGCTGACTGAGATTAGCAACTGGCAACTCTGCGTACAGTTTTTAATAAACAGTGTTGGCTGAGATACAAATCTCATCATGTTAGGCCATACTGACTTCAGTAGGAGCCTTGTAAGGGCTGAAGAATTTGGCTTAAGGTGTCATGCAGTGGAAAGAGGATGTTGCTAAAGAGGCAGAGCTTCAGCATCTTTCAAATCTGAATAAGGATTATCCTTCACAGATAAGAAGTGGTTCAATAAGCATTGCAATCCCTCAGCCATCAATAGCCAGGAAAACCTACATTTGGATAAACAGAGCTCTTTGTTATCCATCCAAGAAATTGTGTAGTGTACATTGACTTCAGAAAAGCTATTATCTATAGCATACACAGCGGGAAAACTACAGGTATACTCCACATTTTTTTAAAAGAACCTTATTTATTTTATTTCATAAAGATGTATTGAGAGAGTTTTACAGGCTTCATGAATTGAAGAGAACCAAAAACTAAAGGAAAGCTCTTATCTGATTAGTGTTTAAAATGTGATTCATGCTGGAGGTTTTCTCAAATTGCCCTTTTCGCTACAGAGTTAAAGATGGGTAAGACTTTGAGCACCTCATCATTCTTTAGAGTTTCAGCATGTCTGCTAGCAATTATTAGAACTTGTTTAAAGTCAACAGCAGATGAATAAACCATATTAATGACTTTATTTTCCAACCTTTTGTGGGTTTGGAGATCTATCACTGCACTGGAAAAAATGAACTTTCTAAAAAGATACGTGACACCAACTTTGTGATCTGAAATGGCTATGCTATCGGTTCGGAAGTGCTGGGACTAACCTAAAATGATGCCTCCATCTCTTCTCCCTACATTTTTAGAGTCAATATTTTAAAGTGTCATTGCCCATGTAGAGCCATGATTTTATTTCATTTCTGAGATCCCCATCTCAAGATGAAATCCTGGCCACCATGAAATCAATGGCAAAATATGCAGTGATTTCACTGGGGGCCACAATTTTGCCTGAAAAGCTAGATTCACAAAGGGAACTTAGGTGCTCAACTGCCCGCTTTAGACACTTGAGTCATTGAGGCACTCTTGGTGTTCACAAAACCCCCACTTGGCTACCATCTAACCCTGTACATGCCTAAGTTTCTGCCGAAAAAGTCCCCACAGCACCTATATTTCTGCCAGTGAGCATGCACACAGTTGTCCAAGTCCTGATACCGCTGGGCAGCTTGCTACCTAACTAATGCCTATGGCCCACCAGGAGTTACAAACTAGCTATTCCCTTATCTTGCAGGGCCTGATCTGCTAGATATGTGACCCAGGGACCCCTTGATGTTTACTGATAAAGGGCATGGGGGTGCTGGGATCCAGTTCCCCTGGGTCAGATATATGCAAAATAATGTGTTAAGTGGAAGGATGATCAGTGGTGTAACTGGTGAGGTGGGGCATGCTGCATGTGTCCAGTGGATCAGGGATTGAGCACTCTTGGGAGATGTTCGGCGTACTCAAGGGTTGGAGTGTGCATATCACTAACCTATAGTGTGGCGATGGGGCTTGAAAGGCCTAGAGGGGAGTGATTGTGTTGCCCGTGGCAATGGAGTTGGGGAGCTGACCCATGGTAAACACAAATAAGGCTGTTTTATGCTAAGGACAGGTCGTGTGAAGGTGCCTTCGAAGGAAGTGTCATGCCATGGTCAGAGCAAGCCTGCTCAGCACAAAGACAGCAGAGGAGGAAATGTTCGCTTCCTTCCTTTATACTCAATAGTCCAATGGTTACAAAATTCATTTGGGAGGTGGAAGACCCAGGTTCCAATCCCCATTCTGCCTGATTTGCCACAGGGACTTCTTGAACCCATGTTTCCCAGCTAAGTGCCCTAACCCCTGGGCTATTGGGATACTCTGGGTGGGTTTCTCCTGTTGAAGCGGTTACATCCTTGATTCGGTGAATATTATTTCATACAGAGAAGAGAGTGGGAATGACTCTGTAGCCTGGAGGTAAGGACACTCACTGGGAGGTCAGGTTATGTGGCCAATCTCTGCTTCAAATCAGATGGGGGGGGGGTGAACCTCCATATCCCAGGTGAGTGCTCTAACCACTTCTTGGTCATAAGGAGACTACCTAGCTACCTTTCGATGGATGGGGCTTAGGCCACAACCCTCGGATAGCATAGTTCTTCTGATTAGCTTATGTTGCTTCCCACTCAGCACACTGGCTTTGGTGACTCCCTTTTTAGGTTCCTAATTCTCCCATGAATTATATAGGGAGCCTGGGTGTCTAATTTGGGGTTGTGAGTTCCACTAGGTGGCAGGGTACCTAAAAGTTAGGCACTGAAACACTGACACTTGCTACACCTGCATCCCCTTGTGAATTTAGCCCCAAGTCTCCAGTTTCTTTACCATCAAATCCTTTGATTTATTTGACATTATGTCCTTACACCAGTATTTACTATAACCTATAGTGGAACATGTGTAGCCTTCAGCTTTTATGTCTGATGGGTCTAAACCGCTTACAGAAAAGTTGCTACTGTACAAAATAGTCATATTGAATTTTCATGTGCAGTTGAAGGCAAGGCAAATTAAAGTTTTCTCTAGAAGGAAAAGCCTGTACAAAGGACTCATTATCTTTTTAACCCAGGCTTAAATGGTGACTCAGAAGGATCAGCACAAATGCAGCCAGAGATCACTGCTGAAAATAAATACCCTTGAATTATCCAATGTATGGTTCTTGTGATGACCTGCTGTTTTCTTGATGTGCCACATTATTTTGTGACAGGTGGGCAATGACCTGAAGTCATTGAGAGCCTGAGTTCAAAACCAATCCTCCATGTCAAAGCATAGTCCATACGGTTGTTTTAGAGTGCAAATGCAAGTCCCATTAGCACAAGTCTGTGGCCCTGGGTTCAAAGGCTTTCCCCAGTGCAGTGTTGATATGATCATTATGGACATAGTTTTATGGATGAACATTTGCTGGATCAGAATTATTATTTAGAGTATTTTGATCAAAACCCATCTAGTTTGATTTATCTGTGCCCACATCCTTCATTGTACTGTGTAATCTCACTCCACAAATGGATTCACTTATTTCAGGAGGACTTCTCAAGGAGTAAGGTGAACAGAATCTGATAATGTCTCTGTCCTCTTGCTTTTGAAATGCAGTGAGGAAAAAGACCTTTAATTTACCAGTTTGAAAAGATTTTTTTTTAATTCAGAGTTTTTTGTGGTTTTAGTTCCTATCTTGATGTATTTATTCTAGAGATTTGTTTGCCTGAGTGTCTGTTGTGATGGTGTTTTTTTTCTAGCTTCCTACATCTACTGAACCATAAAGAAATTCCAAGATTTTGATTTTGCTGTCAAGTATTTATATATCATAATAACTTGTTTTTACCACTTCTTTATGCTCCTGTCTTACAGTTATCATTTACGATCCCTTCCTTTTAGCATTGACAAGGGATAAGTTACAATTCTTATCATTCTTCTTCTTTACAATTAATGTAATCCTGAACGCTATTAAAATGCTGTACCTTTATGAATTGTAACTTGCATTTCAAAAGAAAATATGTATGCATTTAAACTTATACAGTTCTCAGCCTCCATGTTTGAAGTCCAGGATTCGTTCTCTCTCTCTCTTCCTCCCCCCCCCCCCTCGCCCAAATATACCCTGGTTACATTGTGCTTCCTATAGCTAGACCAGGACACCTACACTTTTTAGCCATCTATAACTTGTAATGATACTCTGGTGAAGACTCAATTACTTGCATACAGTTGTTGCTGCTTAACAGTTTCAAGCTGTAATTACTTGGAACCTAAATTACATTGCTTCTTTGTTTTTCTTATCAAAAGTGACATAATGGTTATTGATTGGGCTATTGTCTTTCCCTTGCTCAGTAGCTGTTCAAAATACCTATCTCAGGGGTGAGAAAGGAAATGTAATTTACCTTCCTTAGACTCTCTTAGTATCAGCCATGTATTTGCCTGCAATCACACATTATACACCAGCTTTAAAAAATGTTGACTTTATTTTTATTTGCTCAAAGAAAATGAATTCTTATTTTCATACTGACTACACTCAAGGAATTGATTAATAACAGTTCTTCGGTGTGTGCCTATTATTGTAATGCCATTTGTCTATTCTACAGCAAAGTTTGTGTCACCATTTCAAACCAAAGATGAGATTTTTTTGAGCACTTAGATGATACAGAAGTTAGGCACCTAATGGCTTTCTGTGAGAATTGTGTGCCTTAGATGCTTCTGAAAACCCCACTCTAGTTTTCTTTAGTGATTAGATAATTAGCTTCATCATTCCATCCATCCCTGGGGCAGATAACTTTAACACATTTTAGGAAGCTTCTTCCTATCTCCCCAAATGAAGGAACCAGAAAAAGGATGTCAGAGGAGAAGGTAACAACCAACTCAGGATCATTTAGTGTTAAATCCAAGAAACATCATAGCCTGTGGTGACTGAGTTAGTCTCCCAATAGGTCCATAACTTGGAGCAGATCATAAATGGAGAAGGAAACAAAATACAGATGGAAGAAAAATGAAAAATTAACAATGTGAAAATGAGCTCTCTCTCCCCAAGCTCCCCCCTTCAAGGTTACTGTGCATTTTATATTTCCTCAGTCCATGGAAAAACAACCAGGCTGTTCAAAATTCTCTTCCAGAGCTTTGCAGGAGCTTCCCTCCCATCACTACCTCCTGTCTCTGAACTCAGACAAACAAGGCAACCATAGGTATCTCAGATGGATCAACACGTATCCAGTTCTCAGACCGCAGGTTCTCTTTAATGTGACTCTAGTTAAATGAATTTTCCGAAAATTCTAAGATGGTAACCTACAGTCTGTAAACCTGCTGCCATCTTTCTCCAGGTGAGAGGCCTGTCAGTTGGTCCCATTGTCCCAAGAGCCTGCCTCTCATTCCAAGAGGCAGTCTATTCAAGTGTCTCTACTGACTTCAATTTTGGCAGTATAACATGGGGAGATGACAGAGCTGGAAAGAAGGTTCCAGCCCCTTTAAGGCTCTGTCACGTGAAAGGGATGAGACTTATCTTCCCAACAGGAGAGAATACTAGTTTCTAGGCTAGGACTGTAATAAGATCAGGTTCCAGTACATACTGCAGGCAGCTATGGGCTCGTCTGTAAAACGGTATGAAGAAACATGGCTATTTTAGCAGGGTTATTCAGTGCTTCAGCTTCAGTTCTTCCCCTTCCAGGCTCTTCATGTCACTTGAGAGCTGCGAGATGTACATGAATTATTTTGTAGTGATTAAGTAGGTCATAACTTTAGGGAATGGCTTCCAACCATCCCCTGCAGGAGATGATGTAGTTAGAAGGAATTGTATGGACATACACACTTCAGTTAAAGCTACATACACTATATATTCTGCAGTTTAATGGTGCCTCTGAGAAGCAAAAGTTACCATATCATTAATCTCCCGTCAAGTAATGACTTCCATGAGAATTTCATTGTCTGGTCCAGGTAACCTTTAAAAATTTTCATTTCCAATTATGCATAGCACCAGGAGTGGGAATTGGTTACTTAGGGTTAAGCAGAGTCCAGATTACCCCAGACAGCAGGTAAAAAGCAGATTTAGCTCTGTATGTAGTTTGTTTTTCATCCATGTTTTATGAAAGAAGGTAACTATAATTACCCTCACTTTACATATGGGGAAAATGGAGAACAGAGAGGTAAAGTGACTTCACTGTAGTGGTTAGTTAAAAAGGTGGTTCCTCAAGCAGCACAGTGCAGAGACAGCAATTTTAGTTAGTTCATTGAAGTCGGAGGAATTGGTTTGACAGTCAGGAATTTATCATCTTCCATTATAACCATTGTAATTGTCATTGTGATTGGTGGTGAACTCCTACAATACACAGACCTAGCAAATGTTTGATTGAATCTTGCTTGTTAAATCCTAAAGAGATGAGTTATGTGGGATTTCAAGGTTTGGGCTTTTTCTATTATGCTTTACACATAGGGACAGCACCATGATTTTATAAAATTGCTCCAGGAAATAACATCAGATATGTTCATTTATTGGAGCTTTTACATCATTTCTGTAGTGAATGCCTTTCAGGGGAAGGACTCTGAAGAATGATTTCACAGGATTTCTGCCACTTTAAAATCACATGCAGGTAGAGAAATTATGGCAGCAAAATTTCTTTCTAATTAGAACTATAACAAGCCCCCCAAAATGAGCATTTGTAGATATTCATCATAATGTTGCATAACCCATTTCTTTATGAGGAAAAAAATCTTGCTTATTTTCTTCCAAATTAAAACAGAAATCCCATTTTGGAAATGTTTTAATACATCAATTTGCTCAAAGTTAGTCAAATAATGCAATTGCTATGGCAACAGGATTCAATAATGTAACTTTTTTTTTTTATAAACCACAAGGCAGAACAATTTAAAGTAATCAGATAAAGAATAATTATGCAAGAGGATTTAAGCAGTTTACTCAGCAGGGAAAGCAGTGTGATTCTTACCAGCTTGCCTTTCAAGCTTGCAAGCCCTTTAGCATTAGGTTGCTAATTTGCTAGTCCAGGTGTTCTGCATTATACGTGTCACTATGAATACCACTATACTTTTTGAGGGATCACATTGTCAGCCCATGTCACTGTACCAGGGAAGATTACTTTTTTCTCATTGACTCTCAATGTAAATGTAATCATTACCGAATTGTTTTAAAATGGATGTGTATATTTGATGTATATTATTAATTCCATCTAAGAAATGCCTTTGGCTAATCTTACTTTAATGAACTATGAAATTGCAAGAAACATAGAATTAATATTCTAAAAGTGATGTATGTTTTGTCTTACAACTATGCAGTTTAATTAAAGGAAATGGACTGAAAAACACAGATATTAAAAATAGGTTGAACAACTAAAGTCTTATTTTATCAAAATACCAGTGTGCTGGTTATATTACTAAAAAGTAGCTGGTTTTTTAAGAGAGTGAAAGATCAGTCTTTCAAACACTCTGTTTTGTGAAAATAAAGAATTGTTTGAACAATGGGTTTTTGTTCTACAGTTCTGACTTATTTAACTTAAAGAATTAGAAGGGTTTATTTTTTTAGTAGTAGTGTTTAGAAACACAACTTATTGTAGAACCACTCCAAATTTAATGAGGGATTAGAGTAATTAAATCTAATTATCTCATTAAATTACATAAAATATTCCTAACTACTTCTTCTGGGCCAAATTCTGATCTCTCACTATTGTAACTGCAAAATAATTCTATTGACTTCAGTGAGCTTACTAACCAAGAGTGAAATCCAGCTATCTGAGTTTGAGACATTAAATACCTGATTCTTTTACATGCACTGATATAAATTGGTAATTACTGATTATATGGTGTCGAGTTACAGCAGTTTAAAAAAAGGTGTCCTGTCAAGTCCTATTTGTATTGTCAAATTTACAGCTAAAGGATACTGCCTGCTCTATCCAGTTACCTGCTGGAATAGTTAGAATATGTCATTCATTTAATGAAGGGGATTCAAGGATTTGGTGTGTGACTATTCCTAGCCTCAACTGAGAGTGAGGTCTGCAGAGACCTGGACTGAAGAGCTTCTGTTGCCAGAGGCTGTTGATTTCAGGGAGCTCAGCTGCAGCAGGCACAGACTAGGCTGCGTCACACTAAAAGCAAATAACAGTGTTACCTCACAAACCTGTGTACTGCTGGGGAGCATAACATAGGGCTATCGTAGAGAGGCTAAAATTGTCCTGTCAGTGGTAAAATCTGAACCAGGGTAATTGGGAGTTATGCTACCCATCCTTTCTTGGGTGGATTCCCCATAAAGGACTATGAGCCAGGAAAATACAGTGTGCATCTCTTTGAACCAGCACAAGTGTATGTGGCCCTCTGACTGTAGTTCATATTGAAATGCGTCAAGTAATTTATGTAAGCAAGACAGTAGATCGTTGGGGCAAATTATCAAAGCAGTGCTTCGGAGTTACCCACACAATTGTCATTAACATCAAAGTTGCACAGCAAAATACTGTACAACACTTCTGAAATGCATGGGCACATGTTTAACTTGTGATCTGGGAGCATGCAAAAATTAACTACATGGGCAGTATCACTTGTATACTGTAAAACTGGGACAATCGGCCTTTAAGCCTTTCAATACACTGTATTAATTTAATTTTTTGCCAAAGCTCACCAGTCCTTCGGGGAGCACACACCTGACACCAATTGGAACCAGTTAGTATTAGTAGATATAGGAACCAATATTTTTATAGTAGCCAGCTGCATTGCTAGTTAACTCCACTACACACCTTTAAAATGGCCACTAATAAAATTCAGGGAAACACTTTTTTCTATGTAACCCATTTGTTTTAGGTGCATTTGCTAAATTTCCAGTAGAAGAGGGAGTTGAAGTCAGAGTTGCAGGAAGATTGAATGTTACACAAATGGTACCTGTCAACTCAATGAGGCTTTGACAGTGTTCCATCCTGTCATCTCATCCTTCTCCACCATGTCAAAACAGTAAGACTAAGATTTATGCTACTGTTTTAACTCTTGTATGTGGAAAAGGACTCAAATTGATGTTGTAGAGTAGTGGCTTTCAACCTCTCGAGACTACTGTACCTCATTCAGGAGTCTGAATTGTCTTGCATACCCCCAAGTTTCACCTCACTTAATAACTACTTGCTTGCAAAATCAGACATAAAGATACAAAAGTGTCACAGCACACTATTACTGAAAAACAAATTGCTTGCTTAATTATTTTCCCATGGAATTATAAAATAAGTCAACTGGAATATAAATATTGTACTAACATTTCAGTGTATAATACTTAGAGCACTATAAACAAGTCATTGTCTGTGTGAAATTTTAGTTTGCACTGACTTCGCTAGTGTTTTTTATGTAGCCTGTTGTAAAACTAGGCAAATATCTAGATGACTTGATGTACTCCCTGGAAGACCTCTGCAATACCCCCAGGGGTACATGTACCCCTGGCTGAGAACCACTGTTGTAGAGTACAATAAGGAAAAAGCATTGTGATGGCAATTTATAGATCTGCCAGTCTCCTTAACAACTAATTAACCTGTTGTAAACCTAGAAAATAAAACTCTTTGATTACTTATATGAAATGATAGGGTACCCAGAAAATGTGGTTGTAAAGAGCTTTCCCTTAAATCTTTTGTAAAGCTGCTATCACCTGAGAAAATAGAATCCAATTTTGTTTTGTTTTTAAACCTATATTCCATTACTAATCAGCAGTTATACCCTTTCAAGAGATGGATTTGCTTGTTAGATGCCACTGGTTGAGATTAAGAACTTTGGCTATGGCTGCAGCTCCTTCCAAATGCACCTACAATTTAACTGCATCAAGCAATCAATGTTAATGGACAGTGGCAGTGATGTATCAATAGAAAAATAGAATCTAAAAATGGTCTGGGGGGAAAAAAGAGACAATTTGTGAATAGTGCAACTTAAATGGAAAAGAGTTGGGAGGAATATCTAGCCACAGAAGCACTTGCTATGGAAACACTGAATAGACCTTTATTGTATATTCAGAAATTTCTCCTTGTGCTCTTTAGCTTTCTTGAGGAGGACACTCTTCTCTTCTGAACTTTGCTTTGTGCTTCTTTGGTTGTCTAGCAGCTTACTTGGTAAAGGCAAAAAGTGCTTCTGCCATGTTGAAGAGCCCAGTCAGCTTTTCAGACTGACTAGTGTGACCAGATGTCCTGATTTTATAGGGCTTTATCTTGTATAGGTGCCTATTACCCTTCATCCCTATTTTTCACACTTGCTAGATAGCTCGATCTGGTCACCCTAATTCTGACTGTCCTGTGTCTCACTCTTTTCTCTAAAGATTTCAGCTGGAAGACAATCTCAAGGAGTTCAGAAGATTCCCTTGAAATACTTCACTTACGTCCATTATCATTTATTTTGGGGGGGGGAGTGGGAATACCTCAATATGCAAGACCCTCTTCTCCCTTCTACATTATAAATTGTATCTTCCCAGAATGAGCTGAGTTTCTTGTCCATTGTGGTTACCATATGCTTATCAGAAACCTTTCCAGGGTATAAAATTGCTTGGGAGTTTTCCATTTGTAATATATTTTCTCATTTGCTGCTGTTTCCTATAGCAATTTCATCCACCCTCTTCAGCTGTTCTCTGAACGGAAAACTAGATTCTGAAAGCCAAGAACCACCCTAAGAAACAAATTAAAAATTTATTTCAATGGGGCCAGGATTTCACTCACAATATTGGATTTTGTGCCAGCATCAGGTTGTATCTGGGTCCAAATGCCTCCTTAGTTTCCTAGGTATATATTGGGGACACAAAAGCTAAGCTATACCTCTGAATCCAAATATTAATTGGAGGCAACTCTTTTGCTGGCTTGGATCTCTCTATTTTAGGACTTTTCTTTTTATGCAGCCAGCACTGTAAAGGTTGGACTAGGGAAAGGAGAATTGGCAGTGAAATGAAATTCAGGAAAGTACACTTGTGCAAGAACCTTATAGATTTTTCATTTTTCCACATTTTTTTTTCTTTAACTGATAATAGGCAGAATTGACCTGGGGTTGGTTGATTGTAACTGCCACATTTGTTGAATGAGGCCTATAATTATTCTGCAGAAGGCTAAGGAAAGAAAAAAGTGAAGATGATCAATATAACATTCTGTTTTTGTGTATGTGTGACACTTATTGCTAAAAGTATGGGAATAGGAACAATAGCTTTATGGAGGTCCTCTACCACTCTTTGATATATTCAAAATATATGTAATGTAGATGCAGTGATTTGCTTTTTAAAAAGTCAGAATTTGTCCCCCATTCCAAGCTCCCCCAAGGATTGAGTGCTGCACCATCCACACTGAGATTTTTTAGCATTCTAGCTTAAATCCCGCTAGTGCAAATCTGATTGCCCAGGCTGGGAGTATCACTCCTAGCTGCAGCGTAGAAGGTATCCTTAAGGGCCCTACTGGGGGAGTGAAAGACAGAATGCGGATTAGTGAAAATGACTGAATATAGTATCTACTACTACTGAATTATTTACTGGGTGAGATGTGACAGGAATGATATCTGTTACAGCTCGTAGTCTAATATACATAATAGAGCACACATGCCTACAAATCCCAGGTATCGGGCTTCCCTAATGAGACCATCGATTGGCTTCTGTTGAATAGTTTTCCCATGCCATGCCTAACATGGTCTTCCTGATTGTTTTGATTCCAGTATCTCTGCCATGATCTATTGCATCTAAAGAGTCAATTTTAAGCTTGTATTAAGTGCTGGGCCATATGTGGTCACGTTGCATATTCAGACAAAGTGTAGGGTTGATGCTGTGCTGCACAAAATCCCACCATGTCTGTCTACCATTTTCTGTCTTCTTCAGTTGTGGTGCCATTGGTAACAATAATGCCTTGCTTAGTAAAAAAGTCAACTGTGCCAACTGTTCTGAAATGCGCAGAGGTCTGCCATTTTTTATGTTAAAGTATTTGCTGATTTTAATGTCTCATGTCAAAAGTTCTACAAGGGCTTGCACCAAGACTTCTCTGTGACTTGGATCTGGTTCATAATGCAGCAATTTATTTGCTCTTTGGCTTGAGCTACTTTGATTAAATTTTTATCTGCTTTTTATTGTCTAACTATACAGAGATGAGTGGCTCTGTTAACTCTTTAAAACTTTTAATGATGTGGCCCCTTGTTATATCTGAGACTTCCTTCTTGAGCCTTGACTTGATGGATATCTGTGCGCAGTCATCAATCATCATTTAAGGAACCTCCCATATTTTAAGCCTATATGTGATTTAGCCTTTGTTTTGATGGGTCCTAGAATGAAGATCCACCTCTTTGACATTTAATTTCAATGGATATCTCCCTTCTATTTATCCTAGGCTACAATTAGAGTTTGAACACACTTGACCTCATGTGAATTACTGTCCCCTACCTTCCCTGTCTTTTTTTTTTTCCCCCTTCAGTTATGAACCTCTTAATTGATTGTTTTCTTTAACTTTGTTTTTGTTATGTTTTATATTTTGATTAATTTAATGATTTAAAATAGCTTCTATTTTAACATTCCTAGAGACCTTCAGTAAGGGTCTGAGAATGCAAGAGGGAAAAAGTCTTAATTCCATAATCATAATTCAAAAGTTGAATATTGCACAAGACATAATGAAATTTTATGTTTGAATTTTCATTCAGGTGAACTGGTGTCCAAGCAAAAAGAGAAATCATAGTCATTTCATTCATGCAGTTTGCTGTGCTGGGTTGTCACCTTCTGGAAGGTGTTTCTACTGATTCAATGAAAAACACAGAAACCTGATTTGATAAAGCCCATACAAAATTTTAAAATAATGCCTTGGCTATTAATGTGATATTAGAACTAAAACCAGGAAATCAGTAATACCCAGAGGTATGTATAAGTCAGTAGTTTCATTTCAATAATTTAAGTTTTAATGCCAACACTTTCTTTAGCTTCAGTCTGCATGTGAGAGTTCAGCTGGTTTTTATCCATTTTTGTTTTGTAGCATCCCAAAATGTGGTAGGTCCTGTTGTGGTAATCTGGCCTGTACATTTACCTTACTTGTAAACGCATTTGTAAAAGGTGTGAGAAAGATAATAATGACCTGTTATATGAAAATTTTTAAGAAAAGAACAAATTAATTTAAACCAAGGGTTTATTTACACCACTCAAGGACTGAGTTAAGATTATAATTGATAAATAAGAGGGAGAAGAGGAATGGAAATCAATTAACCAAAATTGGTGTGTCACAAATTACTTTTTCTTCAAATAGGCCTAATGAGGATGGATTATTCTGCCTAACACTCCCGTTTGGGGCTTTGCGAGTAAGCAACTGTAACCACAAACAATTTTCATGGTATAAGTAAACATACATTTTAATTGTGTAAACAGCAGAAGGGGTGGTGGTGTCCACCTTTACCCATTTTGTAGTGAGAAAAGCAGGTTTGTGTTTCAATATTTTACAAAGATATAACAGCAGCATTTTTAGCTTTATTTTAGCCATATATGAATTCAGTTATAAATCTGTAGCATGGAGATCATAAAAGGGCAAAGACTCTTGCTGAAAAAGCTTACAATCTCAGTTTTAGACATCATTATTGGTGAGGATGAAAAAAGTAGTAAGAAGAAGGGACCCGGAAGGAAGGATACAGCAATCTAATAATGTAATTACTTCATTTAGGTGTGTGTATTATCTGGTAGTTTCTTTCAGAAAGAACCCAAATGTCATTGGGAGAAAAACTTGGTAAAATACACCAAGTTGCAGTTGACTCATCTGGAATTTTACATAAATTGGCCCAAGTTTGTGGGAGAATGGCATAGGAATGCTTGTTTTTCAGGGATGTTTGTGTTTGATTTATATTGAAACCATGATCATTGTTGTTTCTGTTTGACAATGAAGAGGCAGGGGAGAGTCTAATCACATGATTTCCTGTTTTTCAAACCTGAGACTGAAAATAATTTATTAACTGCCCTCTAGATAATGTCATATCTATAAAAGTATTGCTTGATATATTAGGTACACTTACTGTGCCCCAATTTATGCCTAAGAAGCTGAAATATTTCATTAGTTATATTACTAGTTTCCACATCCCCAAAATTGCTCTGATCTATATTATCTCATTCATTATTCAGCTGCTCATTCTGATCAAGGGCTACAGTGTATAAGAAAACTCCCTCTCTCTTTATTATCCTTAAATCCGATCCATGATGGCTAAGGCTGTATATTTATCATGGCTATCATTGGAAATCTACATATTGGGTGAATTTCATTTTTTAAAAGTGTACATGTGTGTCTCACCAAAAAATTTATCAAGCCTTTTTAATTTAGCTACAACAACTTTAAATGGACTCCTACAGTAATAACAAATAATCCATCTGGTGCAGAGAGTGGGTGTGCAATGGGGTATGCAAACTCTGCTGTGGGCCAGAAGGATCTAAAGGGCAGTACTGAGCCCAGGTAGCCCTGCACCTCTAGCCCTGAAGAGCATGTTCCAACTGGAGAAGGGAAGGAAAAGGGAGCGACCCCGTTCAGAAGGAAGGAGGCTGGGGAGGAGATCAAACCTGTCTTGAAGGCTTCTGACAAGAGAATAAGCCTCCCTGAGGGGAAAAGATTGTATGCTGAGCCTGGTTGGGGTTGACGGTTTGGTAACTCCTCCCCCTCACCTTGTGTTGGACTGGAAGCTGAGGGAGAGAAGCAGCAGTAGGAAGTGACCCAGGGAAGGTGACTCAGAGGGCACCTTTAGGTGTCAGACACCACTAACACTTCTAGGGTCCTGGGTCAGAGTCTGGTGGAGTGAGCAGGCCTGGGCTTCCTTACCACTGCCCCCACCACAGGAGGTACCCACGCCACCTGACCACCTCTCTGCACTTCTGATTAAAGGAGGACCAGGACTGCAAGACCAACCCATTGGGACGAGGCAGCAGGTATGCTAAAGACTAAGCCACCTAATCCACCAAGGACTCTATTACAATGTCCCTTAGGGATCATTGCTTTGTTTATTACCAAACGTGTGACTGACTTCTAGTAAGTTACCATGACGCCTGTTTCATGTGGTGCTGGCTGGGTAATGATATAAGAAGACGCCATATTTCTAAAAATAAACTGGCTCTTTTATTAAGAGCAAAATGTACAGATGTCTAAACTTCAGCTAGCATTCTAACCGTGTGCATGTAGACTGACACACGAAGCTACTTTCTTTTCCTTTATACACTTTTCCGTTAGATTTTTATCCAAATTAAGGGACAGACTCTGCCAACCAAATTCCTGTAGAGTAGTATCTTATTCCACAAATGATCCCCTTGATTTCAGTACAGTAAGATAGTACTCATCTTGAAGTAAAGGTGACACAATCTGACTCTAAATTACGATATGCTTTCTGGAGTTCTTTTCTGTTAAAATAACCTGTGTGCACATCTATAACTGGGTTTCTTATAGTCCTTGTCGTCTTTCATGCATTTTGGTGGAAATGCTTTAGAGCCAGAGAGAGAGAATTATTATTTTCTATTTTTCCCTATTTTCTAATTTTATTTTTTGAATGAACATTTTCCCGTTTTTCCCTTCTGTGCTTTATGTAATGTGAGAGACATGTGAAAGTATTAGAATAGAGTTGACTTGTTACTCAGGGTTCCTCAAATCAGTAACTTTTAGTCTCTGTGAGTTGGTACCAGGAAATAAACCAAAGCAATGCAGTACTTCCACCTGCTCTATGGCTGACAGATAGGTCAAAATCAAGTGCTTTTAAATTAAAGTTTTACTTCATTGGTCTCCAGCAATTCCAATCAGAATCACTTTTACTGAATGTCTCCATTTATTAGTCTTAAGTGCATACAAATACATACTCCAAAACTTGATAGTTACCACTAAGTCTGAGGCAGTCTTCAAGTGAATCAGTCACAGATGTTGAGATGGCCAGTCCTACTGTCTGCATCTGGCGATCTTTCTAAAAATGTCCACGAAGTGATCCGCCTGATTCAGATTTGCTACCTCCCTCTTATACCCCAAAAGTTAGATGTCAATCAAGAAAATATTAGATAGCTAAACAAACAAATCAATCACTGGGCAAAAGCTGGAGTTAGAGGCATGTTGCACCAAAAAAAAATCGTTAAGCAATCAATCTTAAACTGTTAGTCTAATAGCTAAATTTCCCCATACTGCTAATTCTAAACATGTCCAGACTTCCCATTTTTCACAGACATCAGTCCCAGCATATTCAGAAAGGGAGATCGCATAGAGTCAGGCTCACTTCAAGTGTTCACTATCTACTCTCCTGCCCCCTTGGTTATGCTAAGTTCCTGCAAAGACCTGAAAATGGCTAAAAGCAGCAAGCAGAATAATTGATAGTCCATCCCAATAATTGGCAATGGCTTGGACACCTGGATGACTGCTAAAATGCCCCATACAGACTCATGTGTGGGATAGTGTAGGACCAGTGTCCTTCGGAGAAAATGATCTTTTTGGATTAAAGGTATAACCCACTGAGTATAGCCTTTGACAGAAATAGACTTGTTATAAAGTCTCTCAGAAGGGTATTTAAAAGAAACTTTCTAATCATTACTCTATCCAATGTGAATAGAGGGAGGAAGCATGGAGGATACATAGTTTCTTTTTGAAAAATAGCATATTCATGCACTTTATTATATTGGAATAACTTGTAAAGAAATTCAATTAGCTTTAAAATCCTTCCCTGCTGTCACAAGATGACAGGGTGCAAATGAAAACTGGAACACTGTTCATTCATTTTCCCTTGAGAAAGAAATGCCCTGAAGGGGAAGAAATTGAGAAATTGATTTGTAAGAGTCTGACACTACTGTAACAACAGAGCAATCTATATGAAAAAGAAATAATTACTACAGGAGAAAGGTACTGTATTTTAAATGACTAGAAATAGAGAATATTAAAAATATAACACGGTTATTTTAGCAGTCTTTTAAAGGCATCACCTGAGCTGAAAAGCTGAGAATTATTGTTGAAGCTATTTACTACAGAAGCCGTTAAAGTTAACATCAAAGTGTTATGTATGAGTTGTGTAAACTAGAAGGAATCTGAGCACAGTGACTGACCATCACAAACTTTGTACATGTGTGCAGAGAGCTTTCAAACCAATTTACAGCAGGACAGTGCCTAGTGGGTCATACAGATGAAAAGGAGTCCCCAACTAGATCTTATCCCACTCCTTGGTCTCTAGAATTGTATGAATGCATTAAAGTCTATTCTTCCTTTGCCTTGTCACATGAAGACAGATGCTGCAAGCTGATGTCATCAACCAACGTAGTAATTAGTGCAACCTACTCTACTAGATTAACATTATAAGAGACAGGGCCTTGACTGATTATATGGATAATCAATCCTGTAGGGATAGGAACACCTTCATATAATATCCTTGTGTACACTAAGGAGAAACCCAATGTAAAGGAATAATTATACGAACATAATTCTCATTGCCTAATGAAGAACAAGATAATCCTATGAGCTACTTGTACATTAAGTTCAAGGTTACTATCTGATTCACTGTGGGCAAGATAAGAGATGGGCAAAATACAGCCTGAAGGCTGGGTCCAGCCCATCTAACTTTTCTGTCCGGCCCGTCATGTAGGAGTGCTATGCTGGAGTGTCAGGCAGTTTTTGGCTAGTCGGTACCCGAACTTCCTGTTTCCTGTCATGTGAGAAGCTGTACTGGGTTTCTGTGAAGTACTGGAAAGGTGAATTAATAGTTTTGGGGTTTTTTTTTTGTCAGACATGGATATGGTGTTAAAGCATAATGAGACAAAAGAAGTGTGGTGGCTTTTAAATTTGCACACTAGTTAACTTCCAAGAGTGCTTGGTAGTTAGATGCAAGAACATTCAGTTGCCTAGTACAGTGACTAAATGCTTTATGGAAAAAAAATACATACTGAGGCTTCCTTCATTCCAAAATATAAGGAAAAGGTATTTTCCTCACAGGGGGTGCCTTTTGTATCTAGCTATTTGGAGAGTAAAATAGCCACGTAAATAAAAAGGTCTATTGAATTTTTTTTTTAAAAGCAACATGCTCATTCTACAGATTGTGTGTGTGTGTGTGTGTGTGTGTGTGTGTGTGTGATATTAATCACTGGAAACAAGGTATCTGCAGGGAATTCTGGTAATATCTGCAGTATTATGTTTTGGTTGAAATCTATATCTCTGTCACACATCTTTGGACTTTCTACAAAGCTTCTTTTGTTTTTTTACTATACTTGGCTGTACATTGATATTGTAATACTCTGGTATCCTAGTGCATAAAGAAGGTTGTTCAAAAATGTTTCTTATTAAACTCAACTGTCTTTGCTGCTGGAACAAAATATGCAGGACATTTGTAAATCAAAACATTAGGTGGTCACCTGTCAAAGCTCTTTGAGTGATGATAGTTTAAAATCCAGGTGGTGTCACGGCCAGAGCAGTGCCCCCTTCTAGACATTCCCCTGGTGAGGGGATGGGGGGGGAAGAAAGACAAGGGGGAAGAAGTCTGTCTTGCTGTCTCCAGCGTCCACTGATGCAGGCTTCTCCCCAGCGGCTAATTGTCTCTTCGGTTTCAGCCCCTTTGAGGGGATTAAACGAGGTCATCCCTGAAATGTTCTACAACTAAAAGCTAACCTAACTCTTAGCCTGAGTGCTGACAATGGGGTCAGCAGCTGGCTCGACGAAGAGCCACGTGCTACTGCAGAAGCCTATTAATGGCAATGGATACCTGCAGACTGGAGGGGAGCGAGGTAATGAGGTGGCTGGAATCACACTGGAGAGAGACACTGAGACTGCTCTCAGGGGCAACAGCAAGTGCCCAACCCCCCCATCTGTGGGCAGCAGGGACTTGATCAGTGCCAGGGGCTCTCAGGGGCATTGATCCATGGCTCACAGCTGCTGTCTGGTGCACACAGCCGGGCTTGGGCAGGTGCCTCTTGGGCTGTGTGTGTCAGACCCCCTGTGACAACACTGGCCCCTCTCTGCCTACTTCTGTCTCCTCCCCTTCTGTGTGTTGCCAGTGTGAGACTCCAGGGTGTGGGGACAGGCGCGCTTGGCAATGTGGGCACAGCCAGCACTCCGCAGAGGGCACAGCAGGGGTGGGGAGGGTGGGCAGCTTGAATTTCTGCCACTGGAACAGACAGGTCCTTATCTCTGTACCCCGGAGCTCGCCAGGCCTCGTGACAGCGTGGTTGGGAGTGCCCCGGGGAGGGCACAGGACTGAGGGGAAAGGGGAACTGTTCCCCCAGCCCCAGTCTGCCTGACCCTCCAGGCTATTGTCCCAGAGCGTCTGAAGATGGAAGCAGCAATCGACAGGACTACCAGTGGGACGGGTCCTCACAGCTCTGGCTGATGGGCGTCTCTCTCACAGGATTGTCCCCCATCCTTCCAGTTCCTGCCCTTTCTTTTGAGTTCAGTTACTAAGCAGTCTCTAATTTGTGTTCCTCCCCAATAGTTGCTCTTGTTCGTAGGCCCATCTTTCTTCAAGTGAAGCTCTCTTCAGGCAAAGGACCATCCTCCTCCTTGCCCCGTCAGCCTGAACTGAACTGAGCCAGGTTCTCTTCTTTCATTCCCCCTCCAGGCTTTGCATTGGCTGCAGGTGGAAGGAGAAGCTAACTGAGCCCCTAGGCTCTCCTTAAGCCCTGCTTGCTGGTATGCCTCTTGGCCCCAATGCAATCCATTTTCACCATAATTTTGTACTATGATTTTTTGGTTTTAGTTTAGCAGAAAATGTCTTGCTGAACTAAATATTCAAATAGAATATTAAATCACTTGTAATTATCTAAAACTTGAACCTTGTATCTGTGTAATGTGGCATAAGCCATCCTGGCAGCATATCAGCCAATATTTCCAGTCCATGTATCAAATAATTTAATACCGATCATGAGCATGTAAAGCTTAAATCTTCCACAGTGTACATGCACAAACTTGCACACAACCTATGATGGACATGTCATACTTAAATTCATGTGAATGCCTGATAATTTGTGAATATGGTTTAGATGTGTGCAAAATTATGTGCACGTTTATAAAATTTGGTTCATTTAGGCTTCAGTATTGCAATACATGGAAGAAATAGATGCGCTTCTGAGTGTTGTTCAGTAGTGACTGTGGGCATAGATACATGGACAGAGTTAAGGTTATTTGAATGACCATAACTGTATATTTCCATAAGCGTCAATGTTTTTCCCCCTTTTAAGTGTAACGTTAACTCTTAACTTTCTAACATTATAATAGCTGAACTTTTTGACAAAACTGTAACATTCACTTAAAGAATATTTCCATAAGTAACTATTAGATGTTCAGTCATAATTCAAAGTTAAGAATGATTTGCCTAGGAATCACATAGTCTCTCCATTGCTGCAGTCAAGGTTGCAGATGTAGACCCTCCTGTGGTCGGTCAGGCGGTGGTGAACAAGAAACCTCTGAGCAGCGTCTAACAAGCTGGGACTGGAGCTTTCAGGTACAGTCTGAAAAGTAGACAAGGCTGGTCCAGCATGGGGGAAAGTCAGGGCAAGACCAGATGATAGATCTGCTAGTTAAGTGCCATTCCCAGGATTGCTGACCTTGGGCATTCAGTCATTGAGTTGTCTCCAAAATGACAAGATTTTTTTTTTAAAGCCATATGTTGCGTTCCTTTTATTTGGCCTCGGATTTTTGAGCCATTAGGGTTCACATTTCCAAATGTTTCTTAACAACCACAGGAGTTAGCCACTTACTTTATAACTGAAGGCTCAGATTCTCATTATTCACATTACTCCAGAAGCAGGGGCTTTAAGAAAAACATCAAACTTGTCATTAAAACCATAAGAGTTGGCAACCCAGTGTTCCTATGAACCTGATATTAATGTGGCCTTCCACCTGTGGAACCAGTGAGTGAACAGAGGCACTGTTTGCTTACTCCAGTTGGACTGTGATTGATTCAATATAGAATTTACATATTGAAAAAGGAAATTAAACTGTAACAAAAAATTGTTAAAATTATTGCAGAGGAAGATATGGTACATGTGTTTTATTGGCTAACTTTGTCATGCAGAAAATCCATTTGGAAACTATCAAACACAGATGTCCTCATTTCTAACTTGTATGAATGATCTGTATCAGCTGCTGGATACAGGACATGGGAACGGCCTGCATATATTCCAGACATTCAGTAATTCTATTAAGGAGCCTGGAGTAGCCTCAAGAAAGAGAATGTACTTATTGGGATCCATGGTATTTGATACTGGCTTGTACTTCAGAAGGGCTAGAACATCAGTAGTTGGGTTTATTCCTGTTCTGATCAAGTATATGAGCAATTAATGCAAGTAAGGGTTTCACAACTGGGCTCATGGTTTTAAAAAGTGTATGGGCTGAATATAGTGTAGGAAATGTATTCACATGCAAAAGAAAACTTGAAAGTCCTTTGAATGCGCAAAGTTTATTCAAAACATTGAGAGTCCTGTTCCACTTTAAAGACTAACAAATTTATTTGGGCATAAGCTTTCGTGGGCAGAAACCCCCTTTGTCTGATGCAGTTTATTCAGAATATTTTGGATATATGACTCAGGATATTTTTTGCAGTCTCGATATTTGTTGCACAATATCCCATTTAGCATTCTCCAAATTCCACTTGGGAGAAGAAGAAAATAAAGATTGTGCTTCTTGTTAACATCGTTTATTGAGATCAGTTTAAAAGCCCTTTACATTGTAATATTACAGTAACTGGCAATATTTTGTTATGATCTTGCACTGTAAATCTGGGGTTTGGATATAAAAAGGTGTGACCATAATTATTTTTCTTAAATAGTAAGGAGGCTCAGCATAAAATGAGGCAGCATACATACATATGCAAATATGTATTTAATAGTTACTTTCTTCTAACCAAACAAGCAAGCCAACCCTGGTATGCCAAATTCCTTAGCTCAAAGTTGCAGTACTCCATTGAATGCAATGGGGTTACATCAGTCAAGGTCACTGGTGAATATGGTCTATAATTTCAAGGTATACTTGCACATACAAAATTTCTGAATGGTAAGTTAAAATGTATTTACAACTTTAAAATAATTCATCTTTTTTTTTTTAAACTTAAAAAAATGCCCAAATTTATGATACCAATATTAGTGACGGGCAAACTTGAATATATTCAGAGGCTGGTTTTGGCATACATTAAAAATTCAAAGATTTAGAAATTTAATCAAAACTCATCCAAGCTTCTTGTTTCTGCAAAGGTGCTTTGAAAATCTTACAAGATTTGCTAGCACTTCAGCTTTACTGAAGTCTAATCCATGAACAGAATCAATTTTGTATTAATGGTGGGATTTTCAAAAGCACTCAACACTTGCCTAACTGTTCCAATGGGTGTTTTACCACTGACTTCAATGAGATCATAGGCAAACACTGAGTATTTTTGAAAATCTCACCATCAATCTATCCATTTTTATGTATTTGCATATCAGCCATTGCTATTTAGATTAATAATCTAGTACTGTGATCATCTAGATAATCTCATAGGATCACTGTGACCTCTTGTATTACACATGTTATAGAACTTTCCCAAAATATGTCCTGCTTGATCACATCTTCAAGGAACAGATCCAATTTTAATTTAAAAATTGCCACTGATGGAGAATCTACCACAGCCCTTAGTAAATCATTTCAGTGGTTAATTACCCTCACTGTTAAAAATTAGCTGTTTCTTTCCAGTCTGAATTCATCTAACATCAACTTCCAGTCATTGGATTTTGTTTGTCTGCTAGACTGAACAGTCTATCAATTTTTTGGTCCCATGTAGATTCTTAAAGACAACCCTTAATGCTTTCTCTTTGTTAAATTAAGATCTCCTAATATTACTGCAATTTATGATTCCACATGTAGCCAGAAGAAGAAATAATAGAAATTTGTCCAAACATTTCAGATCTTTACCCATTTTTATAACCCGTCACTAACTAGACCTTTTTGTAAAGGTTCCAGGTTTTCATTTGTTTATGAACTAGTTCTATCCCTGCTAAATGTTCAGTTTTACTAGGTAGTTTAACACCATTTTAATCCATAGGCCTTTCATTTGAAGTATTTGGAGTGAAGTTCTCACCTCTTATACAGTCAGCAAAAGAAAATGGATCTACAGTGTATATTAATGCAGCAATAAACTAAATTAAATTGTTTTAAACACCAAGTAACTCTTGGTGGCATATGGTATAGATTTGCTAGGAAGAAAGCACGTCAAGTCACTATCTATATCTATAGATATATATCTATAGATATAGACTTTATGCAATGCACCTTTTTTATCCCCACTCCGCTCCCCAATCCCTTAGAGATTTTCACCACGTTAAGGCAAATATCAGTATCTGTCGTTTTACGTAGATTGTTTTCCATGTTAACTGGCCTTATTAGAGTTAATGCAGCCCTAATGTGTGCACTTTCTTGTGAGACCAACTTTACCTCCTACTTCTAAATGAAACTAGTCTATGATGCTTGAGTATGAATGTCATGTGATAGAGGCAAGAACAAGCCACATGGGGCACGTGTTGCTATGGAGGTAAATGGTTTATTACATTAGTAACAATCTGGAAGTGATGCAGGTTGTTAGCTGCACTACTTCCAAGTGTCATGAAAACAATGATAACTTTTCAAATGTCTTCCAGCAGAAACGAAAGGGAGTTTCTCTACAAATAAACTGATTTTCAGTAAGTAACTTTATAAGTGCATCAATGTACATAGGGCCAAATCCTCCCATCTAGTGCATAGCCTGAATACCAGCCTGTACATTAGATCTTTTCATAAGGGACTGCGTAGGAAATGCGCTCTCTCTCTCTCTGACTTAATACACCCCATTATCTTTACTGAAGCAGTTCTTGCAGCTTCAACATGCTAACTCGCTCTCATCCCTTCTGTTTGTTGATGCACAGGGAGCTGCTTTGAAGCTTGCTTCATGAGGCACAATGTTTTGTGGTACAGCAGGTATACAAAACCCCCAAAGAAACCTCCTACTCCAGAGCCATCCACTCACTTCTGAAGCAGAATCATATCAATTTCCACTCTGGGGACGACTCTGCAGCCTCAGATGAAGAGACTAGATTGTTGCCCTATACCATCCACACATGACTAGTCAAGTTATTTTGTACTGAAACTAGATGTTTCACCTTCTCTGAGAGTTAAATGCTACCTGTCATTCAGGCAAACATTTTAAGTACAATGTTTTGCAGTTTCAGGAGTATTTTCTGCTCACACTGTTCCTTAGCCTTTAAATAGGCTTCTGTTCGCAGTAAAATGTAAGCCCGTGAGACACATTCTAGATTTGTCTTCCATAGTGTAAATCAATAAATTTATACTAGACCAGCAGATTCAGACTTAATCCTATCACACAAGAGACATCTGTTAATTTGACTCTGCTATAAGGCTGGGTCATTGCTACAAAAGTTTCTTAAATCAAGAAGAAAGGTATAGACTATGGATAGTCTAATTAACATGTTCACATTCATGAATTTAAGAAAAGTATTTTGCTTTTATTTAGTTAATTTCTTGCAGACATCTAATGATATGAATCCCTTTTTACTGTATGTAACATAAATGTTCCAAGTATTAAAGCTTTTATGGATCTTTTTACTAACTCTTGCCCTATCACTATTGCAAAAAGTCTTTGGGAAACTGTATTTAGTGACATAACCATGGAATACATTGTTATATAAATGATTCTGAGCATAAAGACTATGCATGTACAATATTCTGGCCTAATATGTGATCATGTCTCTCTAGCGACTATATGATCTTCTACTATCTGACAGCTAATGGAGCTTCCTTTAGCTAAAATGCTCGGGCCTTGTGCTTTTGCTTCTGGGAGCCCCTGTTTTAATTCCTGCTGGTGACCATTGTGCCTCTGTGTATACGGTTCATTACACACATTACTATAGCTGCACTGAAAATGATATTACATAAGTTTATTATGCAAGGTAGTGATTATATAGCTCTGGGTACATAGTGTACTCACACTTGATTGCAAGACATTTTCACATGGTAAAATAGTAGACTTTATTACATACTCAACTTTAAGTGTTTAGAACACTGAATACTTACTGTCTAGAACCATAAAATTATGAGAGTGAGAAAAGATCCAGCATAGGTGACTGGGGCCCTTATCCTGCAAACATTTATGCACCTTCTTAGCTTTACTCACATATGTCTTCAGTAGAATTGCAGTAGTCTCCTTGCACTCATAAAGTCACATACATGCTAAAATCTTTGCAAGATTAGGACCCAAATGACTATAGAAAGACCCAAGCTACAAAATTCAGATTCAGATTTTGAATCCTGTCAATATAGGGGATATTTGATCTGAGGTTTCAATTTCGGGCCCATATTTGCTAATAATATATTAAACTATTGGTTGGTTAGGCCTAGGCCAATATTTCAAAATGTATATACAATAGTTATTTTTTCCATTTAAAAAAAATGTCTGATGTGTTTGCCTCTGGATCAGGTTAATCTCTTGCTGTCAAACTAACTAAAGATTTGTCAAAGAAGTCTGTACTGATAGTCAAAGTCTTTTTCCTGGAAGAAAAAGTGGAGACAAAAGCAGTATTGGATAAAATCAAATTGTCCTCCTCCTGGTAAGGAGGACAATCAGTTTTCAAGTGTAACGATGCCTGTTGAGGGGTCATTTCTGTGGACTCGGTCTTCGACCTCTGGATCCAAAAGCATGAGAGATCCACCAGATCAAAGGCATTAATGGATTCCTAAATCTCTGTGGTTTGACACTAGATGGGAACAAAAAGACACACTTTGTTAACATGGGTTGCTCACTTCCTTTGGTCAGGAAAACTCAAATCTTGAGCTTTAGAGATCTGTGGTTGTCCAAATGACTGTGTGGACCATCAACTGAAAACATGCCCATGGATGAGTCATTGGAAGTGGGGACTGAACACACTGTGCCTGCATGGGTTACACAAATTATACAGAACACTATAGCATACAAAAGTATTTTAGTTTATGGAAAAACTGCTGGAGTTACTACAGTGAGAATTTTGAGCTGTTAAATTTGACTGTTCCTCCATTTACTTTGTCAGCCTAGTCAGTTGTTCTTAAAACAAGACTTTCTCAAACTCTACTAAATAATCTCTCAAATTAATCATTAATATGAATTAGCAGAGGAACAAGTTTCAATATTTTTTTCTCTTGAAGGTCTTTTTAATATATTAAGCCACTTGATTAATTTGAATAAGTAGTTCTCTGTTTAACAAACCAAACTGTGGTATAATTTAATTTTCGAAAGTTTGGTGTCTGTAAATTTACTTAGTAAGGAGATATTCCTATAGCTTTTCTCTTCACTTGCTTTATTTTAATACATTATCTTGTGTTGAATGATTATTCTAAATTATCTTAGACAAATGTCACAGCCACCCATAGCATATGAAATGGAAAAGGCATTTTTAGGATCATATATCAAGGATCTAACCCATTTCACCAAACCACAAGGTATTCAGTCAAGAGTTTATGCTAGTTCACTGGTGACAGGCTTCTAATGAAATAAGGAATTCCTTCCTCACTTACTATTTTTAGAGTTGTACCACTGTAATGTTATTAGCAGCAGAACTTTTTCAGTCAGTTACTGTCTAGTTCTTTCTCAGGGTATTGCTTTACACAACATGAGGACTGTCTTCACTTCATTGTTACCTGCAGTTATAACTTGAATGTCATCTCTAACCTGATGCCTCACCACACCCCAAAATTTCTAGCTTGCTGTAACTGGGGCTTTAAACTCAAAGTAGGTAGTCTATCAACATGCTGCTTTTCTGTGCCCTAGAGAACTTCAGCTTTGACAAACTTTCACAATGGACAGACTGGAAATAATATTCTGCAAACTTCTAAATTACAAACAAACCGCACAAAGAAACTGGAGATACACAGGTATCTTCTTTAAAATGGTATGCTCTGGGGAAGCAGGTAGAGAATATCTTTAGATCCTTTTTGACTTTACTGAAGTTAGTCACAAAGATGAATATGAAAGGGTTCTAGCTATATTTGATAGATACTTTATACCTCAGAGAAATGTGGTTTATGAAAGAGCATGTTTTCACCAGAGTATTCAAGAACCAGGGGGGAAATGCTGAATGTTTTATAAGAGCTCTGCATGCACTGGCTGAAAATTGTCTCTCTTTTTTTTTTTTTTTTTTGGAGTGCAACCCAAGAAATATCAGACAAGCTGGTTAAGAGATGAAAACGAAAACAAAACCCTTCACAACAACTAAACCTGCAAAGACATTTAAACCTGGCCACAGCTATTAAAATAGCAAAGCAGTCTAAGCTGCTGAGACAGCAAAACCAAGAGCAACTTGCCAAACTTTAAAAACAAGACACTATCTTAGAAACTGCTAACAGATGCAGCATGAGTACTAAAATTCATTACCGCAAGACTCCGGAGGGAAGGAGAGAGAACTCTCAGGCTAATGTACAAATTCCAGTGTATGTGCACAAGGTGTGAAAGGAGTCATATCCCAAGAGATGCATGCCCAGCCAGAGGCACACTGTGTAATAAAAGCATGAAATATGGACATTTTGCCCCTGTTTGTAGCAGGTAGTTGACTCATATTTCAGACAATGAAGAGTCATTATTTCTGGGATTGTTCACTTGTGATGACAAAAAGCCTGTCTGGAGAATGAAACTGAATATTCATGGCAAGACTATTGACTTTGAAAGTGACTCAGGAGCTGAGGTCACAGTGATCATATAAGAGATTTACAATCACCTTCAATCTGGTCCATAGATGAAGTCCCCTGACACAGGTCTAATTAGCTCTTGAGGTATTCTGAACAGCCTGGGACAGCTTACTACAGAAACAGCTGACAAAGACAAAAACATTCTGCATGCAAAGCATTTGATCAAAGGAACATAGATCTCAGCCTCAGTGTGGCAGCCATGATGGGCCTAATGAAAATGATGGAAGAACTTGATTAAATGTTTGGTGAGATTGCACTTTTGAAACAAAATCCAGTACAAATAACCTTAAGAAACAATGCTAAATCATACATACGTACAGTGTACGTACACCTGACATGGGTCCTCTCCAGTTACTTCAAAAAGTGGAAACTAAATTAAAGAGAATGGAGCACATTGGCATAATCAAGAAAATCTCTGAGTCAACACCAGAGTGTGACGCTGGCTGGATTAGGAGGACCATTTATAATGTGATTTAATATCAATATTTCAAAATTACAACAATTCATAAAAGATGTGCCATGTCATGTACCATTAGAAAAGTTACAATTTAAGTATGATTATATTGTTTGTGTAGGTGTCATGTATTTGTATTGGAAGTTATAGGTATGTTTGATGTAGCTGTATTTCAACTTGTGCTGTGTTTCTGGGCAACTCCTGAGACAGGATGGCAGCACCAATAAGCTGCTTAATGATCCATTAAGAGAACTCAAAGGTACAATAAGATCAGGGAAAGAACCCAGTGGCTACACCTTATGAGTCATCAGGACTTACTCATGTGACCCAGAACACCATCTTATTTCTGTAAATTTCCATAAGCAGCATGCCAAAGGGACATAAAAAGCAGTTGCACCATATCTATATTGTCTTCAGCCTTCAGTCAGTCTTTAGTTTTCACCTACCTCTGGATCAACTCATCTGCAACTGAAGTTGTGAAACAAAGGACTAAAACCCATTCAGGTACAAGCCTGCAAACTCCAAAATTCTAATGAAAACCTGATATAAATAGACGTTCAAATCATTTGTTTGTATCTGATTGCTTTAATCATTTAACATTTCTCATAGTTTGTTTCTTTCCTTTTATAATAAACTTTTACTAAAAGGTTAGTTACTGAAGGATTGACTGGCAGTGTGGTATTTTGGGTAATCCAAACTTATATTGATCTGGTAACGTGTCTGACCCTTTGGAGTCAGGAGAACCTTTTTGGTAAAGGGCATAGAGTTTAAATAACATCTCTTTATTGGATCAAGTGGCTCATTGGGAGCCAGAGACTAAAATGCAGTAAAGGGGGCTGTGTACATTTTTATTTAGGCTTCTTTATAACCAGTGTGGGAAATCAGAAGCACTGTTTGTGGCTGGTTGAGAAGTCTGACTTCAGTGTCACCCACCAGTGCTGGGAGGATCTGTTCTCCTTTTACAGCCTGCCCTGCCCTTGGCATTTTCAGGTGGCTACTCTAGGTCCAGACAGGACTCGTGGTACCAGTTAAAAAGAAAAATGGAAAAATCTGAACCTATGTGGATCTTAAAAGCCATAATGAGAGGACTGCCACCACTTGATGACTTTCTTCCTAAAGTGAAAGGAGCTACAGTTTTCTCAAAGCTGGGTGCTTGAGCAGATTCTGGCAAATTCCTTTGTTTGGTTGAAGTGCTAAACTGACTGCATTTATCACAACCTTTTGAGGTAATTTGCTTTAAAAAATTACTAGGGCAGTCAATTAATCGTAGTTAGCTCAAGTGATTAATGCAAGATTCAAAAATAGTCGCGATTAATTGCACTGTTAAACAATAATAGGATACCAATTTAAATTTCTTAAATTTTTTTGATTTTTTTCAACATATTCAACTATATTGATTTCAGTTACAACACAGAATACAAATCGTACAGTGCTCACTTTATATTTTTATTATATACTCTATAAATAAGGTTAACAAGGATTTTTTCAATTCACCTCATGCCTGCATTGCAATCTCTTTACCATGAAAATCCAACTTACAAACGTTGAATTATTATTATTTACAAAACTGCACTAAATTTTTTAAAAATCTAAAATTTTAGAGCCTACAAGTCCACACAGTCCTGCTTCTTGTTCAGCCAATCACTATACAAACAAGTTTGTTATGTTTATGGTGGATACTACTGCCTGCTTCTTATTTAAAGTGTCACCAGAAAGTGAGAACAGGCATTCGCATGGCACTATTGTAGCAGTGGTTGCAAGATATTTATGTGACAGATATGGCAAACATTCACATTCCCCTTCATGCTTCATGTAGGCTCTAAAGTTTGATGCTGTTTTGTTTTTGAGTAGTTATGATTAAAAAAAAAATTCTTTATGTAATTCTGCATTTCTCTGTTCTAACTGAAATCAATATATTTGAAAATGTAGAAAAGATCCAAAATATTTATAAAAAATTTAAATTGGTATTCTATTATCAATAGTGCAATCACAACTGTGATTAATCATGACTATTTGTTTAATCTCACGATGAATTGTGATATTTTAAAATAGTTTGACAACCATAAAGATTGCTTTTTGGGATTAAAAATACATCTGAAATTTTCCAAAGAAAGATGGAAGAATTGTTAATAAACACAAATGGAGTTGTAGTTTTCATGGACAGTATTCTGATGCATGGATCTTTGATGGAAGAGCACAAAACCCTCAATGCAGTCCTAAGCCTAATGAGGCAATCTGAACTGAAGCGAAACAAGGTGAAAAATGCATTTTCTACCTACCCCAAATAGAATTCTTGGGTAGACAGTAAACAAAGATAAAACTAGTTATAGCCCTGAAAAAGTAAAAGCAATTTTGAGAATTGAATTAACTAGCTAATCTACCAGCACTGAGACGTGTGCAGGGGATGGTAAATTACTTAATTCAATGCCTGGAAGTGACACAACCACTTAATGACATGTAAAGTAGAACTCATCTTGGCTACCAGGGCCAAATCAAGAATTTATTTTACCTTTCTTAAGGCAATTTATCTTAACAGCTCCAGTTCTCATGTACTAAGTTGTGAACAAATCTACAATGATCAGTGTGGATGCCAGCAGCTATGGCCTAGGTTGAGTATTGTTTCAACACCATGGGCCTGAAGTACAACTTGAGTGGAAACCAGCTGCCTTTTTCTCTTGCACACTTACAGAAGCAGAAAAATGATATGCACAGATTGAAAAGGAGTGCCTGGCAAGTGTATGGATTTGAGAACTTTTACAGATATGTGTGAATTGGATTCATTTACATTGATAACAGACCATAAACTACTTGCAACCCACGTGAACAGAAAAGACCTGAATCAAGCACCGCTGTGATGCCATCATCTATTGTTAAGGTTAATTTATCATCTATTCCTAAAGTTAAGGTGATTTAATTTATCATCTATTTGATACGGTTAAGGTGATTTAACCCAGTTGCTAAGTATATTCCTGAGAAAAATGTGGTGGTAGCAGACATTCTGTCATGGAGCTCAGTGTTGCATTCAGCTGTCCATGAGCTAGATGACAACATAAAAGCATACCAGGATGCTGTGGACACATACAGACTAGTGTCAGAAAAGAAATTAATCCCACTACAAAAAGCAACTGTGACAGATACATGACTTCAGGAAGTTGTAAGTTGCATTATAGATGCCTGGCCCAAGTAGCTTAAAGACAGTAAGGAAGTGACAAGATACTATTTTATGGTGCATGGACAATTAAGTTAATCAAATGGAATCATTATTAAAGGCAATTTCATCATAATTCCAAATGAAATGAGAGGAGAAATCCTAAACTTTATGCATGAAGGACATCAAGGATTAACTAAATCTCATGAATAGGCCAACCAGTCAGTATGGTGGCTGGGTATCAGCAAGGACATAAAGTATCTGTACAGGAACACTGCAGAATTAAAGACCGATACAACACAAAGGACCTTTAATAACAATACCTTCACCAGACAGACCTTGGAAGAGACTAGCTGCAGATTTACAAAGATTCAGAGGGCATCCATTACCTGGTCATTGTGGACTATTTTTTTCAGATATATAGAAATAATGCAGTTGAAAGACTTAAAATGTCACAGCATTATCGAGAAACTGAAGTGGACTTTTGCTCCCTTTGGCATTAAAGAACAACTAGTGACAGACAAGAGACCACAAATCACTGCAGCAGAATTTCTCATTCCCAATAAAATATGATTTTGATCATATTGTTAGCAGCCCACTTTACCCACCAGCAAATGCAGAGGCTGAGGCCTGGTCTATACTTACCTTCCGGATTCAGCGGCAGTTGACGGGAGATAGGCAAGTGACGTAAAATCACTTGAGTATCTCCCGTCGACCTTGCTGCATCTGCTCTGCGCGCTGTCCACACTGCACTATGCCACTTACTGGGCAATTAAGTTGACTGCTGGATCGACTGAGTGGGTCTACACAGACCGCTCAGTCAATCCAGAGCAATCAATCTGACAGCGGTGAGTTTGCTGCAGCCAGTGTAGACCCAGCCTGAGAAAGCTACAGACAGCCAACTAAATCTTAGAGGAGGAAGATCCATTCCTTGTTCTTTGAATTACCAAGCAACACCACAGCAGCTATTAGATACTGTCCAGCACAACTCCTGATGGGAAGACAACTCAGAACTACTATTCCCAGGTTGGAAAAGAATCTGTCTCCAAAGTTGCCAGACATGAAGAGAGTAGCCAAAGTGGATAAAAAGGCAAGAGTCTATAAACACTTTTACAACAGACACTCAGAACTGCCAGGTCTAGAACCTGGTGACGATGTTCATATTAAGCTGGATGAAGAAAAAGAATGGAAAACTTCAGTTGTCATAAAGAAAAAGAAATCAGCACTCAGATCACACATGATTGAGACCAACAGCTGACATCTACTGTTTGTTTCTCAGAAAGAACAACCAGAGCAAACTCTACAGGTGGCAGATGCAGAAAATGAAGAAGACACAGATGCCAAACTGACCCCAGCCAGTCATTGCAACTAATGAACAGCTAGCTGACCAATTTATGTGTTTGGGTCATGTAATTAGAAAACCACTAGGATTTGGAGACACTTAATAGACTAATATATACTGAACTTCAAAGACAGTGTGATAGTGTAAATATTGTACATGGTAAGCATGTAGAACTTAGAGAGAGAAATGCAATGGAATGGCGTGCTGTACTGTACAATGACTAGGTGACAGTGTAGAATACCTCATTGAAAGCTAACCTTACCTATACCCAGTGGAGCATTAAAGGATCTTATGATGAAATTGTGCACCATGTAGACATACATAGCCATTCAATTTTTGCCATTAGATTTAAATCCTAGTAAATTAAAACTATCTGGGTGTAATTGTAACTATTTTTGAAAAGCAGAGACTACTCTATATCTGTCTGCCACAAATGTGCCATTATCATTATTAATTATTTCCATCATGGGAATGAGAAGAATAAAATAGACAACACAGCAAGGAACCTTTAGTATGTAATTACTAGCTGATTCTCTATTTGAATAGGACAAATTATATAAAAACCTAAAGTCCCTTGAAGTTTGGAGAGAGGGTGGGGGAACCCATGACTAGGGATATTTTGAATACCATATTAAACTTGCTAACCTCCCTAAAGCTCTATTTATCTGCTTTTTTAATATAATTAGCTGTAGATTCCTTTTTGAGGTCCAAGTAATAAAATTAGCAACAAATATGGGACCATGTCCTTACTCATTCAGTGGGAATTTGCTTGCGTGTGCATCAGGTTTTAGCCCATTAGGAGCCTTGCTGGACTAGGGACAGAATAATACAAAGGAGTCAATTGTGTCATTTAGGATCACGTCTACATGGGGAGGAGGCAGTGCAGAATCACAGTTAGCTAGAAGAAGCACCAAGAGGCATTTTGGTGGTGTGTGTATGCGGTTATATCCCTTCATAGGGTGCTGAATACTCCTGGACAGGGCAGATCTGCTGAGACCTCTGCTGTGTGTAGGGACTAATTCTGCCCAGCCCTGATGATGTGAACCACATCAGGCCAGGGCCAGGTGGTGGGGGAAGGTAGTTCTTTACTGCCCACCCCATGGCACATCTATATAAGTATGAGGCAGAATGTGGCCCTAAGGATTCTAAAAATTTGCTTGCTTAGAATTAAGATTTCTGAACCTGCCCAGCTAGGGGAAAATATCTCATACTAATCCCAAACAGCTTCTGAAATCTAGCACTGATTGTTTTTAAAATTATTCACATCATCTGCCTCCCTACATGTCCTAAATGCTTGTTAACATTTTAACACCTTTATGTAGTGCTGTCAGTTGTAGATCCATAATCGAGTACACTTTTAATTCCACGTTTGTGAATCCTTGTCATGTAAAAGGAGCAAAGAATCACAGAAACCGTCATTTTCTCCCAATACTGACCAAGAAACTCATATTAAAATAAAGAGAACAGTATAATCCCTCAATTATTCTGCCTCACTTTGCTTTGCTGTAGATCTTGTCCCTACAATCTTCTCCTGCTCCTTCTGGCCTGGCTTCCTGCTACACTCTTAAAGAAACACTACATGTATCATAAAAGTTCACAGTACTTAGGAGTAAAAATTTGCACAGAGGAAATTAGGAAACATTTGTATTACACAATGAGAGTATATGTAGTAAAACTTATTTGCTAGCTATGCATCTAAACTTGCTCACCAGTAGCTTCCACCATGACAATGCAACTGGTCTTTAAATTAAACCAAAGGCACCTTCTGATTTAGGCATAGGCAATTGGAAGAATGTGGGTTTTTTTAAGTAAACTTTTCTCCTCTCCTTCAGCGTGACCTAGATTGAATTGTCACATTAGTGCCCATTTGAACAGATCAACCAGTTGTTTCCAACAGAGATGTGGAAACCAGCTGAGCCCCCTGATGAAGTTTTCTGATTGAAAAATACTATCAAGATTGTAGACAGATTGCCTGAAGCAATTTTTGTAAAACAGGCAATCAGTCAGTTAAACTACTGGATAATTAATCTTATGTGCTGAAATGATCAGCTTTACTGTAAGAAGAACCTATATCTTTTTGATGGGTATGGTCTTCAACTCTCTCCCTGAATTTTCCCGCCTCTTCCTACCATTATCATTCCTAGAGCTGGAGGGAAGAGACTGTACTGTTTACTGGGAGACCAACTGTAAAACACATCTTTTTCTTGCCTCAGAAAGATCTGGTAAGGCTACATTTTTTTAATCTCCCGGTGTCCAAGGTAAGATCTGAATGGATATTTTCAGCCCTTTTAGCTGTTGGAAACACTACTCTATCATGTCTCTAAGAGAAGATTCAGCCTAGGATCCTATCAGAGCAATATGAGGCTGGAAGGCATGGGGGGGGTGAGACAACTACGTAGGTGATCCTTAGCCCCTTCCACTTTCTATTTGGATTAGGTGTGCTATTTGGCTATGTTGAAGATGGCATCCCAAAGCTGGAATATCCCATAATGCATCCCAGCATGACAACACACTAATTTCAAACAGAAGTGTGGCTGACAGAAAAGACCTGCATGAACCCTGCATGCAATGAATCCTGCCCTCTGACAGCTGGAGGTGCCCAAGGTTAAGAAGTTGCAAAAATGTGCCTCAGTACAGAGAATCCTTCTAGCAACGAGCATTGTATGGATATGTGTGTGCTTGCTCCGAATCCAATGAAGTTATGCCACCTAAAACTGGAGTAAAGGAGTGGAAAATTGAATCCTGCTTACTGTGGGGATATATCATGAGGGGGGAAAAAGCAGAAGGGAGAGAATGAATTATGAGGAAGGATAATGCTAGAGTAAGAAATGGAGAAATATGAAAGACGAAGTTCAAGGGCTCGATGAAGTGGGAAATTAACCTGACTTCAAAACAAACAAGAAAAAGAAGAAGGAAAGAGAGTGACTGAAGTGATGGAAAGGGAAAGAAAGAAGAGAGAAATATGCCAAATGCATTCAACCTGTCTTCATTGACTTAACTGCGTACAGCACAGCTGAGATGAAATCTTGGCCCTGCTGATATTAATGGGAATCCTGTCATTGATTTCAATAGAACCAGGATTTCAATAACAGCGTATATGGGAACTGCTCAGGGCCAGATTCTGCCATCCTGACTCTGTGACATGCTGAATAAGATAGTACCCCTTTTTGCTAGTACCTCTAGCAAAAAGAGGTAGAAATCATTCTGAAATTTGAAAACAATAAAAATAAAAATGATCGGATCAAAAAATGCCTATGTTAATATGGCAAATAATGTATGGAGTGCATGCTAAGTGTACAAACTGGAAAGTTAAGTTTGTGCTTTCTCAAGAACATATATTTCATATACATACAATATGCATAACCACACTACAAGAGCCATTTATTGAAAGAATCATGAAAATAAATATATCTGACTTTTTAAATTCAGTTTATTGAGCCCACTGATTTCTGAAGTGGAATACTGTAGATGCATTTAAAAAAAAACCACACATACAAAAAACCCCCAGCACCCTATTGTTATACCCATTGTCAGATTTTTTGCACTCTTGAAAATCAGAAAGTGTACGTGACATTGGCTCAGATGGCTAATTACAGAATACAAACGTTTTCACCTCATTGGTTTAAATATCACTCAGGTGTAGTCTAGCAATCAGAGCTCAGGTCTGGGAGTCATCAGGACCTTTCTTTCGATAGCAATCTCTGCTATTATTCTAGATGTTTATCATTTTGGGCAAGTCACCTGACCTCAGTCTAGCCTTCCATAGAATAGGCACAATGATTATAAAAGTATTTTGGAATCCTAGTATGAAAGGTGCAATAAGAGTGCAAGGCATTAACTTCCAGTAGTGTTGCTGGTCTCAGTTCAACTCCTAGAAGATATCTGTCCATTATCTTAGTTATCAGTAACTGCTGTCTGGTTTAGGAATCTTATTAGGGAGGATGAAAATTGAATGGAGACAGAGACTAGATAACCCTACTACTCCCAGATGTAGTCCCTCTAGGTAAGTCAGAACTGAGGCACAATGATGTGACAGCATTGGATTCTCTAAATGTACTTTAAAATTTTGGTGAATCAGGTATGACACATTCCCAGACCCTTTTAGCAGAGCACATAAAAGTCCTAGGGTTATCTCTACACAGCCCATGGAAGCAAGCCTCCCAGCAAGGGATGATAGGCGTGTGCTACCTGGCCCCAAACGAGCACTCAAAAATAGCTATACAATCATCACTTAGAAGTTGTAGCTCTGGCTTAAGCTGGGGCTCTGAAGCTCATACTCCTCTCTCCCACCCCAAAGGCTTCAAGCTGCAACTTCAAAGCACTGTCTATACAACGATTTTTAGAGGGCTAATGCAAACCTTGTTAGCCTGAGTCTGTTGACCTGGGCTGAGAGGCTAGCTTTCATGGGCTGTGTAGACATACCATAGTATTCCAGTCAGAATTAGGTGACAGTGAAATGGGAGCAATGGTCTCAACTTAGTTTTTAATAACTATAAATCAGTCTTACCAAACTGCAATACAACCAAGCAAGACTGGCCACCTGTTAAATAACAGATTAAGACTAGATGACCTGAGGTCCCTTCCAACTCTAATATTCTATGATTCTAAGCATGTCAGGAAAGAACCACACTGCAGTCTCTTAAGCATGTGCAAAGTAGGCAGGTTACCAGCCGGAGGGTATGTCTATATTGATGGCGGCACTGGCGGCACCATCAGGACTGATTCTGTGGGATTGATTGAGCGGCCTTGGAGACCTGCTCAATCGATTCAGAAGTCGACACCGTTAATCCACCCCTGCAAAAAGAGTAACATTGCATCGATGAGATAGCATTTCCCATTGGCACATCATAGCGGGGACACCGTGGTAGGTAGAAGTAAGGACGTAGACAGCAGAAACTTAAGCTACTCTATGTAGCTTGTGTATTAGGAAATTTAGACTAGAAATTAGACGAAGGTTTCTAACCATTAGGGGAGTGAAGTTCTGGAACAGCCTTCCGAGGGAAGTAGTGGGGGCAAATGACTTATCTGGCTTTAAGACTAAGCTTGATAAGTATATGGAGGGGATGTTATGATGGGATAGTTTAATTTGAGCAATTGATTTGGATTATCGGCAGATAAGTCTGCTCAATGGTCTGTGGGAATGTTGATGGGATGGGAACTGAGTTACTGCAGGGAATTCCTTTTTGGGTGCTGGCTGGTGAGTCTTGCCCACATGCTCGGGGTTTAGCTGATCACCATATTTGGGGTCGGGAAGGAATTTTCCTCCGGGGCGGATTGGCAGAGGCCCCGGAGGTTTTTCGCCTTCCTCCGCAGCGTGGGGTCACTTGCTGGTGGATTCCCTGCAGCTTGAGGTCTTCAAATCTCACTTTTGAGGATTTCAATAACACAGTCATGGGTTCGGGGTTGTTATAAATGTGTATGGGTAGGGTTTTGTGGCCTGCCTTGTGCGGGAGGTCAGACTAGATGATCATATTGGTCCCTTCTGACCTATGAGTCTATCTCCCATCAACTGCTGCCAAATTTCTCTGACAGTGTAGACTAAGCCTGGGTATTCAACATGTTTAAGTAAGTTAATAAATATCACCTATTACATATCTTGCTGGAATGGAGCCTTATTTTTTATAGAAACATTCACTATTTTTTGAGGTGCCCCAGACTAATTAAAACATGAGAAAAAGATAGGAGTGATATCACTAGAAGTTTTCAATTGACTTCAGCAGGAGCAAGATCAGAGCCTTTGGAATCAGTAAACACGGGATGACTAAAGAAAGATTCTGAGAAAGATTGTTCTCAGGATGAAAAGGGCAGGTAGAGTCCATGATGTTTTGTGGTGGAATTTGTATCACAAAAGAATGTTACAGGGCACAAGATATTTGAAGGAGGGAAAAAGAAAAAATATAATGTCAGTTAATACTGTATCTTAAAAGGCCAAACACAAAGCAAGGGAAAGTGCTCACTACAAGGACACATTTCATCCTAAATCAGTCTCGAGTTTTAATGAATGCTCATGTTAATCTTCATTTTAAGCTAAATAAATCCTCTCAGAATTTGCCACAAATCTCAGCTGCTTTTAAAAATGACTCTTCTTTGACAGTCACATTAACTTATGGCTCTGCATAAAGGATTTACTTTGAATACACACAATGCAATACTGAGTTATATATTTAAAAAGAAGAGATGAGAGAATCCAGAAATATAATCTTCTTCTTGTAATCCTGTATTAATCCATTCTCTATTCCTAGGGTTTTGACTTGCGTTTGGAGCTCAGAAAGATTCTGGCAGAGGAAAAAAAAAGTCTCCTGTATTTAAATCCCTAGAGCCATACCTATAAAGAATTTTGCAATCTGCAAAGAAAGAAACAGCCCCAGGAACTAATCTCTTATTGCGTGACCTTGGCTCTCTCACATCCCCAGTAGGTATATATCCTCTTCACCACACTTGGAACATACTGTTACTTGTCATCCCATTCCCCTCTCAGGACATGCCTCTTCAGCATCAACCTACTGTTTGATTAATTCTACACTGAGATCACTCAGGCTGAGAGAGGTTTTTACTTCAACATCAGCAAGATGTGCCACGATGACAAATCCATTGATTTTATGGCACACAATGAAAACATCAATGATTTAGTCAACACAAACTGTTAGTAAATTTAGGCGTGGTCTGACCTAAACTGAGAACACATCAGACATTGGTTTGCTTGTTGTAACATCCCATAGTAAAAGTATAAGAGATGTGCAATATTTTGGTTCATGATACTTCCATGTACTCTACTGAGAAAGAGTTTAGCAGCAGAAAACAGATTGCTTTTACTTTTAAAGTGCATATGCATTTCAGTTGTGTGAGCAATTGTTTACAACCAAAAAAGTCATCTTAGTATTTCAGATGGTACCAAAATGAATCACAATCCAGATCCCACGTTCCTGGTTTATCTCAATCTTGGTAATGGAACAAACCAAAATTACAGGGGATGAAATCCTGGTCCCATTGACATGAATAGCAAAAATCCTACTGACTTCAATAAGACTAGGATTTCTCCCCACATCCACATGCTCCTAAACTTTGCAAGAGAACAAAATTCCATCTGATCTGTAAGCGTGGGCCCATCTCTACTTAATAGTGTTTCAAGTTACTGTGTAATGAAAGCAACATAAGTCATTGCAATTATCAAGGCAAATGATAATGGCCAAGAAATGCAAAATATGTTCACATTTCAGTAAACACACAAATAGACAGCACTCACAATTTCTGAATGCTGCTCCTTTACTACCCTGAAACCTTAACCTCAGGAACTATGAGTTGCTCTGCAGCACTGTATTTCTTTGGGTACATCTATACTGGTGCTTGAAGGTGTAATTTCCAGCTAGGGTAGCCATACCCATGCTTGCTTTGATCAAACTAGTGCACTAAAAGTAGAAGCATAGCTGAAGCAGTGCAAGAGGTGGGACATGCTAGCTGCATCAGGTATGATACCATCTGAAACCCTAGGTGCATACACATGGTGGCTAGCCCTTCACACTTCTGTAGCTACATTTCTATTTTTTTAGTGCACTAGTTTGATCAGAATCTGAGCTGGAAATTATACCTCCAGCTCCAGTATAGGCATACCCTAAGTGAAAGTATCATTAAAGGTTTTCTAAATGTATAGTGCAATACTTTGTTTGCAAGCCAGGGATCAGCTGTATTGCTGGTTTTCAATGGTCTATCTGTGGATTCTACTCACAGGTATTCCCTGAGGCAACTCTTTTATACATACATGGCATAATTCATAATTCTTTCCTTGGCTGAAACACATCTGGGCATTTCATGGGCCTCTTTTCCAATCAAAGGCTCTTTGCTTTACAATGGCTCCCTCTGGTCATGTTTTTTCCATGTAGGAACCATAGCTCAGGTAAATCTTTGTTAACAGCAGCTCTCTCCCCCTTTACTGCTATTGCTCAGTACTTAAAGGAAGAGAAAGCAGTTAGCATACTCGTACCTACCTAACATAGCTACCAGATAAATGCCTTGTTTTAACTCTGCCTTCACAAAGCCACTTCCCTTCCCTAGCCCAACTACCAGCCCTGGTCAGTTCAGGAAATTGCCTTTCCTCTTCACTATCATGAACTGCTGTGTGTTTGCCCAAACCAGTTCCCCCTGGCCTCCTGTTTCACACATTATACTCTACCAGAAATGTCAGTTTTAAAATAAGTTTTTGTTATACCTTGTTTTTTTTTAAATATTTATTAAAATTTCTTTTAATTCCTTCCTTCCTTCCTTCTCTACTCTTGCTGGTAGAGCCTTAATGTAAATGTTCTGTGCCTTTGTTGATGTACTCTATCATTAAGATGCTATGCCAGTTTCTGTGTATCCTACCAAATGCTCTTTTCAATATTCGATTAAGAGGAGTTTTTCATGTTATTCCACAGGGTTCATGACAGGTGACTTTTGTGGAATCTTAATCCAGTTGCTAATGTGGTTCTTTAAGACAAAAAAACCCTTTTTTTGCTAAAATCATAGTCCCTAATAATCTATTTCCCCTATTTCAAGGTTTCATTTACACAGGGATATTTTTTCACAGCATGCCTTTTTAAGGCTGGTCCTTTAAATTTGGGAGAACAAAATGGCTGAAGCTCTCAAATGGCTATTTTGTAAGTTTGCTGTTGGGTGCACCTGTCTTTCCCAAATGGTAAGTCACTTTTATATTTTCTTCTTATTTTATCTTTCTTTTATGTACTTGCACTGGATTTCCTTATGTTTAGTCCAGGATCAATGTTTTTTGTTTATTCTTTTTCTTAACCACTTGGCTTTAGCTGAGAAAAGACTTCAGCATTTTCCCCATAATGGACAACTCCTTGCTGACTTTATTGGGTACATTAGTGTGAGTAAGGATTAATCTAATACAATTTTCTGGGTTTGGATCCTTGAGGAGCAGAAGTAGTTGCAGTATACAAAGAGGCAGTAAAATATTATAGTATAGGGGCCCTATCCTCTAAGTAACCCTTACTTCCATCAAGAAATCTTATTCATGTAAGTAGCCACCGGAATCTTTATTCACTTGATACCTCAGGTAACCTGAGTAAGAAAGTAAGATGTGGCCCTATAGCTGTTGCTGACTATCTGGCTATGAACAAAAGGGGTATTTTCATACTTAGCTAAATCTGGAAAAGCAGAAATGTATATCTCTATAGAAGGAATGGACTTGATTCTCTAATTAATTCTACTTTTTAAAAAATGTGCTATTTTTTTCCAAAACTACATAAAGTACATTTTTAATTAACCTAATTTGGCTAAATAGTAATAAAATGAAGCAGTCCTGTAAAAATGTCCTAATTCTACTCTCTTACATGTATATGTGGCTCTCAGATACCACATTTTCAACTTGTTTAAAAATTGCAGGGTATATATTTCTGTATCTAATCTATATACTATATAGTACTTTTTGGTTTTAAAATTATTTTCAATTTTGATTGAAAAATGTAAATATTGTGAAAGATATATCTTTCATTTAAACATTTGGTTTCATTTGCTTACTGTTCTTCATCCCCAACAATGACTTTATTAAAACAGCGACTTCTCATAAAGGGAGAAAGAAATAGGCATTTGAACAGATGGGCTTAATAAAGGTTCTGCAATATATTTGCTGCAAATAGTTAAGCACTACTACTAAACTAGCACCAATATATGACTTAGAATAAGGAACTGGCAAATGGTTCCTACTCTCAGCAAATAAATGTTAGATTAAAGATGGTTATAATGTAGAGCGATATTCTGTACATAGATTAAAAGAATACATACACTGCAACATCACTATATATATACACAGACAACTATATATATATATCTGTCCTTCCAGACTAATAAAACCACAAGTACATACTGTAGTGAGAGCACAGTGGGGTCAGCATTATTGGTTTATATAACGCCACTCCCAGTTGAACTACAGTCTCTCTCTCATTCCAAAACATAATTTAAAAATAAATTACCTAAAATGTTCATGAAAAAACAGTTATTAAAGCTTTAAATTTCCACAGCCTTTTTTTAAGACTCCTTGTCAGCATAAGCTCTCCCAATAGCCCAGAGAAAAGTTGACAGAAGTTTTCAGAAAGGCAGATGTCTGAGAGCAAAGCATTTAAGTAAGAATTTACTAACTAAGCAGTCATATGAATTAAATATATCTTTAGAAACCCACAAAAACAGTGTGACAATAGTGCCACTAGAATTAAAGTAGTAAACCTTCATATTGCATAAAAGCTAGTGAAGGGCAACTGTCAAACGGTTTGGAATCCAAACTTCTGAATCTGAAGCATCCCCATTCACAAACTTTTGTGGCCTGGGAGTTAGGGTAGACCTATTATGAGATTATGTTCTCGCATAAAACTTTCAGATCTTCTTAGTTTGGGGCTGCCTAGAATACTGCAAAAACAGCTGCTCTCAGGGTATGTACCAGCTGAAATCAGAAAGTGAAAAGGCACATGGAAATGATGAGAAACAGAACATTATTTAACCAAAAGACAGATTCAGTTTCTGTGGTACAGTGAACTGTATAGTGGTGATAGAGGAGCTGATTTTGTATTCCTCTATGGGTCCCTGACAGCATAAAGGGGCCACAAATTTTTCCCAGTCAGTCTCACCTGTGTGTGGTGTGGCCCTTTGCAAGCCCTCAGCATTTCAGGGTGAGTCAGGAAGGGGGGCTATTCTGCACTTCTGCTATTGTCTGATTCTCATGACCCCATGGCCTTAGGAACCCAGGTGTAAATTAGATTAACCATGAGGCCATGCATGCCCCTTATGGCCCCAGAATATGAAGAGTAAAATGTGACTCCCAGCCATCTTTCTCATCTGTCCCCCATTCCTACACTGAGCACAGGGAGGAGGGAACAAGAATCAAGGCCACAAGCTAGCTTCCATTATAAAGTTCTGATTTAGTAGCACTAGAAGGTTGGCTTGTAAAATACATTGGTCTTAGAAATTGCTTCATTTCCTCTGAAGGAAAAGGACAATGTTTCTGCCACATTGAAAGAATATTCATCTTTTTTTTTAAGATACAGATTATAAAATAATTACTCTAATTTGAAATGTTTACTTTTGCCTACGATTTCTGTGTTTACCACTTGCTAAAAAGCTTATTACTACACCTTGAAAATGTGCACAAACTTAGATCTCCTTGAAAACTTGTGTACAGGGAATATGAGAAAAAACAGGCTGTAATCAAAGTTATTAGTGGGATTATGTTTTTTGTTTGTTTTTTTTGGGCTGTGGAGAGTTTGGGGGTTTAATTCCTCTTCCTGTTATTTTACAACCCTTTATTTAGAAACCAACATTGATTTAGGAGCCTAATTTTTAGGCATCCAGGTTTGAAAAATGTTAGCCAATGTGCTTAAAATGTTAGATGTATAAGACCTGCTACATTCTTAATTTTTGTTTTTTCTGTTATTTTGAAATGCTTGGCATTTTTTGAGTGATGTGATGGGTAGCTGGCTACACATTGTCAGTTGAGCAACCCGAATTTGCTTTAAAGTGTGTGTGTGTGTGTGTGTGTATCTGTGGTTTGTAATATCTATTAGACTTTGTTTTGTATACACTGCAACTTTAAATCTCCAAGAGATTTGCTGTTTAAGAGACAGGCAACCACTTTTGCCTCAATTTACCTCAAGACAAATACACACACATGCTGTGTGCTGTTGTTAGAGGCTCCCACATTCCCCACTTTCTTAATACCACAGAAACAACTCAAGGACTTGAATTCCTTGTTTATAAAAGGGCTGGCCTTATATAAAAATGGCCTGCATTAAACAGTAGTTTTTGCTCAGCTTCTACCTAACTATATAAGCAGGAACAGAGCTAATTGTTAAATGGTGGTATCCTCCACGAGCTATGAAAAGCCTGAAAAGAGAACTGGGAGCCAGTCTGTCTGCTCTTAATGAGGGCCTGAGGAGGTAGATTCTTGTTGTTGATTGTTTAGTACAATACCTTAAACTAAAATGCATGGTGTGCTTCTGACATTGAGTTTATTTAGTTCTTTTGGTTAAGTTTCTGGTTTCTATCTGTTGTGCCATGAGAAAATTAATTACACTTACCCATAGTGATTTTGATATTGTATAGGTAAATACCTATCAATATACCTATCCCTCCTTCCCAAATTTAAGTCACAGCATCAGTCATCAAAGTGCTCGTCACTTCTCATTAATGGCTATTTGATTAGCAGCAAATTGAAATAATTTCCTTGAATTGTCAATGGCACCAATTTACATCAGTGCTAACACCAGGCTGAGACACAAAGAGGCGGCAGCATAGCAGCTGTAGGTGTTAGAGCTTGATGAGTTAAGGGAAAGCATAAGAGCTTTCTACTCCCCAATAGTTTTATTGCAATTTGGCAGGGAGCCAGAGTAATCAGTTAAAGAACTGTCACCCTTTTGGAATGCAACATGCTAAATCTGACAATAGTCATTAAGAATTAAACAGTTAGTCTGGTTGCCTTGATTCTCTTATGAGGCTTTTTTATTTGAACTGCTGTGCAAGAAACAATGCAATTAAAGATGCAAATGTTTTCATGCTCTTGATTCATTGAACATTCCTGAGTGATGATACAGAATATTACTAAAAAGAAGGCAAGAAGAAAAAGGACAATATATTTATAAATAAAACATGCAGAAAATTACAGCTTTTCTTCTCCAAACACAAAATGTTCTATTTCACTGGACATAAAAATAAATATCTCTAAGACAACAGGCTTTCTAAGAAAAAGGATTCATTCCTCCATTCCCAAGACGTTATTTTTCCAATTTTTTTCCTTTCAGCTAATGTCTATGCTGTATTTCTTAAGCAGATTTTATGAGGACATGTATTGAGTTCAAGGGCAGGAATGTAATTTGTATTCAACCTACATGCTAAAAGAACTATATGTATTTATTTGCATAATACAGAAGCACAACAAACAAAACCTAAATGTTGTTATAAAGAAAATAAGATGGAGTATCTATTAGTAATGGGTGAACACAGCAGGTGCATACATTTTATACAGTTGGAATTATTAGATTTTTGAATGTAGCTGAATAGAATGAAAAAGGGGAATTATTGCAAGAATTACACACAACAAACTGTTCTTTTTAACTATGAACAAAAATTTCAATCATAAAATAAAGAACAAATAAAAGCAGGTGCATCCAGTAAGAAGTAAACAAAAACACATAGATGTCTACCATCGTTACTAGTTAGGGGATGGGCAATATCAACAAAATCAGATCTACACTGAATGCAACAGGTGATTTGTCATTAAGTTTTACTTATTATTATGAATCAAGATTATTTAGTAACCCAGTAGTTCAAGAATAAATACCAAATAAATTACCATGAAGATAGGAATCCCTATTAACAGTAGAGGACATTGTTGTGGTAGAATACACATAAACAAGAATATAATGTTACTGGAACTGAGGTTAGAAGTTTAGGGTTTTAGTACAAAGGCTGAACTTCAATAGTACGGAAAGTACATGTAAACTGCATAAATGGAATATTCTGAAGTTTGAATGACAACCAAAAGAATGACAATAGTTATAAAAAAGTAGGACAAAACAAGAAGGCTAGTGAGTACAGAAAAAATAAATGTATTATTCCAAAACGGAATTTGGCCAGAACCCCACAGACATAAAAGATACATTCCCTGTTACAAATCATGGTTGGTGATTTGCGTGCAATGTACATTCCATAATAAATGCACAAAGGGCACGTCTACTCCACACTGTGCAAACAACCACATCTCTGACACATGGGTGGGATGAGCTCCATGACCAACACTAAACACAAATTCCACACAGTGCAAAGTCAGTGATGCACAAAGCCAGTTTCATGATGCGTGCTCTACTTAAACTGAGAAAACATTTATATCACCCTTACAGAAAATACTCAAAAATGCTAAAACTGGAGAACTTGTCCATCCAGGTTTGAATATGTTTACTCTGCCAAGTTTACTACTCATATTAATTACTGAGCACAGATACTGTGCTTGGTGTTGTACAGAACACAGACAAGAGAACAGTCCTGACCTTAAAGACTGTGCAGTCTAAACATAGCATCTATAGTTAGTACATCTGGTGATCAGTGGGTGAAGACATCACACAGAAGCTCAGAGTTAGTTAGTTATTTTTAGGTGACATGTCTTTACTCTCTTCATAGATAAAACATGCTTTGGGTGGGATTTGAGCAGAGAATTTGGCAAAATGGGGGGCCAAGAGAAGAAAAGTGTTCCAGGCATATGGGTCACATGGAAAAAAAACATGGATATCAGAGTGGGAGGAGGAATTGGAACGGTTAGCTAGACATGTGGCTTGGCAGAGCGGAGCAAAACCAGGGAAGTTGAAAGAAACAGAGCAGAGACATTTTGCCCCAGAAAGGGCTCCATTTAATATAATTATAACAAGCTTTTTGGGATGCTTCTAGATCAAAAACATAATAGGCCCAATTCTGCATGGCCATATATCTTGTTGTAGTCATTTACACAATTGCAAAATGCTACAGTTCTGACTTAGTTCTCACTTTTCACTGGTGTAAAAGACTGCACAAAGACTGCATTAGAAAATCAGGCTTTATCTCTCCCCATCTCAGTTCCAATGTTGTTGTTGTTTATTATTTTATTATTTATTTTTTACCATAGTGCTTTGGAAACCTAGTTATGAACCAGAACCCCACTGTGCATTGTACAAACCCCATTATTATTTTTAATCTGACAGCATCACCCACAGTGTACCAGTTTTTCCCTTCTCAAATATTTTACAATAAAAAAAGTTGAACTGGTCAAAAAATTTTCAGTGGAAAGATTTTCCATGAAAATGCCATTTCATCAAAATCTAAACTTTCTGTGGAAGCATGTCAATGTAGGCAACATGGCGCTTAGGAAACAAATGTCTGTTTTTATATTTTTCATAACAGAATGTTTTTCAAATTACTTTTCATTTCAAATTTTATTTTATATTAAAAAGTTGAAATCAAAACAAAATGTTTTATCAAAATGTTCTGTCTGAGCCAAAACACTTTTAAATTTCATCCTGGGATGTATTTCCATCTTGTTGACTTGAGTGCAAGCTGTGTTTCTTAATTCCAAGGCACAAAGTAGGACTTATTCTTTCAAAACTTAAATAACAGAGTTACTTTATGCAATGTGAACTGACTGGCTTATTCCCTTCCACTTCTAAATAATCAGAGTAACTTGCCATGTTTGTCCAACAAGTTAAATCATAAGGCACTTGCATCAGAAGGAATTACATGCTTATAAGGGCTCTAAGCTCAGGATCTTAAAACTGTATGAAAAGCTGCTACACTCTCCTTTGTGAAAATTACACAGACATTAGTGAGAATTTTCACCAAACATGTTTTAAAATCTATTTTCATTCATAAATTCCAAGGCCAGAATGGACCATTGAGATCATCTAGTTGTCTGACCTCCTGTATAACACAGACCATAGAACTTCCCCAAAATAGTTCCTAGACTAGAGCATATTTTTAAACAAAAATCCAATCTTGATTTAATTGCCAGTGAATTTTCCAAATTCCTTAATCAAGTTTATCCTCTTCTCATGATCATTTATCAGCAATTTAAAAACATATATATTTTTATCTTCTTTATAAGATAAATATTAGTGCTAATTGTTATCTGTATTACAGTAGCATCTAGAGATCTGAGTCCCGTTGTACTGAGGTGCTATACACAGGCAAAACAAAAAGATAGTCCCTACCACGAACAATTTAGAATTTAAGTATAAAATGGATAGGTTCAAGAAACAAGAGAGGGGGAAACACAAAGTAACAGAGAGATGATCGTGATCTACATAAGTACAAATCACAACAGACCAGCTGCCTAATCATTATTCAGTTTTTTGTAGGCATTGTAGCAGAGGAGAGATTTAAGGTGTGTTTCGAAAGAGGACAATGAGATGGCTTTCCAAATTTTTACAGACATCTCTTTCTGTGCATAAGAGGAAACATGGGAGAAAGTGCAAAGGTGGCAAATTGACAATTGGGCAATGAAGGCTGATGTTGGTGAAGAGGTGGTGTTACCCAGAGTTCCTTAACCCAGTAATTTTTAGTCTTTGTGAGTTGGTATCAGGCCATGCACCAGGAAACAGCCAATCTGTCTGTATGGTTAGCAAAAAGAAAAACCCAAACCAAATGCTTTAACTTCAAAACTCTACTTTTCCTGCCTCAAGCCATTCCCATTGGAATTTCTATTGCCTGTGTTTCAGTTTATTAATTTAAACACATACACATATCATAGGTATTAGAACACCCCAGAAGTCAGGCCACTTGATAGTTACCCTTACAAGTCTGAGGCAATCTTTGGGCGATTCAGTTGCAGATATCCGGATGGTCGGTCCTTCTGTCTGTGCCTGGAGATCGTTCAATGTGTCCACGACATGATCCACTGACTCAAACTCACTACCTCCTTCTTATACCACAAAAGTTACAGAAACATATCAATCAAGGAAAGTTTACATAGCTGACCAAACAAAAGTTACAGACAGGTCACATAAAAAATTGTTAAGCAAGCCATCTCGAGCTGCTAATTTAGTAATTAGATTTCACCATAACTACAGTTCTAAAATATATCCAGGCTGCTGTTTTTCACAGACATCTACCCCAGCATATTCAGAGAGCGACAACGCTCAGAGTCAAACTCACTTCATGTGTCCACTGTCTGCTTCCCCCTCCCAGTTTGCCTAGTTAAGCTAAGTTCCTGCAAAGGATGGAAAATGGCTAAAAGCAGCAAGCAGGATAATTGCTAGTCCATACCAATAATTGGCAGTGGCTTGGATACTGGCTGATTGCTAAAATACCCCTGCACGGTGGGAGCTGACATCTCAATACCATCTATGTGATGAGAGTTAACGTGTATAGGCCATGAAAGGCTTTAAAAGATATGGTTTGTGCTGAAGATTTATGTGAAAGAAATTTTCTGCCACCTGCACAAAGTGGTATGAAGTATTTAAAGATGTAACAAATGGATGTAACAAAAATCACTCCTTTGGAGCTTGACTGACTTTATGCTATATTCAGAACAGGAAGTGTTGGCATGTTTGATAAAGTGGTCAATGCCATTAGTAGCTTAGATCCATTATCTTTTGACATGTACCTGACACATTCTCTCTTGCTTTCTAAATAGTTTTACTCTGTCTTCTTTGACTTAGGAACAAGAGCAGAATCCACTTATTTGGTTTCCAAGACCTTGAGTTTAATTATCTTAAACAAGGGGAGCTAAATGGTAGTAAGCTAATGAAGTATTTATTCACTCCACCCCATTAATCTATACCACCTTGTGTGAGAAGACTAAAGCATATGCAATTAAGTAAACATTTACTAATCTATTGATTCCTTTAGAGTGCTTACTGAGTGTGCCAGATTTTGAAAGCACTGGTTCTGAGTGCAGTGTAAAAGGGCATTGCTTTATATGAAGAGATGGTTACATAAATGAATGTTACAGAATTCATCTTCTATGAAAAGAACAAATACTTTTTACGTGCAAGATGCAGAGGGACTTTTTGATTCAATATATGGCTCTTAGTACAAAGCCTCTATGAAATTTTTAACGCCTTGATGTTACAGTGCATGGAAATAGGCAGGAGACCTCGAGAATTAAGCATCACTCTTTCATCTTCAGCTGAATCTTCACTTCTGCATGCAGGTGTTGTTTGTATGAGTCCTGCAGAGGAAAAGGAAAAAAACCACATACTCAGAGGATGTGCATAAAAAGGTTATCTGTCTGCAGGCAGACATTGGTATGACAATTTCTTTTGCTTACCCTGGTTCTGTAGTGAGATCTATATAAAATAACTTCTTGTCACAGAAAGAAACAGAAAACTGAGAAAGAAGGTAAAATACTAAACCTGGAGAGGAAAGCTGCCTTCCTTTGAAGGTTATCAAGGCAGAAATTTCAGGAGCTCTGTAGCTGCGAGTTTTAAAGGACAAGACTTGATAACAGGGAAAAATGAATATTACCAAAAAATAAATGTTTTTAGATGGTTATTATAGAATACCTTTTAATTACATTTTATGAGCATGTCTGAGCAATGTGACCTCTAAAGAAAAGACACACATTACAGAAGCACAGCAGAAACTCCATAGTTGAGGCGTTAAATACCCAGTATCTAACTCCTTGCCCCACCTTTCTTCAAAGAAACCAACCAACCAAAAAAAAAAAATCACTACCTCCTTTCCTCCTAAAACTGCACACTGTGGCTTATCATCAGAGGAGGAATTTGTGGAAAGTTACAGGTTATTCAATACGTTGTGCGCATGTGTACAAGGCGTACTCTCTCTCTCAAAAAATACTTCTAACTAGGGATGGAGGTGAGGGCAATGAGTAACCTGATGTGTACACACTATATATATATATATATAAAATAAGATGCTGCATTCCAAAAAGGGGTGTAAAGGAACCCTGGTGGGAACTGTGCCTCTCTCCCGTGTAAAACTATTTTAGATTAGATTCAGGTGTTTTAGGAGGTGCACATTCTGAATAACATGAGGAGGTTATAAATGTAGTAACTGGTGTGTTCTAATCAATCTATGTTTTGGATGGTAGATTGAGTAGATTGAGCATTTTGAATATTGGATAGTAGCTATGAGATAACTGAGAAGCTAGTTTTTCCTGCTTCCAATAGCTGGGGGCTCATATATGAGGGAGTGGTAGCTTGTAAATCTATTCTGTATCTGTATTATTATTTTTGAAGTTATTTCCAGTATGGATCAGAGCCCAAATCATGCTACTCGAGCAAGGAAGTAATTCTAATACATCTAGCTTTTCATGCTTGTAGTGAGACAGAGTGGCCTCCCTCTGAGTTTGATGGGGAGGAACTGCCCCATGCTTTCTGATGGATGGAGCCAAGCTAGCTCCATTACGTATGCTGGAAGCAGAGAGATGGGATAGGAAGTATAAGAGGCAAGCCCTCCAGCTCACTTGGATGAGACACAGGGAAAGAGGCTGACATCTCTGACCTGCTGCAGAACTCCAGCTTCACTACAGAGTTGTGTAGCACCTTGACCCCAGAGGAGACAGACTGTGGAGAAGAGCTGTTGGGACTGCCACCCACTGTTCACCCAGAGGAGGTTGATGACTCACCGACGAAAGTAATGGCAATGAATTGTGATAGGAAGTAGCCCAGGGAAACCAGACCTTAGACCGGTTGTTCTTTCACAATATGAGTTTGCATGTTACGGTAGGATCTCCACTGACCCAGTGGCAAGCCCACCCACCACTGTTAGGGCTCTGGGCTATGACATGGTGGAATAAGGTGGGCCTGGGTTCCATTGACCCCACCCCAGTTGTGGCAGCCTACTTGCCCTAGGCTTGAAGGCCTGTGACTGAATGTGTTTGCTGTTTGTCCTAGCCAAGAGTCTCTGGGCTAAAGAGTGCCCATTGCTCTGCCCCACCCTGAGGGTCAAAGACCTGACTATGTTTGCTGTCTGCTCTAGCCAGAAGGCTGGGCTAAAGACTACCTCTTTCTTTGTCCCTCCCAGAGGGTCAGAACCCCAGAATGTTTAAATTACTGTCTGCCCCACCAGGAGGCTCAGGCTACAGATTGTGTGGTGCTCGGCCTCACCCAGAAAGCCTGAGGTCTAATGATTGATTATCTGCTATATGATGTTGTAAGGCATGGCCTTCCTCCATGCTTGATGGGAAGGAATGACCACAGGTCACTACAATGCTTTTATTGTAATCTTTACAATATGTGGTTGATGGTTTGTGGACAATATTGAAACTCTAGATGAGATGTGAGATAATATTTTCAAAAGTATCTAAGTGATTTAGAAGTGTATGGCAAAATTTCCAAAGATGTCAATAGGATTTAGGCTCCTATGTGATTTAAGTGCATTTGAAAATCTAATTCAAGACTGTTTTGTCTATAAATATTAGTGGTGGATCGACAAAGTGTAGATTTTGAGAAGAGGTTAGAGTGAAGGTTCTTTGCGGAACTTTATCTAATCTAGATTTTCTGACTTTATTTTTTATTTTTTTAATTTATCTTTGAATTTCTATGCTTTCAAATTTTTAAAAAAATCCCTCATATTCTAATAATGCAGTTTTAATTTAGAACAGTTTTTATTTTGATTTTTTTACATTTTTGGGCCCAATAATATGCATTCAAAAAGTCTGAATTAATCTAGAAAAATGTTTCTCTGAGTAAATCTAGGATGTTTGGGAAACATACACATAAAATAACAAGTAAAAAAAAGAAAATGATGTATATACATGAAATGGTAGTCAGTGGAATACAGAGGGTTGTTTTTATCGTCATTGCTGACTGAAAGAGGCTAACGCATAAAATCTTCCTGAGCGCCTCCATATGACTCAGTCTTATACCATATATATGACAAATTGGGGTAACAAAAGGTATAGTAATAGGATTATTATAGATATACACAGTTATTTGTAGTATTCCCAGTTGCATTTACTCGCTTTGTTGTGACATTTTCAAATATCCATTCTAACGTAACTAGGAGATTGGGAGAATTAAGCATTGTTTCCCTTTCCTATTATTCAAATATCTATTGCATAAATCTCTGCTGCTCAATTCTTAAATGTCCCCAACCCAACGACAATATTTCAGGCTGTTCATTCCAAACAACAGGCAGTCAGGAAAATAAAATATTAAAATTATCATTGCTCACCTCAGAGAACACCTTGCCAAGTAGTCACAAGAGAAATATTTTTCACAATTCCAAATGGTGTCAATAGCAAATAATATGGAAGACAGCTTATAATATCCTGATAAACACCTTTCTTGCTGGCTTTCTTCAACTTTGGGTGTTTTCCTTACCACAGTCTCATAATTAATCTATATGTGTAAATTGCTTGAATTTCCCATCAACAAATAAAAGCCCAGACATGTTCCTCTTGACCTCAGTGCAATCAAGCTCTGACTAAAAAAATACTACAGGTTCTTAGATATGCGTGGGACTGTTGAACAACATTCACAGTGTGATAATATAGATTTTTTTATTCAGCATGATGTTAAACTACACCATATGGTTGCTATTAGGATTCCCTCCGAGACCTTTCCACTGAGCTTATCCAGAACACCTTGTACAATTCATTCAGGTCTTTGGGATTCAACAAACTCACTTTGATGCCAGATTGCCACTCAGGTTATTTTATTAGACATGTAACAGCTCTTTGTCCACACTGGCCAGGCCCAGACACAGGAGGCTTAGGTACCAAGTGATACCACAATTCCAATTTACATCACATATCAAAAGGTTTGTATGTATTATTCCTAGCTAGTAATATCCGTACTACTTGAATGTAAAGACCAATCTCTTCACAGATTGCATAAAACAAGCTTATGAGTCCAGGGTGTTTCTGCCTCATTTGTCTACCATAACATACAATAGTTAATTTAGTTTCAGCGGCCCTTATTTACTATAAAATATTCACAATAATTAGTTGTTTCACCAATTACCTGTTTGAGCTTGTCTTAACTTGGGTCTGCCCATGTCAACTATGAGAGCCCCATAGAACTATTCCCTCAGGTACAGATTCTGAGTCAAGGAAGGTCTACACTGCAATCCGAGGTGCGACTGTAACTCGGATGGACCTAGCTGCACTAGCATGACTAAAAACCGGAGTGTAAATGACACAGCACGGGCTATATAATTTTTCTGGGGTTTTTTTGGTGGGGACCAAGATCTCCACAAACAGTTCAAACAATTCAAACCTGTTTTATACAATGCAACATTGCTTGAAACATGTGCAACACACACTGCAATTACATTCTTTGAACATTGATAATGTGGCTTTTGGAGTTGAAATAGACAGATCCCATATGTTCAGAATTCATACTAACCTGGCTTCCTTGAATAAAATGTGGTATTATCCCTCTTACATAAGAATAGCTCTTTGTTGTTGCAAACTGTACGTAAGATACACATCAGCCCATAAGCAAACATCTGTAATGCTTTGACAATGAATAGTATAGGAGTATGTCACTGTAAATCTTAGTGCCTGGTGTTCTGCACCATAGGGGATGGCAGCAACCATTAATTACAGGTGGCTGCTATGTGATAATGTTTTCATACTACGAATGATTGCTGTATTTCTTTGTTGTCACTTTGCTGATTGAGATGCAGTGAACTATTTCTCTGGTTTTCTTAGTACTAAGGGTATTATATGAATTCTGGCATAAAACCTTCTCTCCTACCCCTATAACTGCTTGCGGTGAGGATGAGTCAAACCAAAAGTCTGGATGCAAATACCTTTCAACATGGGGTATTTTATATCCAAACTTGGATCAGATATGTTTGCAGCTTGAACTTTTGTCTAATTAACAATCCTTACAATAGCAGGATGTGCATTTTTGAGGCAATGCCAACCGACACAATTTTAAATAAGCTATTTGTGGCTATTATAGTTTCAGATGCTCCAAGGGCTCCTGTTTTGAATTGGTCTGAATTACTTTTATGTAGCAACTACTTTGTTAATTGTGTGCATATTAAACAAGGTATAAACACATTCAGCTTTACTGGTTAGAATCAGTACTGGCCATCTGTGTGTCAGAAGCCCAGAACTGCCAACAATTCTCTTACAGGCTGTACTTCTGGGGCAGAAATATCAGAGTTTTGTCCCAGCCATTGCTCTGACACTCCAAGAACCATGGAAGTTCATACATGGTCACTGATTTGCAACAGGATTTTCCTCATTAGATGTTAGAAATGTGTGGTCTTATTAGTAGTAGATTGCCCATCATGTGTCTGAGTTTCTAATCTGATTCAGAAATTGGCCTGAGCCACAGAGTTCAGGCATATTTACTTATTGATTTTGGTTCAACCTATACGAGCAGTCGGAGTTAGTGATTCAGTTTAGTTGCACTGTTTGAGTTCAGTAAGTGTTTGGATGCACGGTTTGGCTGGGACCAATCTCTGCCTTCTTTTTGGTATACTAGTAAGTGGGATATGGACATATTATACCAACTGAGACTTGGTGGGGTAACTCACACGACGGGAGCACTGTCATGGATGTGTATAAACTGTTCAAAAAGGACAGGTAGGGGGAAAAGGTGAAAGATTTGCACTGTATGTAAGAAAGCAATATGACTGCTCAGCGCTCCAGTATGAAATTGGAGAAAAGCCTGTTGAGAGTCTCTGGGTTCAGTTTAGAGGTGAGAGCAAGAAGGATGATATCATGGTGGGTGTCTGTTATAGACGACCAGACCAGGAGGATGAGGTAGACAAGGCTTTCTTCAGACAACTAATGAAAGTTTCCAGATCACAGGACCCGGTTCTCATGCGGGACTTCAATCACCCTGACATCTGCTGGAAGAGCAATACAGCAGTGCACAGCCATTCCAGGAAGTTTTTGGAGCATGTTTCAGACAACTTCCTAGTGCAAGTGCTGGAGGAACCTAGTAGGGAACAATCGTCTCTCAATCTGCTGCTCACAAACAGGGAAGAATTGGTAGGGGAAGTAGAAGTGGGTGGCAACCTGGGCAGCAGTGACCATGAGATCATGAGTTCAGGATCCTGACAATAGGAAGAAAGAAGAACAGAAGAATATGGACTTCAGAAAAGTCATTGACTCCCTCAAGAAGCTGATGGGAAGGATCTCCTAGGACGCTAATATGAGGGGGAAAGGTGTCCAAGAGAGCTGGCTCTATTTTAAAGAACCCTTACTGAGGGCACAGGAACAAACTATCCTGATGTGCAGAAAGAATAGCAACTATAGCAGGTGACCAGCTTGGCTTAACAAAGAAAACTTTGGTGAGATTAAACACAAAAAGGAAGTTTACAAGAAATGGATTTTGGTCAGATGACTAGGGAGGAGTATAAAAATACTACTCGAACATGAAGGAGAGAAATCAAGAAGACCAAAGCACAACTGGAGTTTCAGCTAACAAGGGACATAAAGGGTAACAAGAAAAGTTTCTACAGGTATGTTAGCAACAAGAAGGAGGTCAGGCAAAGTGTGGGCCTCCTACTGAATGAGGGAGGGTACCTAGTGACAGATGATGTGGAAGAACCTAAAGTAATTAATGCTTTTTTTTGCCCTGTCTTCACAGACGAGGTCAGCTCCTAGACTATTACACTGGGCAGCACAGAATGTGGGGGGGGAGGAGAGGGGGAGGGGAGCACCCCTCAGTGGTGAAAGAACAGGTCCAAGACTATTTAGAAAAGCTGGACATGCACAAGTCCATGGGGCCGGATGTAATGCTTCTGAAGGTGCTGAAGGAATTGGCTGATGTGACTGCAGAGCCATTGGCCATTATTTTTTAAAACTTCGAGCAATTGCAGGAGATCCCATATGATTGGAAAAAGGCAAACATTTTGTACATCTTCCAAAAAGGGAAGCAGGAGGATCCAGGGAGTACAGACCAGACAACCTCATCTCAGTTTCTGGAAAAATAATGGAGCAAGTCCTCAAGGAATATATTTGAAGGCACTTGGAAGAGAGGAAGGTGATCAGGAACAGTCAGCATGGATTCCCCAAGGGTAAGTCATACCTGACCAACTTGGCTGCCTTCTCTAATGAGATGACTGGCTCTCTGCATGTGGGGAAAGTGGTGGACATGATTTATCTTGACTGTAGCAAAGCTTTTGATATGGTCACCCACAGTTTTCTGCCAGCAAGTTAAAGCAGTATGGGTTGGATGAATGAACTATAAGGCGGATAGAAATCCAGCTACATCCTTGGGCTCAACAGTCAGTAATCAAAGGCTTGATGTCTAGAGGTCAGCTGGTAGCAAGTGGAGTTTCCTAGAGGTTGGTCCTGGAGCCAGTTTTGTTCGATATCTTCATCTTCTAGATCATTAATGGTCCCTCAGTAAGTTTGCAGATGGAGATGGATAGGGTAGAGTGACCTAGACAAATTGGAGGATTGGGGCAAAAGAAATCTGATGAGGTTCAACAAGGACAAGTGCAGAGTCCTGTACTTAGGCTGGAAGAATCCCCAACTGGCTAGGCTGCAGTTCTGCAGAAAAGGACCTAGAGGATATAATGGATAAGAAGCTGGATATGAGTCTACAGTGTGCCATTATTGCCAAGAAGGTTAAAGGCGTATTGGGCTGCATTAGTGGGAGCATTGCAAGCAGATAAGGAAAATGAGTATTCCCCTCTATTTGGCACTGGTGAAGACACCTTTCGAGTATTGTTTCCAGTTTTGGGCCCCCCACTACAGAAAGGATATGGACAAATTGGAGAGAGTCCAGCAGAGAGAAACAAGAATGATTAGGGGGCTGGAGCACATGATTTATGAAGGGAACTAGGCTTGTTTAGTCTGCAGAAGAGAAGAGTGAGGGAAGGATTTAATAGTGGCCTTCAACTACCTGAAAAAGGGTTCCAGAGGGGATGGAGCTAGGCTGTTCTCAGTGGTGGCAAATGACAGAACAAGGAGCAAGTTGCAGTGGGGGAGGTCTAGGTTGGATATTAGGAATAACTTTTTCACTCGGAGGGTTGTAAAGCACACGAATGGGTTATGTAGGGATATATTCTCCATCCTTAGAGGTTTTTAAAATCTACTTGATGAAGCCCTGGCTGGCATAATTTAGTTGGAGTTGGTCCTGATTTGAGCAGGTGGTTGGACTAGATGACCTCCTGAGGTCCCTTGCAACCCTAATATTCTATGATTCTATGATTGCTACTATTACAATCTCCTTCCTGTGCTTTATTTAGTTCTGCTAAATCACAGGCTACAGATTTTTCCAGAACTTTTCAGAAAGAGTTATACCGAGTCAAACTTAAGGCTAAAGTGTTTAACCTTGAAATTTATACTAGCTACCAGTGTCTTTCAAAGAGTATTACATGACTATTTCATGTACAGGTACTATATATTAAATTAATACAAATAATAAATAGAAACTCTTATTTATATGTATTTAAATCTGTTAAAATACAACTTTTAAATTTAAGGAAATAATTAAAGTATCCTTTTGTTCTAGAATTTCTGAAGACTTTTCTTTCTTCTTATATATATTCAGATGATTTTATAGACTGCAAAGGCAGAAGAGTCCATAGTGATCCTCTAATCTGACATCTTGTATAGCACAGATCATAGTATTTATCACTACTGTGTACCAGCTCGTATCCCAGTATTCACCCTCCTTTATTTCATCAGAGATACACATGCATTGCCTTCTTCCTCTAATCTTCAGAGACCTTTAGAATCTCTTGTATTGTAGCATGCTTCCTGAATTCTTGAATTGCCTAAGCAGAATTGGAATGAATATTGCAGTGTTTCTCAGTCCATATGCAAATGTTTCTGTATCTTTGCTTCTGAATACTCTCGTCAAGAGGTAGCCTCTCATCTGGTCCCTAGTTTGGTCAGATCAGGAAATCTTATGTAAAGAAGGGAAGGCAGTGAGACTTGGAATATAAAACAATACATTCCTTTGATTTCTATACAGCTCCCAGGAGTCCAAGCTGAACAGGATCAAAATTTTACAGATCACATCTAACTGATCTCTTCCTCTGTTTTTCCCTCCTAAGTTAAGACAGATTTCCAAATCCAAATACAGTAGAACCTCAGAGTTACGAACACCAGAGCTACAAACAAACTGACCAGTCACTCACACACCTCATTTGGAACCAGAAGTACACAATCAGCCAGCCACAGAGGAAAAAAATTAAAAAGCAAATACAATACGGTACTTTGTTAAATGTAAATTACTAAAAAAATAAGGGGAAAGCAGCGTTTTTCTTTTGCATAGTAGTGATTCAAAGCTGTATTAAGTTAATGTTCAGTTGTAAACCTTTGAAAGAACAACCATAACGTTTTGTTCAGAGTTTGGAACATTTCAGAGTTATGAACAACCTACGTTCCCTCTGAGGTTCTACTGTAACTTATTTACAGTGGTACAGCTTTATCAGTATAGCTGTTGTAAGAGTGCTTGTGTAGCCGCGTTATGTTGATGGGAGAGAGCTCTCCTGCCGACAGCACTGTCCACACAAGTGCTTATGCTGGCAATGCTTATGTCACTTGGGGGGAGGGGTGTTTTAGTCACACCCCTGAGTGACAAATTTTTTGTTGGCTTAAGTGCTAGTGTAGATAAGGCCTGACTGACAGTTTAATGGGTCTTTCATAATCAATGTACCTTCAGGGATAACCAAAGCTACCCTCCCAATGCTGCTTGCAAGATTATAAAATATAGCAAATAGTTTCAGTTTAGTGGCTAGATTCAGAGCTGGTTGACAGCTGTGTGAGTCCATTGAAGTTAACAGACCAATCCTGTAAGGAATTCAGGAGAAGCTGAAAAATGTTGTTAGGGTCTCCCAGCTGATACCCATTAGGCAAATATTTCTAAACATTTTGGGACAGATCCTCAGCTGATGTAAATTAATGTGGTTGCATTGACTTAGATGCCTATGGAAGACCTCTTTGACCTTTCTCTGACTCCGTTCCAGAGGTTTGTAGTTTGAGGATGGGGGTGCATGCCAAAATACTTGCCCTAAAAGTTGCTTTCCATATCAAAAGAGTGCATATATAGTTTCAGCCTGAATGTTTTATTTTTAATTAAAGGAGAGGGAGGAGAAGAAGAAAAGTTTGAGAGCAAAGCTTGCATTTCCTTTTTAACAGCCTGCATCTAAAGAAAACACAAAATGGCAGCTGTTTCCAGAAATATAAATGTGTAAATGGAGCAAAAGGCCCAACATCACCAGATCTCAGGCCTGCAGAGCTACCAGGCAGCTAACATCTCCAGGCTGCCAACCAGCAGTAGCTGTGACCAGGTTACACTCCACTCCCCATGACACTTTGTGGACACAGACCAAGAGAAGTTCTGCCTCAAGGGTTTGACAGGCAGCAACCTCATGGCTGCTAATTGGCTCCGTGCCCTATATAAACCTAAGGGGTGTTCAAGGAAGTGTCCTGGCTAGTGTATGTATCTTCTGTAGCTGCAATGACCATTTGTACTCCTTGATTATGAATTCCTGGCTCAACCTAGGCTTGATTTGGACTTTGCCATCTGACTCGGACTCTGACCCTTGGTATAGATCCTGGCCTGGAACCCCCCAACTATGAACTCCCCTGCTACTCCCAGGCTTGGGTTTGCCCTCGTTCTCACGGTTGGGACTGTCTTTGTTGGGATCCTGACAGGGGTTAAGGAGAGCCTCTGAGCCCACCCAGTCCTGCCCTGATATTACTGCAACCAGTGCCAAGCCTGGAGAATAAAACGAAATTAACTGGTTCAATTCATGGCTGACTGGCCAGGAAGGAGCTCTGCCTCTCTGTCTGAAGGGGATTTTTGCCTGTGGAGTTGTGCGGAGAGATGGGCCTGTTAGCTGAAGCAGCCACTGCAGAGGAGTGGTTACACCCCAAAGAGTGAGTAACACATGACTAAGAGAGACTGAGAACCAAGCCCAAAGGAAAGGGAAGACTGGCAGATGACCTAGTATTGATTTGGATTTGCTTTTTGTTTCAGAACATTTTGTGGCTAAACCACTCCAACTTCCCCAGATTAGGACTAGGAGTAGGAATGGAGGGACAGTTAGTTAGCTGGTGGGCTGAAGCCCACCTGAGCAGACACCAGAGTCAGAGACTTCTTCCCCTCTGGGGAGAACCAAGGTCACATCAGGGCACCTGACAGGTCCACAAGGGAGCGCTGTTCCAGCCACACACTACAGTTCAACATAAAGAAAACAATCAATATTAATATAGTTATATATACCCTTAACAGTAGCTTCCACGCTGGTTTCAAGATGTTTCTCAACATGTTCACATCACTTCCCTTACTGGGTTTTCAAAACATATCTGGTTCTGTTGTCTGATCAACTCCAGATGTGTAGAAGCTCATGAAGATGCAAAAATTAATTATATTTTTGAACTTTAAAAGCAAGGTTTTGTTCATGCTTCAAGGGACTTCTTATGGGAGGAGGTAGGTGGGCAAAGGGAATTAATACTTCATTTTCTCCATCCTTTGTCTTCTACCAGACTGTAAGCTTTTTGGGCCATTATTGCACTACACCTTTCCCAGTCTCAGTTGTTTGCCATTATAACAAAGTTAGTGAAATCAAATGACCTCCCTGCAGTTTATGTGAGGATTGATTAGTTTAAACAGTTATGTACTTTCGTATTCCAAAGCTTAAGATGGTTGCTTTCATAACTTTACTTGAGGAAATCCTGAAAGTAAACAGCACCTTGGATAAAGTTTTCAATTAAAATAAAGGAGTGGTTAAGATATTGCTGATATCAGCTGACCAAAGATAACTGGATAGAGTGGCATTGAAGCTCAGCCAACTAGATGAGATGAGTGATGTAAAGATAAGGACTCATCTTATTAATGTTATAGATGATTAAAGATTTCAGCTTTACATTTGTGGACAGCTATAAATTAAAACCACTTTGTGACTCTGGCCTCCTGAAGGTGAAAAATCTTGTTACATTTATGAACAATTTTTTCATTTACATTGAATTTTCTCTCATGATGTCCTTTTGAGAGGGAATCTCTCCTACATCTAACTCCACTCAAAAAAATTTCACAGTCCCAATGGTTTTCAAGTCTCAAGAAAAACTTGTGTTAGGGCACTGAATTTAGAAGAAACTAGTACATTGATAGAGAAAATAGTTGGTAAGCAGCTGTGGCTGTGGAGTTTCAGGTAGCTTCAGAATAAAAATTACTAGTGTGCCCTAAGTATAGGACAAGAATTTCAAAGATGGCTACCTAATGTTAGACTTGTTTAGGTGGAGGACTATAGATTTAGGAAGCCATTTTTTGAAATCTTGGCTAGGATTTTGAGAAGAGAAAGTATATACAATAAGATCCTCCCCCCCATTTTTTTTTAACAGAATTTAAGTTAAAAATAATGGAATATGTCTCATCACTTTTTGCATGTGTGACTGATAGCCACCTGTATATATTTTATATTTTGCAACTAAACTGGATTTTTTGGTATCTAAAAAGGGAGACAAAGTCAAAATGGCACTTGGGAGGAAGAGCAGGAAAAAGTATATTCTGATAAAAATGAGCAAGTTTCTTTGAAAATTATTAAGATTTTGTTACACAAATTAAAGTTGACTGCATGCAACACACGCTTGCATGAACGACTATTACAGTTGACGCTGACCTTGGCATTGTTATTGGGTAACATTTAAATAATGAGTTCAATGAACAAATGAACCCACTTCTGTTTATTACTAGGAGGAGAGCTGCTGGCAATGCTGTTACCCAACAGCTTTCCTTTCTCGCAAAGGTAGAATAGACATACCAAGGCAAAGAACAGACATACCAAATAATTTCTGAGGCGTTCCTTCCCATCTGTGAGGAGACACACCCCTTAGGGGTTATCCTTGGGCATGCTAAGAAACAATTATTCAGCCATCATACTAATGCTTGCAGAATGCAATATCTTCCCAATTTGCCAAGAGGCATTCCAACATTCCAACCCTAACTGTGTGTTGAGGCCGTACTGCCAAACTGTCACAGTGCAACAGCAGAAAGGAAAGCAGTGTTTATGCAATGACTCACACTAAATGTTCCAAACCTTCACAAGCCTTTCAAGGCATCTCCGCTGCAGTCACTAGCAGATGTTCTTTCATTCCCACTCCCAAAGGACTTCTCTAACAATGGCACAAAGATTATGTTGAAACTCTGCTTCTGCTGAAGTTAATATAAAAGGCTCACTGATTTCAATGGGAGCTGGAACAGATTGTTTTTGGGAATACAAACTGTCAGTCCTATAGTAACTATCATAAAGGATAAAGATACATTTCAGCTCAAGTCCACTGTAAGATACTCCACCTTCACAAGTACATCTAAACAGAAATACTGACCTAGCTCTCAAACAGGAAGTAATCATCCATTATAAAAATATATAGACCATGTCTACGCTAGCACTTATGTTGGCAAAATTTGTCACTCGGGTGTGCGGGAGAGCTTCCCCCACCAACATAGCTAATGCTGCTCATAGAGGTGTATTTATTATCTCAACCGGAGAGCTCTTGCCCATCTGCATAGAGCAACTACACGAGTAATCTTACAGCAACACATCTGCATCAGTACAGTGTAGACATGACCATAGCATATACGGTGATGATTATATGTTGATTTACTAGCCAAACAATCCTGTGACTCAGCAGAATGGACTCATTTACTGGTTCACTGGCGTATTTACTAAAACATATGACTGGGACTTGTGCATTTGCCCAATAAATAAATTTGTATTGTGTTTATAGTCACATTTCTCATGTTTTGATAAATTTCTTAGCAAGCTAGGATTTTCGTTGCTATATTTGCAGCAGATGTCCCTTTAGAGTCTCAGGGAAATGGAGGATATGGCCTGAAGTGAGAATTCATGTTATCCAGGAATTTTTTATGAGGAGCCATAAAATGATTTCTTTACAGCTTCCAGTATGTTGCTGTCCATAGAAAAGCAGGGTTTTTTTTTTAAAGGAGTTATTGTTTGTTATAAGTTATATGATCAGTCTTCTCAGTGATTCAGGGGATAGTGACCTATTGCATCCTACCGTGAAATGTTTCCTGCTCAACCATCAGTAATAGGTTGTTGAATAGAAGGCAATAATAGCATTACAATAAATGTTTGACATAAATGACCATAGCATAAACAAAAAACAAAAACAGTTACAACATAATTGCATTGCAATGTTCGTGCTTTTTCCGGCACCAGTTATAGGTAGAGCTGGTACTAGCATCTCCTATATTTAAGACTGCCCTACACTTCCCACTGAAAGCTCCTATTTACAGTTAGTTAGAACTGAGCCAGACCTTATTTTTATGGTCTGAAATGTTCCATTTCAGCTGTCTGCCTCAGCCTGAATTGTTTTTAAATATTTGAGCTAGAATGGTCCCATGGAGGAACTTTCTGAGAAGATGGTTTTTTATTTTATTATTTTTTAATCATCAGCAAATTTCTCACATCCAGTGGCAGGGTGCGTCTCCAGAGTATGCCTTCTTCTGGCACAGAGTGGCTCTGCAGGTATCCTACCCTCAGTTCTTTCCAGTTACCCCAATAACTTAGACACAGCCCAGAGTATTTAAAGTAATATTCTCCTGTTTGGGGACAAATTTAAGTCTTTATGAAGAAGTCTTCTTTGGGCCTTCAGGCACAAACTTGTCCGTTTTAGGGTTTCAATTCTCCATTGTTCCAAGGCTTTGGGCTCCCAGTTCCCTCTGAGAAAGGAAGTTCTGCCAACCCCACTTTATTAATCTCTACCTCCCTCCTCGTTGCCCCACCCCATGATGCCCACGAAAGCAAGGCTTCTCCCTGCCCTATCACCTGGCACGTGAGGGACTTAGGATGCCTTAGAAATAAGGAGATGAAGCTTCAAATGTCTCCTGGCAGGTGCCTCTCAGGAATTCTTTTTATATGTGCAGTGTTCTCTCTCTTCAGCATAGTAACTCCTCTCTTGTCACTCATTCCTTATGGCATCTACTTTTGTTCTCATCCTTCCTCCTCCTCCATGTGATCCATCAAGGACCTTCCTCCATGCAGTCCTTTGTGGCATTTACCTAATTTCCTCTCCTTGTCTCTCTCTCTCCGCTGTTCCTCTCTTCTCTCTCCCCATAACAGCCCCTGATGACCTCCCTAATGCAGTTCTTGAATGAATTTACAGCAACTTTCCCTGGGCTCACCTACCTCAGTTGATTTTTGATGTCAGAATGCTATGTAATGTAAGACAACAATCGGGCTTGAGCTGCTGACATTATAGCATTGTTACGTCCTCTTCTGTGATGAACTGTGGCAGTGACACAGGAAGTCACAACCGGTCTTGAACAAATATTATTTCTTCCATAATCCCACGGTCTCAGCCTGTGCATAGGATGGATGGGCCTCTGTAAATGAGACAATTATTCAATGCTTTTTTGTCTCACACTATGATTGTATGCCTCTCCCCTCCCTACTCTAGGAGTTTTCCTCAAACAGCTAACATGGGTTCAGTGTCCAGCTAGTGCCCAACGGAACATTTTAGTTTAAATAACTTGTCCAGCATCAGACAGGAGCACTGTAGCAGGAAAATAATCCAATTGTCTAGGGCAGCATTCAGCTGACAACCATAAAACCCCCATTTCTCTTCCTGCAATCCCTTCCTTATTCTCCACACACCTTCCGAATGAGGCTGGGTCCTACAAACAACAGCCTCATTCAATAGTCAGCCCTAATGCACAGGAAACCTTAATTATGGCATTTCCTAATTTTGAGTTAATTTATAGTTTTTATATGTAATTTATTAAAAAAAAAAAAAAGTAATAATACTTTTCTCTTTTAACCCAGCAGCATTCCTGACAGCTGCAAGACCAATACTGCAAGAGTTTTTTTTGTAATTCATCAGTGTAACAATACAGTATTTGCTTTGTAATTCATTATGGTTATACAAAAATTACAAAGTCAAATTCAGACCATGTGCATAGGGATGTAACATCACTGCCTTCCATGGAATTGTAGCCTCTTAACAGAAGGTCTGAATCCCACTTGTGCATTGAGACTTTAATACATTAAAATGATAGTTACTTTTTGCATCTCCCTCGTTAAAATAATCACCATAGAACATTTCTTCATCTAAATATTGCTTTATACAATGATGTGTTTCACTGTGATAGTGATAAAACATAAAGGTTAATTACGTAATCAGAAGTACAGATCCTTTATATTCAAGATTTTTCTTTGGTCAGAAAAAATTAAATAAATCCACCATTATTGGGAAATGTTCTAGAGTATCATTATTTGTGTTATATTAATGGGATTGTGTATGTATTGTGCTCTCTAACAGAGGGACAGCAACTCATCTTTTGAACATATAATTAGCAAATGCAGTTTTCAACTGACAAAGCAATCGGTTAAGGTGCTTTTTAACAATATATAAGTTGCTTATCATTATTTCAGAGACACCCAACACTAAATATTTTTTTTTTACAATACCTTCAAATATCCCATTTACATAGATTGTAAGCTTGGATGTCAGGTGCTTAGTGCAGTCTTGCAAAATTGTATAATGCATGTTAGAGTCATAGAGTTTAAGGCTAGAAGGGACCCCTAGATCATCTAGTTTAATGTCTCTATATGACAGGCCACCAATAACATCAACATCCACACACTAAACCTACAATGGAAACTAGACCATAGTATTACAGCCCACAATAGACTACACCACTATGCGCCACAAGCAGAGAATAAGCAGGACTGAGGTGTCCAAGGCCCTTGCAATGGGAGGGAAATGATTAAGTGAGATATACCCAGATAATCCTGGCATATGACCTGCACCCAACACATTGCAGAGAGAGGCAAAATCCCTTAAAATCACTGCTGCTCTGACCTGTGGGGAAATTCCTTCCTAACCGTACTATGGCGATCAGTTGGACCCTAAGCAAGTGAGCAAGAATCAGCCAGCCAACACTTGAGAGAAAGTGACCTCAGAGGCCTTTCCCCCCCCCCTCCAATGTCCCATCTCCAGCCATGGATATCCCTAATGCTTCAGAGGAAAGAGAGAAAAAAAACCCAAACCCTCTCAAAGTACGGAGGGGGGAGGGGAATATCCATTCCTGACCCCTGCTGTTGGCTGGCTGAAACACTGAGCTTTGTGAACATAAGACATAAACCAGAAGTGAGCCCCAGAGTTCTTGAGCCTCCCCCCTAAAGTCACAAGCCATCCTGTCATACAGTTGTGCTTATAAATTTGTCCAGCTCTCTCTTCTAACTAATTGTTATTTGCCCCTACAATTCTCATTGAGAGGCTGTTCCACAATCTCAAGCTCTAGAAACTTTCTTCTAATTTCCAGCCCAGAATTTGTTTGTGACCAGTTTACAGCCATTTGTACTTGAACCAACACTGCTTTATCTTAAATAGTTCATCATCCTCTCTGGTATTTATCCCTTAATGTTTTTATACAGAACAATCATATTCCCTTTTAGAGTTCTTTTTGCTAGACTAAATAAGCCAAGTTCTTCCAGTCATCTCTCATAAGATAGGTCCTCAATTCCTCTGATCATCCTAGTAACTCTTCTTTACACCTTTCCGTGGTTAATTTAATCTTTCTTGAACACAGTGACCACTGCAGACAGTATCCCAGATGAGATCCTACCAGTGCCTTGTATCTCTATCTCCACTGGAAATCCCACATCAGCTCCATCACCATGTTTTATTTCATAACGTTTATCCATATGCTTAGAGGTTTAAAAGAAAGAAAAGATATTATAATCATCCACTTAGAGAAAAAATACTTGCTCTGAAAATTTACAATGATGATTTTGTATAATGGTAGGGGCGGTGATGGTGTGCCATAGTGTTTCTTCTGCTTTCTGAAAGGAATGGTCTTCTGTCTACTTTTCAAACAGTCTTTTATCTATGAGGAGTGGAATGGTGGAGATGAGCAAGGCATACAGGAGCATTAAGGTATGGAAGAGATTTCGCTTGTCTTCCTCACCTGCATTTACCAAGCAGGAGAAAACAAGTTATTTTCTCTAGATACAATGAGAGACTCTAAACACCAGCCCTTTGAAAAAGAGAGAGAGATTGCTATTAGTATACTGTGATCAAAGAGCTAGATTTCACCTGAATATCACAATGTTATAATCCTGGTTAAGAAATAGGATAATCTCTATTGCACATAAAGTGGGCAGCATCTTCTGACTCTTGTAATCGAACAGAAGTCTGGGAACAATGACCCACCAAAGTGAGGGAATGACACATAGATGGCCAGAGTATGCTCTAGAACAGTTGTGTAGCTTTGTTCTGATCTTACTGCTTGGTTCGGAGCTTCCTCTCTCTAAGAAGTAGCTGTACAAAGAAAAGTTGAACAGCTGAATGTACAGAAAGCATGGTCCTTCTTTCTAATGACCTATAATTGTCTCTTTATTTATACTTCCACAGGGGTCTGTCTGTCTATCCATCTGTTATTTCTTGCATTATATTTAAATTGTAAGCTTTCTGGAGCAGTGACACACTCTTTTTTTGTTCTATGATTGTACAGTGCCTTGCACAACGGGATATTGATCCACAGCTTGGGCTCCTCCATGCTATGATGATAATAATGACTACCTTGCTCTTTGATACTGTATGTCATTAATAAAGCTCAAACTGCTTTACAAAGAAGATAAAAACATTTTTTACAAGTCTTCCTACATTCATAACCTCAAGAAGGGTTTGAACCAGTGAAAACATAAATATACAAGTACATAGTTGTGCTTATTCTGAGAAAAGGGATTTTGTCTATAAGGAACATGGAGTTCAGTTCTATTTATACTGGAAGCACACTGGGAAATCTCCAGAATAAAAAAAACAAATGGAGTTTAGGGGAGTCTGATGTAGGTATTGTTTTATGGAAAGATTTACAGACTTCAGAGGACAATCACAGGTCAGATTGAAACAGTTTATGGCACCTTGGTTAGCCAGTGTTCTCTTGATAGTGGCCATCTTGTTTTTCATTTAGAATAAATTAAGAAGCTAGCTTTTGTATCTGGAAGATAACCTTTGATATGTGATCCAAGTGTAACCAGTTCACTGTTGCCTTCCTGGGTTTGTAGGCAGTTTGAAACAATAGGTATGAAAAAGTGTGAATTGCTCCCAGTTAACTGAAAGCTTTAACTCTGAAGCCTCATGATGAAAAGTCTAGTCATGAACTACTACATTATCAGTCAAAGCACATAACACAGAGGATTAGAGCTAGTCAAAAATGCTAGTTATTTCTTTTAATTATCCTGTGAATATACTTCAGTTTTTCAGAAACAAGAACAAAAGAAAGAAAGAAAAAAAAAAGAAATTGAAAATCAACATTTTTAAACCATTATTGATTAAACTTTGGTTTATGAAAAAAAAAATTTTTTTAAGGAAAATAAGTTGGTTTCCAGGCTTTTGTAGAAAAATAGAAAATTTCAATCAAAATGAGAACCTTCCCTTATTAATGTTCATTTTACTCATACAGCCATTTTTTGTTGAATTAATGTTTCAGTGACTAAAATATTGATAACCTCTAGTAATTATCATATTATGATAAACTTTTCCTTTTCCTTTTGATTTCTCAGAAATCGTGATTGCTCTTTATTTGTATTTGTTTAATAGGCACTTATGCCTCCCTAGCTCACGAAGAAAAAATATTTAGAGGATAAAAGTCTCAGACCTTACAAATGGTTCCCAGAAATGATATTTAGGGGCCTGGGTAGACTCTAAATCTCAGAAGTGGAGTGGTGAGGGTTGATCTCATTTTTAAGTCTTAAACTTTTTGCGTAACTCCTGGCTGACAAGCTGTTTCACACAGCCTGTCACAAAGACTGAAACTACTGTTTATGATGAAGATTTTTCTGGCAAAAATAGCTTTGACCAATGCTTAATTTAGCATCCCAATTTGCCAGTATTATAGTGAATCCCTAAGGTTGGATGGAAAGAATTTTTCTGCCATTGGAGAATAATGATGTTTGACACATGCAATTTCAACAAAAGTTATAAGACCAATCATTTAGCAAACGTTTAAGGCCCTTGGATGTCAGAACGCTCATTTAATGAGATAATATTATGCTTACTTAAAATTCCCCCCTTATCTAAGCAAATGCGTCCTTGTGTGTTGGCTAACTTGTAGTTCTCTAGGAAACTGCATTTATTCAAGTAATTGCTCTGTAGTTCAACAGAGTTAAATAAGGAACTTCATTTGCTGCTGACAACATTATGAAAATCTTGTTAAAGAAGGTGTCATATTCCAGTTTGATCAAGTCCATTAACTGATGGATATCTTGGATTTAGGGATACCCATTCAAATCCATATGGCTCAGCAAATCTTGCAAGCTCAGCTGCATTAAACTAAGGATTGTTATCGATAATGATTTGCAGTGGAATTCCCCATAAAATGATAATGCTTGATTGCTGTTTTAATTCTTTTGATAAAATGAGAAACCCTAGGTCTCCACAAAGATGCAACCGGTGTATAGTTAGTGTAGTATTCCATAATGGTCTCATTTTCTTTACCTTGCAGCATAAATAAATCTATGCCCAATTTTCTGCATGAAGATTCTTTCTTCAGATCCATGAGATCTTTTGACTGTTAATTTCTGTAGTGTAAAGAGAAACCAGTTAATGGCCATCTTTTCAATAACTGTATATGTTTTTGACTAAACACGCTACTTGATTTATTCACCACTTGAATGTTTCTATTACCAAATGATTCTTATAAATCCATGTATGGATAAGCTTTTTCATCCATGCAAGAGATACAATTTTTGTATCTTTCATTAGAACTCCAATCTCTGATAGTTCTGCATTGCTTATTATGGATGAATGTTTTTTTCATCTTCAGAAAGCCAGTTGTTAGCAAAATTACTTATAGTCTCTTTGGCAACTTCTTGTTGCACAGATGCAGAAATGGCATACATACATCAACCTGATTAGACAGACCTCAATTTATGAATTGGAGGGGGGAGGAGAAAAAGCAGTGGAGTATGGATTTTGGTCTCATGCTTGGAATGATGTCCCCTTGAATAAATGATTTCCTTGTGCATGTGGGATTATTTTCCAGATCATATATCTTCACTCCTAACATTATTTGCTTGTCAGAAGGTGCGTTCCCCCAGACTATTTTGAGATGGCAATGAGAGGTGTTTGAGGCCCTTTATTGGGAGTGATTTAATGGGCAATAATTAAGTTGCCGAAAACATGCATCCATCAGCAATTCCAAAGGTTTCTGGTTTTGAATCTGTGCATATTTGCCTTCAAAAGGTTATTTCCCTGCATGCCTACACACTGGATTTATTGTCTGTAACTAACATTTCCAAAGTACATGTTAAAACTAATTGGAGAAATCCAAGCTTAGAGAAATTTCCTATGCTGATCTGATTCTATGGGGACCCCACAAACTCCTCCCACAGACAATAACCCCCTTCTTCTTCCCAACACACCCTGTCTCTCTCCCTGTCTACCATTATCTTTAGGAATGATTTTCTATGCCCTGCAGTGTGACTGGGGACAGACTTCCTCTCTGGTGTCTTCAGGAGAAAGATGGTAGTCATCTCACTCCTCCAGTATTTTTGTGGATTACCTCATTCTCATTGGGGTTCCTCCACATTCAGTCACTCCTGTGGTGTCGTCTTCTTTGGCCATCACTGGGCTATCTCACTTGATGCAATATATTGACTTGATGTGAGAGTAGATGATGGTTGGCACATGGAAAAGATAAGGGACCTGCTTCTTTTATCAGCTAAGATTGATTTCCTTTAACAGGTTTTCAAACTGAAGGCTCATGGTTCTAGAACCAGCTCCCCTTGTGTATGCCTTATACAGTAATTGTGTCTGTCTGCAGCACATATCAACCTCTGTTTCTCCCAGGTTTGTCCCAGAAAAGTAATCTGTAGTGGCCAAATGTTAGAACTGAAGTTACTTTTGTTTTATTGAGTCACAAATGTTGAAGAACTCAGGACAATTTGCAAGTATGAAGGAAAAAGGTCAGAAACAGAGGTCAATAGGAGCAGTGTTGTGAAAGAGAAAAAAGATTGATCAGTAAGTGCGAGGAGCTACCAAGATCAGAGGGGGTGGGGAAGAAAAATAAGATGAAGCACAAAAAGAAAATATATATAAAAGAAAATAGAATTGGGTGGAGAAAGCACAAAAATAGTAGGAGTGGGTAAATCCAGAAGGAACCCCTGCCATCAATAGTGTAATGTAGCACAAACTAAACAGGTTGTAAGCTATTATAGTAAAATCAGAATTTTGGAGAATAAAGGGGAATATGTGCACTGAAAATGGCTTGTGGCTATGATGGGACAAAGCCAAGATGACAATAAAATTTATGAAAATAATATTGTTGGTAGAACATTATGTCCATCAAACAAACACCATTATGTGATGTTTTTCCTCTCCACCCTCATACTTACACTCATATATCCTAACTGCAAAAATGCAGCTGCCCGGGCATACCCTAGCAGTATTGATTTAATTAAGCAATAAAACACAACAGAGCATGGGGTGATACTGATTAAAGCATACCTCAGATGCATACAAGCTTGAGGAGAGGCCAAGTATTTCTACAGCAACTAAGAAATGTATTAATCAGTATGCTGTCTCTCAACTGCAATTATAAAATAGACATTTTAACAAAAGAATAAGTACATAGAGTTTCTCTTTATTCCTTTGTATATAAGCAAAATAATGATGAATGAGGCATCTTGTAAATGTAAATCATCAACAGGAATCCAGGCATTTATCATCTTATATAACTCTGTGATTGGTAGCTTATTTGGGCAACATATTTCCAGTTATTTTAATCAACCCTATCTTACCAAAACAATGAAAGTCTTTGTCACAAAGTGGGTTTCTGCCCACGAAAGCTTATGATCAAATAAATTTGTTAGTCTTTAAGGTACTTCTGAACTCTTGTTGTTTTGGTAAAAACAGACTAACACGGCTATCCTTCTGGATCTTATCTTACCAAAGTTTCACTCTAAATTACATTCCGCCTCTCTAAAGACTGGCTTGGCAGGCATGCCATTACAAAACATTTTGGTCATCTTCAATAGGCACAAAGAAGTATCAAAGTTATTCCTGAATACTTGTCACCAATGTTCTGATTTCTGTCTGCTGTACAAATCTACCTTGCCCTATCAATTTGTAAACTGGGAAATTCCTTGGAAGTACAAGAGTGTGCATAGGAACTGCCATACTGGATTCTAAAGCACTGTTCCATCTGGTCCAGCATCTTTTCTTCTTTAGTAGCCAGTGCCTATCTTATGGTATCAGTAAGTCTACCAAGCCCTGATCTGCTTCTTGTACATTTTCTTAAAAGTCTCTGTAGACTTTCAGGTCCTAGATGATTAGTTAGAAGGTACCTTTAAATCTTGTGAGGAAATAAAGGAAGGTCCCCTAAATAGTTTACCAAGAGAAATTGTGGAATCCCCATCATTGGAGTTTTTTAAGAAAAGGTTAGACAAACACCTGTCAATAATATTCTAGGTAAACTTAGTCCTGCATCAGAGTGAGGCATGGACTAGATGCCTCTGGAGGCTTCGTCCACCCTTACATTTCTTCAGTTCTCTTATACGATTTTCAGTAAACCAAGTGGAATAGCTTTATTCCAATTCCAACATCCTGATCTAAGGTTGGGGCTTTGCCGTGCACAAACTTCCCATTTTTAGACAGCCTGAAATCTTGATAATAATCCAGCAACAAATAGCTGCCCATCTTGTCCTACTGGATTATTACCAGGGGATTAATATTTCTGCATAGGCCTAAATAATGAAGAGTAGCTTACTCGTCTGTGCCAATGAATACTCTTTCTGAGGGCAATGGATACCTTGGCTTGTGTTCAAAAAGGATCCTAGATTTTTTTTTTTTATTTATTTTTTCTTGCATTATAGCACATGCATGAGTACAGACCACAGAGTGTGGGATTAACACTATTACTCTTCAGCTCCAAACCACATAATTCTAACCAACTGATCTGGTTTCGGAGGGTTGTGTTTTGTTAAGAAAAAGCCAGAGCAAACATGAGTTTTACATTTTGTTCTGAAGGTGGTAGAATTCTAAGTCATTCTGATGTGTTCTAGGAGCGAGTTTCACAGTTGTGAGTCAGCTGGAGAGAAAGCTCCACTCTCCACCTGTATAATTCTTTGGATCATCTTCTCTCTATCTCCAGCTGCCTCCTGCCACATATTTCTCTGGTGGGAACAAATTGCTAATCCTCCTTTGTTTTCCACTCTGTCATTCATTGGTCACCATTTCCTTTCTTTCTTGAATCTGGGGTTGTGATGCTTACTGAATTTTGTTAACCAAGTTCTCTTCTGCCTCTCTATGTAGCTCCATAATGTCCTTCCAAACCACAAATCTCTTTTTCAGCACAGTCACCAACTTGCACAGAATACAAGGGAAGTTCCTTGTGGTTTCAGGCAAGAAAGAAAATGTGGAACATTTGTTTCAGATCAGAACCACTGTTCTATCAAGATGGAAATCATGATATTGGATGTACAGCTATACCTAGAAAGAGTTTCTTATGTGCCCTCTCTAAACTCATTCAGCCCCCTCCTTTTTACCCCTCCCCCTCCAGTTCACCTGTTTAGCTTAATCCCATTGATAACAGGGAGGGGAATAACCATTTAGATTTCAAGCAGCAGAGCTGATCATATATGGAGGTGGCCCTGCTACATGATCCACACAGAGACAAAAACAGGCCTGTCTAACCTGGCCAGTTCAGTACTGAAAATCCCAGCTATGTGGCCCTCATGAAGAATAAACAGCTGTAACCCTTCAGCCTGATGGTGTCATCATCAGCAAGAACTGGGTTCAGTATCTAGGGGTTCCTCTAACTTTTCAAACAGAACCTTTTCAAGACCCCACCCAGAAACCTGGAAAACTAAATGCCACCTCTGGGCACCTCCAATAGGCAATATGTCTCCACTCAGAAGCAGTGAGTCTGTGTATAGCTAGAGAAAACTTTGAAGAGTAAAAGGAACACAGAATTAGTTTGGAAAAAACACAGTGCCAAAGATGCAAAATTATGCAAACAATAAGCAAACTCCCACCTCACAATATCTTGGGCAGTAGTTCTTTGCTTCAGTTTCACACTTTGCCAGGTTAAAAGTCCAACAGACAAATATTCCTTTAACATATCTTTTTTTTGAGATAGGGTGACAGGATCTGTACACAGTATTCAAGATGTGGGCATATCATGAATTTATAAAGAGGCAATATAATATTTTCTGTCTTCTTATCTACCTCTTTCCTAATGATTCCCAACGTTGTTAGCTTTTTTGACTGCCATTGCACATTGAATGGATGATTTTCGAGGGTTATCCACAATGACTCCAAGATCTCCTTCTTGAGTAGTAACAGCTAATTTAGACTCCACCATTTTATAGCTATAGTTGGGATTATGTTTTCCAATGTGCATTACTTTGCATTTATCAACACTGAATTTCATATAACATTTTGTTGCCCAGTCACTCAGTTTTGTGAGATCCTTTTGTAATTCTTCAGTCTTCTTTGGACTTCATTATCTTTATTAGTTTTGTAACATCTGCAAATTTTGCCACCTCGCTGTTTACCCCTTTTTCCAGATCATTTATGAGTATGTTGAACAGTACTAATCTGAGTACAGACACCTTGGAGACACCACTATGTACCTCTTCCATTCTGAAAACTGAACGTTTATTCCTACCCCTTGTTCCCTATCTTTTAACTAGTTACTGATCCGGGAGAGGACCTTCCATCTTACCTCATGACTGCTTACATTGCTTAAGATCTTTTGGTGAGGGACTTTGTCACAGGCTTTCTGAAAGTCCAAGTACACTATAACCCTTCATTTAAAAACTGCTGTATGAACGTTTTAATTTTACGTGCCAGCAATCCGGTTCCATTTTGTTTTCGGTGGAGCCATCCTCCCTGTATAGGTTCCCCCTTTCCCAAAAGATTCCCCAGTTCCTAATAAATCTAAACCCCTCCTCCCTACACCATCGTTTCATCCATGCATTGAGACTCCGCAGTTCTGCCTGTCTAACTGGCCCTGTGCGTGGAACTGTAAGCATTTCAGAGAATGCTACCATGGAGGTACTGGACTTCACTTTCTTACCTAGCAGCCTAAATTTGGCCTCCAGGACCTCTCTCCTATCCTTCTCTGTGTCATTAGTACCTACATGTACCACGACCACTGGCTCTTCCCCAGAGCAGGAGGATCAAATAACCCTTTAAACAGAGAATACACCACTATGTAGAAACACTTGTTCCCAATCCATTTGCCTTTTACTTGGGATATGGCATCCCTGCCCCTTACTCAGCAAGAGAGATGCAATTTAAGGTAACCCCCTCCAACCAATTAGGGCAGATTAAGTACAGTTCTGCTGTCATTTAGTCATATAATAAGGATAACATGTCATTACCCCTGCATCCAAAACTTAGGTGAATTTCATAGATGCTACTTGATTTGCAAGGAAAGTAAATCTGTCAACCAAGGCTGACCCTAGTTCAAATAGTGCCTCAGGTGAGAAGCATCTTTCACACCCTCCCTTCCATTTGTTAAACTTCTGAATACCTTATTTTTTATTGCATTTGTAGCCCATTTCACGACTTCAATGCACAATTTGCATGCATAATTTATCCCTGTCATATAAGACGATAAATTTGCATGTGAGGATCTGTAAATATGTCTTTATTCTGCAAAGGTCCAGAACATTCTAGGAGGTTAGTGAAAAATGAATCCACATATGGAATATCTGAAACATTTTATTTCAGATTTTCTCTTTTGTCACTAACAACAAAACAGCACCCGGAGCCCAACGCCCCCTCCCCCAAACGCAGTACCCCAAGCAGTCATCTGTGTCACCTGACCCTAAATCTGGCCTTGCTGTCAGCACCTTCACCAGAGGCTGCAGTGTACTGTTTTAGGGAGGAATGAGCCAGGTTTTAGGAGAACTTAGTACACTAACAGGGAACAACTTATAAAGTCAAAAAAGGTACTGATGGTGCTACAGCCTAAACCATCTGCATTCTTTGTCTCATGCTCTACAATTAATTCCTGCCTCTGCATGAAGAAAGATTTTCAAAGGCATGAATTGTCTAATTCCCACTGACTTTCCATGGAGTCTTTTCCAGTGGCTCATCAAGTTCCTCAGAATCTTCCCTTTTAAATAAATTAATTTATATCTCAGCAGTTGTGAAGAACTTCCAAATGGACTTGGCTTACTGCTGGTTTACATGTCTATGGAAAGCCCTGGCAGTGTGAGCTCCTCACATTGTTTTCATCTGAGTCTTGGTTCTGAATCTGGCAATGACCATTTTAATAAGAACAAAGTTAACAATTTAATTACTGTTTGCAGTTTTGTTGTACTCATGTTAGTCCCACGACATGAGAGAGACAAGGTGGGGTGAAGTAATATCTTTTAGGATATTTCCACTCTGCAGTAAAAAAACCTCCGATTAGCCCCTGCCAGCTGACTTCAGGCTCGGGCTAAGGGACTGTTTAATTGCAGTGCAGCCATTCAGGCATGGACTGGACCCTGGGCTCTAGGACACTGCAAGTGTGAGGTATCCCAGAGTTCAGGCTGCAGTCTGAGCCTGAATGTCTACACTGCAATGACACAGCCTGAGTCAGATGACACCGGCCAGCCGAGGGTGTCTAATTGCAGTATAAACATACCCTTATTAGGCCTACTTCTGTTGGTCAAAAACAGGCTTTTTTTCAGGTGTCTGGAACTTGAAATCTTGTCTCTTTCATCAACATAAGTTGGTCCAATAAAAGATTACCTCACCCACCTTGCCTTGTTCATTATGGTTCATTTTAGAGGAAACATCCAGTCACTGTTCTACTGACAACAGAATGTGAGTAGAAGAGACTGCTTTCTTTTCCCCAATACACTCCTGTTGAAACCCCCTAAGTTAGTGATTTCTATTCTTTTGGTGTGGATTACGTGCCTGCTTACTCTGTGCCTTGGCATCAATGACACTGTCTTCTGCACATTTTTTTTTTAAGGATTCATGCCCTTTTCTATCTCATTCCATCTTTCTTTGTATATTCCAGTTTGTATAGTCCAGTGTATATTCCCTTTAAAGCCTGCTCCCTTTCATGAGCTGGTGTTGAAATGAGGAGAGGTTTCTTATGGCTCTGTCTCCATTCTACACCACCAGCCTTCCTTTTTTCCTTTTGGTGGCCCAGGGGATTAATCCAGAATGAGTCCCTGTGCTTCTCTGACCATAGAGATTTATAGTTATGGCTGGTTCAAATGGATCATGCAAGGCCAGGTAGGATTTTTACTCCACCCCAACACAATAGGCAGACATGATTCTATCCCTGAGTTAGGATAAAAACACTAATTCTTCTTTAGAATACAAAGAGAAAAAATAATAAATGTTTCTAGTAAAACTAGATTTCTTGGCTCCTTTTGATGGGCAGAAGAATGACATTGTATATCTTTATCGTCTAAGCAGTGTTTTGTTGCTTTTTATTTTGTGCACTGGACACGTAAAATGATATTCAAATGACAATCTAATACATTTTAATGAATGTCAAATACAGCCTTTTCTACTGTAGTTAGTATTTTAGGGAATGGCACCAGAGAACTGTAGTCCATTTAAATGGGATCATTATTCAAGATGAAACTGGGAGATTTGCATTTACAGGCATTGTAATAGAAAATATTATGGATCGGATTCTGCTCTCTCTTGCACTGATGTAAATGCAGAATGACTTCGCTGAAGTCATTGGGCTTTTTTACCAGTGAAAAAATAGTGTCAGTGTGAGCAGAATCAGGGCACCAGTGGTCTCTCATTGAATTTTTTTTTAGAGTGAAATAATGCAGTTAGCACCACACTTTCTAATATGAGGAACCTACAATACAGTATCAGCTGAGATAGCATATACTTCTTATATTTAGAATATGTGCATTCTGTAGTAATGCCATTGAAAACCACTTCCTAAGTTCTTATCTCAGATTTATACAGTTCCAAAATGTCAAAGGCACTTTTTATTATTAGCAGTAATGAAGATTTATATAAAATGAGCTTCAGAGATGCAATCAATTGGCTTCAAAATCATTGTTAATTTCAGTCAGAGACATTGCTTATAAGAGATCTGTTAAATAGAGTACTTAGAAATTATTCAAATAATTTGTAAAAGTCCTAAATTTGATGTCTTTAAAACGGTTAATGATTAAACTAACTTGAAAAATGGAGTTCATTTAATTCAATCCAGAAGAACTGAAGTCTGAAATCAATATTCAAAGAACTATCCTAGCTCTCATTCAGTAAGGCTTAAAGTTCAACAAAGTAAAAAGTAATGTTAGTTTACTGGATATTATCAAACTAATTTTCATCTTTGAAAACTTTTTCATATTCAGTTTGAAGCAATTCACAGCTGAATGGAATGGTGTATCCCCTGCAGTTTTATGTCACTTAAAGAAATTTTCCTGTTTCCTATTTATAACACATTAAACACTCTGAAGAACAACATATGTAATGGATATCCTATTTTTATGATGATAAGGCTCACGTATAGAATATATTTCTGCCTCAACACTTGCTGCTCTAGCTGTTTTAAAATGTCTGAAGAGCTAGAGAGATTGTAGGAACAGCTGTAACAATCTGCTGAAGTTTTAAGTCAAATAGTTAAAAAGGGGAATTCATATTTGTTGATGCAATTTAATGTGTAACCATTTGCTTGCACTAAAATGATGGTTGTGGTGTTCAGTACTAGAACCAATTTGAAATTTTGGACAAATATTTTTTGTTGAAAAATGACAGTTTGTTGAAACAAAAACAATTTATGACACTGGGTTGGGTTTGACAAATTTCCCAACTCTAATGTCAAGAAAAAGTTTTGAAATTGTCAACCAGGAAAGTCAATTTCCATTTTTTAAATTAAAACACTCCATTTTCCCTTTGAAGCAACTTTTCACTGACTTTAAAGTAATCAGACTGAAAAAAAGAGAAAAAGGTCAAAATTAAAAAGAATAAAATTTTAAATGATCATAATGAAATATTTTGATTGACCTAAAATATTCTTCCACCTATCTCCCCAGTGGATCCCAGTCTGGTAGGCTATCTCAAAGAGCACCTACTGGATTGGGCCTAACACAAAAGATAGGCAAATCGTTGGGAGTGGGGATTTCTGTGTCCCTACAATAGCCAAGTTGTTAGGACACAAATCTGTAATGTGGGAAAACCACTTTATTATGATCAGTGGAACTGGAGTCAGAGGTCCATGTTCCCTGGGAGGACTGTTATTGATAGGACACCAGGAAAACACGGTGTTAGGCTGGAAGCAACTCAGCCACGTAGTCAGAGCAGTCCACAGTTTTAATAAAGTTCCACTTGTTCAATTTAATCTGCATTCATATCTCTGTTTGCGAATGAAACATGTTGGCAGCATCAGAGCTGTGAGCTCTCTAACATGCAGCACCTGTCAGCGTAAACCAAGAAATTTGATCTGAAGCCCTCTACCACCCTGAACTTTGCAGACACAAAGTCCCTAGTCCCTCAGTGGACTTGGTGAAAGGAGGAATTAGAGCTGTGCACAGACCTGGCCATTCAGGAGGATGGCAACAGTAGGAAAATAATAATCTTCTTCTACCTAATTGGGAACAAGGCCAAAATATTTCCAGCACTTTGAAGCTCACCACTGCCTCAAGCCACACAGAAGTAGTAGGAGACTTTGGGACCTACTGTTCCCCAAAGCAGAATGAAACAGTGGAGTGATTCAGGTTTTTCACCAGGAAACAATCCAAAGGGGAGGGGATAGATCTTTGTGTTACTGCCTTACTCACACTGGTTGCTACATGCAATTTTGGGTGATCCCACATTAAACAGGTGCTTAGACATGGCATATGCCACAGAAGCCTCTAAACTAGAACAAACACAAAAGCCTTAGGAGGCACATTACCCCGAGATATACATTCAGTGAGACAACAGCAAAGGAAAGCAAGCAGCCAGGTTTCCATGCCCAAAATGAGATTTATTTACTGTGGGATACAGCATGGGAGGTAAAGAAGTGTCCTCTACCAGGAGACTATTGCAAGGAATGTGGAAAGTTGAACCAGGGCAAGCAGGAGAAAGATAAACAAGTAGGAGGGGTTTAAATGGCAGGCCACAACTCTATTAACTTGATCTCAGTCCAAAAACACTTCAAATTCTTTCCCCTTCTGAGCACAAGATCCAACTGCATAATCCTCCATTTTATTTTGCTCTAGGAGCTGGCCTTTTAGCCTTTACATACACTGGCTACTGGGAGCACCAGCGATTACCATGGATGCCCCTCCCCCCACTCACCAGGCTTTATAACCATCATCTGCCTGATCCAATTCTTAATGTCAGTGAGCCAAATGTCAGCCCAGCATCTGACAGATGAACACCATCCTCCTTAAAGATCTCAGTGCTATTATCAGATATTGGTATGTGTAATTACCCATCCCTTTGCCTCAGCTCTCAAAATTATTCTGGCTACTGCATGATTCATATTCTTTCTTGCCCTGCTAATGCAGGCTGGCTCAATGCCACCCCCCCCAACACACATACTCTCACCAAATTGGTCTTGAGAGCATCTCTCACCAAAACAATTAAGGGCTAAACCATAACTGTGTAATCCACTCTGCAATGATCTGTATCCTAGTCCCTGAATTTAACCAAGGTGGTTCCCGTAGCCCCCAAGATCATTTTAGCCCAGGTGAATAAGCAGGACATAAGATTGTTGTAGCTTGAACATCAACGGGCTCATGCCCTCCCTGTCATGCCATTGAAGGCAAATGGCTTCAGCCTTGAAGCACAGTTGCAATCCACCTGCTGCCAGGCTGACATGTGGACACAGTTGTTTAATCAAGCCAACATCAAAGACCACTTGTTGGCCCAGTGCACTATGAGTGTCTGAAAATCCAAACATTGATTATGCTTCAGATATCCTCTAGAATCAGAAACATACAAGGTTAGTCCCAACAATCTTTCCCCTCTGGTACACAAGTCCTAGTCATACAAGTCACGCAAGTTTGACTTCCAGTGCCCAATCACCTAAACCTTGTGAGAAGTCAGGTTATGCTTTGATGCTGCCAGTGTTGCTGTCCCAGTGCTGAAAAACATGTACCAAAGTTAGCCAGATTGCGAAGGCAGTAGGCCAAAGATTTTTTTTTTCATTATCACAATTTACTTGTATCTTGTTACACAGCTTCCATCCTCATGCATAGACAGTGGGCCCAGCTCCTGGTGCTATAGGGCCAGGGAAACTTTAACTGCTCTTTCAGGTCACAGGCATTCATCTGTACATTACCATAATATCACCAAGGCCTCTTCCCCAGTCTGGTCTGTTTTAGACTACCTTAAGTGCAGCAACAATGCACTGGGTGACAACTGGATGTTCAATAATTCAATTGCCTGCCTGGGCCTGTGCATGACTTCCTGCAGCACCAGCTTGCTGACATTGAAGGTGCCAAAGAAGGACTCAATGCATGCTATTTTAAATAAAATGGCCTCCAGCCCACAACTGAATATCCTGGGCAAAGCCTTTTAATAGCCATGTAAGAATTTGTATGGTTAAGAGGTTTCTTTCATTTGTCCTAGGCCTGCTGCCTCTGGGCCATCCCTCCAAGAGCTTTCCCACTATGAAATCTCTACAGGAATATGGGAAACCTGCTAGCTTACACCAAAAGGACAAGCTAGCTTGTTGACCTGATATAGTAGAAGAAGCTAATTTGTGGTGCACCAATGATATACACATCTCACCATGTGATACTTAGGGCTAGGTCATAGCCTTCCTGTGCTCTAAATTCCATGAACTCAGTAAGGCAGGCCTTCTAGCCCATGAATGTCCTCAAAGCAATCACATTCTTGACTAGTCCTATGGCTGTCAGAAGCTGTCAGTTGGTTGGACATCACTTACTGGTCTCTGTTGAATAAAAGGGAAACCCATGAAATCTGTTGTCCATCAGCCGCAAGGTGAATGGTCCCATCCAATTTCCTAATTCCTGTGCACCAAGATCTCCCAGACCCAGACTGCTCCTCAGTCAGGATGGGGGCTTTTTCCTCCAGCTCTTCTCTTCAGCATTGTTTCCTTGCCAATGGTCCCTGCCTGCTCCAAAGTCCTGTGGAAACTGAGAATATTTCTCTAATGAGGCAGCTTAAATCCATTATTCCCAGCAAAGCTGCATAAAATGATCCTCTGTCATCTCATCTCAGTCAGAGCTGCCCACTGCCCCAAATCCCCAGATGCCTTACTCCAGCAGCCATTCACTGCACCCACTTTTGACTGAGCTCTGTGTTAGGACAACATTGCAAGGAATGTTGCAAGTTGAACCATTTTAACTGTGTGTGGAAGAGCCGTAGTCTCAGAAGGATTCAGCCAGACTTGTACAAGAAGGCGATGGCATACCAGACAGCAGTGATAACTTCATGATTCTTTCCATGATTGCAAGAGCATATCAGGTTCAGGCTTTCAGGACCAGAAAGCAAAAAGGGACAGTACTAACTTCAATGCATGCAACAGTGTTAATAAGGAAATGCCGTATGTGATTTCAGTTGAATAGCAGGGCTTCCTGCAATGTGATTCCCCAGGATTAATTGGGCTTGAACATACCCATTACGAAAAGCAGATGCAGCTTTATAGTGTATAAAGAGCATAACACAGCCTGTAGAAAATAGCATAACTATCCTGAAAAAAAACAAACAGTATCAACTGAAGTTTGTGGTGGTGGGTGGTAAGTACACAGACCACTCCGCTACCCTTGAGGAGTACAAACATACAAGCCATGGATCTGATTGGAGTGCATTGTCATAAATTTATAACTGAAATGTAAAAAATTTAAGGGGGAGTCCAATGGACAATGAAGACAATTTTAAAAGCATTTTACGGATGTTTTCAAAGGCAACAGATGCCCTAAAGGACAGCTGCAACTGGAAGTAAGACCACACTGTGCAACCCGTGTGCTTACCACAAAGAAAAATGCCATGGCACTATGTAATCCAGTACCTAAAGCACTCAAAAGTCTGTAGAGCAGAGGTATCATAGCTGCTATAGAGGCCAGTACAGACCAGGAAAGCAGCATGGTTGTGATAAAGAAGCCATCAGGAAAATTATGCATCGGCATAGATCAAAAGCAACTGAACCAGGCATTGAAATGATGCCAATATCCACTGCCCACAATTGGTGACATCTTTCCAGAATGCTCAAAGCCAAAATATTTATGGTCTGTGATGTGAGGAATGGGTTTTTGGCACATAAGCCTTAAAAAAAGAGTCTAGAATGCTGATAATGTTTGCAGTACCATTTGGTCACTACGGACGGCTGAAGGGCATAAGCCCAGCACCCGCAGTGTTCCAGAGAAGACTTACCCATGCCTTGGAATGATTGCCTGTTTTAAATATAATTGCGAATCATATCCTCATTGTAGGTGAAGGGAGCAGGGATATAAAAGCTGGACAAGATTATTACAGAAAATGACAAGCTTGGCTACAGCAGTGCAGGGACAAGAACATAAAGACCCAACCCAGAAAAAATCATCTCAAAGAGGGTGAGGTGACAAACATTGGATATTGGCTCACAGCAGATGGACTGAAAGCAGAAGCCCACACAATCAAAACAGTCAGAGACATGCCAACTCTAGTGGATGTGAAAGGGGTACAGTCCTTTATAGGAGTGATACGTTATCTGTCCAAGTTCAGTCCACACTTGGCTGCAGCAGCAGAACACATACGTAAGTGAACAAGGCAGGGTGTTGAGAGGAACTGGGCACAAGAGCAAGCATTGTATATGTTAAACAAATAACGGTTGCCTCCATCCTGAAGGCAGGACAGCTACTGACACACTAGTCTGATGCATCTGAGAAAAGACTGGATGTAGCTCTTCTGCAGGACAGTTGGTTGCTTAAGCCAGCAGGACCTTCTGGCTGTGGAATTTGGAGTGGAGCGATTCCATCCATATACCTATGCCCATCCAGTAATAATGCAATCAGACCACAAACCCAGAGATACAGTAATGGTAAATCCCCTTCGCAGTGTTCTAAGGAGATTGCAGCACATATGGATGCACCTCCAGCACTATCAGACTGAGATCCGATATTGTCCATGATGATTACTAGTGTTAGCTGACACGCTGAGTGGGGCACATGTACCCAGCATCACTGAGTTGGGAAAAGGGAATTGGGGCATTGAATTCATTAACATGCTGCAAAATGTCCCAGTTTGACAGCAAAACTGATGGAAACCAAAGAGGCTGCAGAAAAGGACATCTGACTGCAGGCAATTGAGAGAGTGATACTAGCAGAAGACAAGAAGACAAAAGCCAAGTAGAAATAGGAGCACAACCATATTTTTAAATAAAGGATGAGCTGGGTGTGCAGGATGGAATCATATTTTGAGGAAAGAGAGATGCTGTTCCTGCCTCATTATGTAAGGATTTCATGCCTCGCACCTGAGCATTGACAGCTCTGATAGATGGGCTTGAGAGTGTGTTGACTGAAGAATGAATACACAATTCTGCTCCTTGATAGGAGTGCAATACCCGCTGTTTGTGTGATAACTGCCAAGAGAAAGAGACTGTTACCACATTAGCTGCCACACAACCAGGGGGAAAGGCAGAAATGGACTTTATGTACCTTTAAGAAAAGCAGTACTTGATTACAGTAGACTATTCAATTTTTTGGAAGGTCGATGTCCTGTCTGATACAAGAAGCATGTCAGTGATTGACAAACTGAATGCCCACTTTGTGAGATATGGCATTCTGGATATTCACTGACAACAGTCCACAATTTGCCATAAAAGAATTCAAAGAATTTGCATACAACTGGGAGTTTGATCACCACCTCTCCTCCATTGCATACCCACAGAGTAATGGTACAGTGGAATCTGCTGTGAAAGCAGCTAAGATACTATTTCAGGCTGTTTCTTCTGACTCAGACCCTTTGTTATCATTTTTGGCAAACAGGAAAACTTCATGACAGAGGTGACAAAACTTGATGGGAGATTGGAACAAAACCCTGCTAACAATGAGGGCAGGCCTGTTGCAGCCAGAATGATGGAGACGGCCAACAATCATAAACTCACAGATTTTAAGACCAGAAGGGACCATTATATCATCTAATATAACCTCCTGTACATTGCAGGCCACAGAAACTCGCCTATTCACCCTTGTAATAAATTCCTAACCTCTGGCTCAGTTACTGAAGTCCTCAAATAATGATGTAAAGATTTCAAGTTACCAGAGAATCCACCATTTACTCTAATTTAAACCTGCTAGTGACCTGTGATCCATGTTGAAGAGGAAGGCAAAAAAATGCAAAAAAACCCAGGGTCTCTGCCAATCTGACCCAGGGGAAAATTCCTTCCTGACTCTCTATATGACGGTCAGTTGGACTCTGAACATGTCAGGAAGACCCAACAGATAGACACCTGGGAAACAATTCTCTGTAGTAACTCATCTAGTGTCCCATCAGCAGCATTTGAGGATATTTGCTACTAGAGTCACAGATCAGATGCATTCCATTGTTGGTAGTCTTATTGTATCATCTCCTCCATGAGCTTATCAACTTCATTCTTGAAGCTAGTTAAGGTTTTTGCCCCCACTCCTCCCTTTGGAAGGCTGTTCAAGAACTTCACTCCTCTGATGGTTAGAAACCTTTGTCTAATTTCAAGCCTAAACCCTTTGGCCCTTTGTTTTTGTGTCAACATTGCTGCTTAACTTAAATAAGTTGTTTCCCTCCCTGGCATTTATCCCTCTTATGTATTTATAGAAAGCAATCATATCTCCCCTCAGCTTTCTTTTGGTTAAACTAAACCAGCTATGCTCTTTGCATCTCCACCCATAAGGCAGATTTTCCATTCCTCTGATCATCCTAGGTAGCCCTTCTCTGCACCTCTTCCAGTTTGAATTTATCTTTCTTAAACATGGGTGACCAGAATTGCACATCGTATTCCAGATGAGCATTCACCAGAATCTTGTATAACGGTTCTAACACTTCCCTAATCAGAGAAGCGGGCACTAGAGTTCAACAGATCAGCCAAGGACCTACTGGTCCTGAAGACAATCGCTCCTGTGAGTACCCAGCTGTTGAATAGACACCAGAAGGAGTGGACTTAAGGAGTCATACAAAGTGCAGTGGCACCCATGTCATACAAGATGACTGCACAAGGTGGACAAGTGATCGGAGGGAACAGGAGATACTTATGAGCCAGAAGATACAGTACCCAGGGAGCCTATTCAGATTATCATAGAATGGAGGGACCATGACCCATCCACAACACAAGCCCATAGGGTGGGGGAGAGTCAACAGAAATAGTTTGCTAGACTCAGAGACAGGTGACAGGAAGACAGAGAGAGGTCACTCCGTGTGTAGTCACCTGTTCATGAGACCAAACTATCTGAAAGACTATGCAGCTGATGAGTCTGTAAAATAAGACTCCAATTCAGCTCTGTGCTAGCAACCTCTGGATGAAGGGACATGGGGCAGGAGCTCTGGCTGTCAATTATTTGTTGTTCATGTGTGTCAAATAGGGAAGATGAATCGTGCTCAGTGGAACTGTAGTCAAAGGATCCATGGTCTCCAACGGGATTTTTATTGAGGGGACACCAAGGGGAAAAGGAAATGTGGAGAGTTAGGCTGGAAGCAACTCAGTCACATGGACAGAGCAGTGCCCAAGGTTTATGTGAATTCTAATTGTTCAACTTATCTTGCATTCAGCTTCATTCTTGTACTAATGAAACACACACATTCAGATCCCTCCTTTGACTCATTTGGAGTGGGGACTTGAAGCCTGGTATCCCACCTTTTTGGTGAGTACTCTAACTGAAAAAGCCTGGTGGTTAGGGCACTCACCAGAGAGGTGGGAGACTTGGGTTCAAGTCACGGCTCCAAAACAGACAGAGGGGGGATTTGAAGCAGTCTCTTCCATCTCCCAGGTGAGTGCTCTAACCACTGGGCTATTGGGTATAATTGAGTGGGTATCTTTTTCTCTGATTCTTTGTGAGAAAAGACTGATCTGGAATAGGTGCCTAACATCAGGAGAGAGATCACAGCTGAAAATCCCAAGCTGAGAAAGGCCTATCAATTGAGTGCCTAGACCCAGATGAACGGGAGTTAAGGGTTTAAGTACTTTTATGAATGTCTGCTGCAAGCCTTGCCCCTTCCCTCTGCACTTCACTCCTGACCAGTTTAGGTGACTCCCTGCTCAGCTTGATGGCTTTTGAGAGTCTCTTTCTCAGGCATTTAACTCTCCCCATGCATTTTATGGAAAGACTGGGCACCTAATTCAGGGCTGAATATTCCACTAGGCAGCAGGATGCCTCAGAGTTCAGATTTATATCAGTCAGTGTTCCAATGTCTCAGTGCCTTGTGGATCTAGTCCTTTTTCTTTCTTCTCTATTACCCAAAGAATTGAATCTCATTCTCTGTTGAAATGTCTTGCTGGCATTTCAAATACTTTGTCATATTGCACCAACCATCCACATGTCTTCTTCCCTTTCTCTCTCTCCTATACATAATTATATCTCTATATTTTGACATTTCTGTTATGAGATTCTTGCCATCAAGAAGATTATACATACATCTTCATATATATTAATACTCCCTAGGCCCCGACCGTGCACTTGGAACTACGCAGGTTCACTTCTGTGCTCCACAGAGCCCCAAGTACTTCTGTTTGTGTGGTTCTCAGTTCAGGATCTGAGCTTTAATGTTTTTCTTTCAAGTGTATTGGGTTCAAGAGTGTAGTAGTAATAATATACGACTTCCATAAGACATCACAAAACACATAAAGAAGTTCACAGAGGAGAAAATAAGGAGAGAGCCAGGAAGCAGGTGAGCCTGAGGATGACCACAAATAAGAGGAAGTGTCTACTTCAAGGTGGTCTATACAATTTAGGGAACCACCCATCTCGACTTCCAGAATACAAGCTGTATTCCAAGTCCTGTTTTTTATTTATATGTTGTAGTATGACTTTAAACTGAATACAGAGTACCTTGCCTGACTTAAGAATGGCTGCTAATTGAAGTATCTGAAGGCTGTTTAAGGGTTAATGGTATAAGTATGACTGATTAGGACATGAAACAAGATTTAGGAGTTTCTCTTAGGAGCCTGCAGATTGTAATTTGTTGCCTTCCTTCTCCGAGTTCCTCCCATTGCTCAAAATGTATTCTTGAAAATGTTAATAACAAACCAACATTACTGCCCATTTCCCAATGTCATCCTTCCCAGATAACAGCCAGGAAATATTAACTCCTCATTTGTCTTTTTGGCATAAAGCTGCATCTCGATAATTAAAAGAATATCTGCATTGTAATTATAAATAGCTGCTATTATTATTGTCACAGGTGAGTGTGCAATTGTGGTTGGGGACAGATTTATACTTCTCTTTTTTAAATTGTCGATTATATTAAATTGTACATGTGGCGCTGAGACCAGCAACACAGCAAATATGTAACTAATTGGAGGTGAGGCTAAGATATTTGGCATGTGTTCTGAAGTAGTATTGGTTAAAGTTGTCAAAGGATTAATAATTTGATGCAGCCTTTTCTTTTACACTCCTGAAAACTGAGTCACCATGAATCACCCACTCTTCCTAACTTTGTTATTTTTATACCTATTTTCCAAAGACTGGAAACCTAATTTAATCTAAAAAAGACTCAACCTGTTTTTGAATGTTATTTTTTGAAACCTCTTTTTCCTTGTGAATAATTGAATACTTCAGTCATATTTCAAAGGGTGCGGGAGTTATCTAAATTAAAGCCGTTCAGTATCCTAGTAGGTGCATGTCATTCAAACACAAATTATGCTATCAGAACATGAATGTGTCTAATTTATAGCTTTTTCTGTAGCATCAGTGTAAAATTAGGCAGTAAGATATTATATTATCTATAAACCCAGTCCTGTAGCCTTTGCTCATTATTTGCTTGTGTAAAACTCCCATTATTAAATGTAATACGAGTTTTCTCTGTGTAATGTGATAAAGTCAGGCCGGATGGCTTTAAAAGAGTGTGCTGGGGCCAGTATGAGGGCCCGAAAGGGTTAAAAACCCTCAGCCTTGCAGGCAGAAGAGAAAGCACAGCAGGGCAGTTAAAGGCACCTGGACCCAATGAAGGTCGGGGTCAGGTGTATTTAAACCCTGCCTTCCCTAAAGGAGGGGGAGGGAACCAATGCAGGGGAAGCTGTCAGAAGGCATAGACCAGCTGCAGGAGCAGGTTCCCTCCCAGGCCAGGAGACAGAGCTTCTCTACAGCCAGGGGAGACAAGGTAGTTGGAGGCGCCCTGGCCACACACAGGAAGGTGAAGCGTGAGACCCACCAGGGGGAGGTTGGCAGTTTGCCACAGTAAAGCATCACAGTGTCTGGTCCTAGTTATTATCCATGTTTATCCAACATCTTATTTGCATCAAAACAATTTGGTAAATTTCTGGCAGGAACTTCTGCTGCAGTTTGTGCTAGACAACTTCAAAATATTCAGAGACTAATTTTGGATTAGTATTCAAATATTCAACTGTTTATCCCATAGGATTAGTGCTGGGCAAGTTCTACAACTGTCTAATTGTGCGTGTGTGTGTGTAAGTAACTGGGTTGAAAAACTCATATAAATGGGATTTTGAGGTTCTTTTTTCTTCTTCCTGTATACTAAAAAAAAAAAAATTACAAGAATATTCTTCTCCCACCCCATATATCAGCATTTCCCTCCTATTTCTGAATGAAATTAGAAAAATCAGAAATGTGGGGAAAAGTAATTTAATCACAAAACATGAACAAACTCCTAGGAGCTAGTATAAAATAATAAATAACTACATATGTAGTCAATAGCACACTATCAATGTCAAATAGGACTGTGTGAAGCTTTGTTTAGAACTCTGAACCCTCACATAATCATAACATGTTTTAGGGTTCAAGATTAATCAAAAACATCAAGTCCATCAAAATGTCCCTTTACACAAACTCTAGCTTCCCTCAGTGTTAAGGGATTCCACATTCACCATTTATGTCTTAAAGGGAGGAGGTGGACTGACTGTCTACTGCCACTTCAAACTAGGTCTCATCTTTGGGAGACACTGGTTGATTGTGCCTTTAAAGAAGCCACCATTAAAAGCAACTGGTCTCTCCTGACATATTCTGCAAGTATATGCAAGAGTCTGGAAGGGGCTGGAAAGTCCCCATGCAGAGCAGAAAGAGTCCAAAGTCCTTCCTATCATCAGGAAACCTCTCTACATTAATCCCAAGGGCTTGAATTGACCCACAATACTTATCAGTTACCTAGAAAAATGTCCTCAAGAAACCTATGCAGCTATGTGCTAACCCTTAAGAGTTGTTACTTTCCCTTTCAGCTTAGTCAAGATTAGGCAGTAAGGTGAGGCTGAAGTTTCCTTTTCCCCTTGCTTATGAGTGATTATCAGACCATTTGATCCAAGTGAAAAGATCCTAGCCAGATGGCTACCTGGCATTCCCTGAACACCCCAGAGACAGGAATCCACTGGCATCAGGAGTCCTGTCACCAACTTGTTGTCCATCAAAGATATTAATTGTGCATCTAGGAGTGGGATCTATACGATGCTTGAGAGCAGGTGTAGAGTGTTGGGAAGTGTATTTTCCTGCAGGTTCAAATTTCTTGCGTGAGTTCAATTAACTATTTATTCAAAAATAAGTTGATCTAACTTTTTTTTTTTTAAACAAAAAAGGTATGATGTTCAAGTACAGAAAAATATATGGTAGGAATCAATCCTGGCTGGATAACTTAACTGGTTGTCTTCATCTCTGTCTATGAAATTGTTCCAGTCCTGGTCTCTCTACCGAAGGCCTCCAGTCATACTGCCAATCAAAATGGATTGTTGATTTGTTTTTCTTTGTTTATAGCTATTTTTATTATTTTTCAGTACAGTGAAACACAAAAATAATGTATCTGTGAAAATACTGATGCATTCCTCAATAAAAATGGTGACACCTCAGTCATTCAGAACTGACACACTGTAGACAAAATAAAAACAAACATTAAAATACAGTTAAATAAAATAAATTGAAGTCAGTGAAACATCAGGATAAATGATCCTTACATCAAGATACATGTTGATCCTATATGAGTAAGATCAATATTTGAATCATTTTAATGAGTGCCAAGAATTTCCTCCAAATTATTGTTTAATCTACTAGTTCATTTTGTGTTTTATAACTTAACTTTTCAAAAGATGTTTATGTGGATGTGAATTTCCACAGGTTTAAACCAAGAAATACCATTTACTTGTGAAGAAACCTGGGTCACTAGAGTAAAAAGTCTATATAATGATTTGACCCATCATGGCACTTACCTCCCTGTTTGGTTTCTCTGACTTGAGATGCCATGTAGACTATTCATTGATCTCTTTGTTTTCGTCTTCTTTCTTATATGCTGTCAGATTTCATTAATTGGATTGATTGCAGCCAGTTATCTTCATGGTCCAAATCCAGAGCAAATTTAAAAAAATATAGTAGAGTTTTATTCTAGATTTATACTTGTATCAATGGTAAAATAACCTAACCCTAGGAATTATATAAGGCATATAGGAATACATTGGTATGACCTATTTTAATATCCATCCAGAAAGCTGAAGATCCTGATTAGCTGCCTTTTACATGAATTTCTTTCAAATGTTCCTGCCCTGTTCCTGTTCTATCACTTTTGGCATTTTGCAGTGATAGTGAAGTGAGCGTTGTAGAAGGCTTCTAGGTAATAGAAAAACTTGTATTTACATTTAGGTGTCAAAGGGAAGTGATACATATTTTTCCAATGTGCTATCAGTTTTCTCTTATCTTTGCTCCCTTGTGTACAATTACTCCATTCTGAAAATACAGCAGCAAAGTGAAATTGATATCATCTCAGACAGCGATATAACATGAACAAATGTATTAGAGCAATATAAAGAAGTAATTGGAAGTAGAAGAACAGAACATTGGAAGACAGGAAATGGATACACAACAGGTGATTATGGGAGGAAGGAGAAGGGAAATAAGTAATTAGAAAAGGAAATACGATGTTCATCAGGATTTTGGAAAAATGTTTTTGCTGAGAAATGCCTCATCAAACCCCAAACTGCTCACGAAGCAGTGTCATGTTTGATGGAATATCTGATTTGAATATTTTTTGTGGAAAAGTTTCAAGATTCTTTAACTAGAAAGTTTCAGTTTTTGCAGTCAAAACAACTTATTTATTTCCAAATTTTAATACATTTATACTGAAAATATCAAAATTAATCTGAAACACTTTGAAATTTTCAAAATTATATATTTCAGTTGACCCAAACTGATTCTTTTAGTTTAGGCTTGTGGAATTTTGAGATTTTGACTTCTTATCTTGATTTGAGACAGAAAAAAGTTTCAGTATGTTGAAAAGTCTTGTAGGATGGAAAACCTCTTTCCTACCTAGCTGCACAAGTGACTAGGAAAGAAGAGGGTTGTATTGAATTGAAACAAATTGACATATTGGGATAGATAGAAACCAGGTAGCTTGGGCAAATGTGAACCAACAAAAGAAGATGATTAAAAAAAAATCCCTATTATACAGCGCGTTCTTAGTATACATGACCTTGGAGTCAGTTTCCACTTCTTCATCCATCTAGAGGATTTTGGCACATTTGGGTCTTCTGTTTACAGATTACCATTTCCAAAAATCAAATAGCTGGCACATTTGGGTTAATAACACAACCCAGTTATTTTCCCACCTTGCCCACAGTGAATGATGTTAGCAATAAAGTGGCTGTCTTCTTTGGATCAAGCAATTTGGTGATCCAGGAGGGAGGTGAAGGAGGAGATACATCAGAAGTTCCTCCCTTTTATATGTACGGTAGATTCATGGCAGGGGTTGTGTGGTACACGCCCATCATCCCGCCCCTCCCAAAGAAGCATCTGTGTAAGTGGGTCATAGAATTTTAAAACCACTAGAAATTACGCTGTAGAGAACTGTACCTGTATGGGTAAGACCTGAATCTACTCAGTTTTTCATTTCTATAGTCAGATCAAGACAGGTGAGTTTGCCAGTTTGCCCTTGAATCAGAAATTCTCTCTCTTTTGTTCTTTTGCTAGGCATTGTTAGTGCTTAAATTTGCTCTGCTGGTTGGAGAGTCATTGGTATGAGATTGTCGAGTGACATTCCTATTGTGTCTGTCATTCTGTAAATAGAGGTTCACTAACTGATAACCATCATGTGTCACCATTACTCTTTCAGTTAGAATTTGGCAAATTCAGAACAAAAGTCTATTTTTTTTAATGTATTTTTTTTCCTGTTTGCAAGTCATCGAACAATTGACTGGTTTGTATACATTTCTGTGCAATTCATAATTGTTAATACAACAAGAATGGAACCCTGGTAATATTAAACCAATTCCCTATTTCACTAAGGAGATGGCTACTCTTGATGCTACAGGGATTGGCCTATGCAAAAGGAATTGTTTTGGCAGCAGGTGCAGAAGTTTCCAACTCTTCATCCCCTGAGTAAAGGCTGAAAATCTCCTCCATGGACTCTTGGTATTCCTCCAGCGCCTGCTTTGGTACAGTCATCAATGACAAGCTTTCCTTGAGTGCGTGCTCTGTGTTCAGGATACCCTGCTTACTGATGGAGAAATCAGCTGCCCTGTGCCATGCAAGTGTCCTAACCTGGGAGACTGTCATCAAGTGCAGCAAGCACCAATTATATCTGCCTGCTGTAGACCCCTCTCCCATTTGTGGTGATGCTGCTTGCTCTATCTTCATATGAGGCCATTGCCTGGGTGCCTGGAAGTAACAGCATTTCAGTTAGTATGGTAACTGCAATCAATGGATATCACCTTTCCATGAGATGCAGAAAAGAAAATCTATCCTGTGCTGTAGATAACCCTATTTCAGGGCCTGACACTCTCTTTGAGTATGGCAATCTCCCTATTTATGAGGTACCACTGTACTGTGTACACATCCACTGCTTGGCTTCATAGTGGTGGTGGTGCAGCACCAAACCACTTCTAGCTGCTTACTGTCACTTCTTATTTTCTTTATTCTTCTCTTCTCTACAAGGGAGGTTGTAACGTCATTGCACCATCCTCTTGCGAGCGCCCCTTCTAGCCAGGTGTGTCTGCAGTCTTTAACCAATCCTAGCCTTGGTATTGAGCCAAGTCCCCAGGGCTTCTTCCCTGAAGGCAATGGTTTTGCCCTCTTGGTCTGTATTGGCCCCAGCTCCTCAGCTCAGCCTCTAAGTAGTTCAGATCCCCTTCTGGGGGTTTAATCTCTGTTCAACTGTAGACTACTTCCCCAGTGGCCTATGGGGGGACATGGGCCCATCCACTACTCCAGGTCCCAGTTTAGGAAGCCTAAGAATAGCAGTCGAGCACCACCGTGTCCCTTTAACAAAACTCCTTTCACTTCCCTGGATTATTTCCCCACAGCCCCAGCCTTCACTGATGCTTCACCCTTACCTTAGGGCAAATGCACATTCAGACCCAGCAGCTCCTTCTCAGTCCCTGGGTCCCTACCAGAACTGAGCTGTTCATGGTACTGCAATTCCCTTTGGCCAACCAGCAACACCACATGCACTCCTCTAGTTCCAACAAAGAACTGACTGTCTCTGCACTGCAGCTCCTTTTTATAATTCCTCCTGGGCTCTGATTTGCTGCTCCCTGCGTCCTCTGTGATTGGCTGCTTCCCCTACAGCTATTCTATGTTCTTAGAGGACTCTTCTACTGTTCCTTTCCTGGGATGGGTGTGGCAGGACCCTAAGGCCTCCAGAAGGCCACCTGTCAAAAAGGTATAAAAACAACCTGGTGCCCTAGACATACCATTAGAGTGGCCATCCTTCTTTTCTCTTCTTGCCCACCAAAGCATTTCAGAATGGCCATGAGTATGATTGTTGTGAATCTTCACATCAATATATATTTTTTTTATACATAAGAATTATACATTTTGGGGGAACAAAGGCTAGCTTGTTAATTGTGTTCACAGTGCTTAGAACAACGGGGACTTGATCCCTGTTCAGGGCTATAGGAAACCTGGAGTATAATTAACTAATATTAATTTATGGGAGTGTTTGTGATGCTTTTGTTTTCCACTTAGGTTCTTTCAAACAAAATAGCTCCCTTATGACATTCATGGAAAATATGCAAAAGGGGTCACGAATAACAAAATTAAACCAGTTTTAAAATTTATCTAAATACTTGCAGAAAACTTTGTAGGATTCACCTACCTCTGATCTTCATTCATGTCAATGATGTTGATTTTTTGGGACTGTTTTGAAGCAGTAATGCAGGATTGCTGAGAACTTACAGAAATCTGTTATTTTTCATTGCATTTGCTGGAAAATGAGGTAGTTTGAGCACATATTAAACAATTGCATCCTTGGCTGAGTTACTTCGCAGTATTTGCTCTAGGTTTTGCTTGCTTAGGCTCATTTGTTGCAGATTTTACAAGATGACAGGTCATTTCATCTCCATATCTTTCTTCTTACTTCAAGCAAAAATCAGTTTAATTCCTCAACACTCTGATTTTTTTTATTATTATTTAAAAGCTAACAACCTACATTTGATCAGGTTTTATCTGTTTTATCTATTTATTTAAGAACCTTTTTCTCTTACTGAATCAGGCCTAATAATCAAGTCACTGTGCAGTTATTATTCATTGATTCATTTGGTATTTTATGCCTGTCCTCGCTATAGTATGGGGGTCTTCCAATCACTAAAGGATTTTATCTTCATCACCTGTGAAACACAGAAATGTTTATCCCCATTTTACAGATGGGAAAGTGAGATATAAAATAGATTGTGTCTTGGTCAAGGTCACACAAGAAATCTGTGACTAAGCTGGGAATTGAACTCAGCTCTCGTGTCCCTGTCCAAGGCTCTCTTCAGTAGGTCATTCTCCCTACTCTAAAATAGAGAACTTGACACTTTTAAACAAAGCTACAATCCCGAATGATTTTTTGTTTCAAACCGTCTAACTAACAACCTTATGCTGACACACCTAAGAGTGTCTGAAAACCACATACTTATGTGATTTTCCCCCCCATCCCATTTCCAAAGTCATGGTATAACTTAATTTCCTTTGCAGACAACATATGAACAAGTATACACACTCCTGTCTAGACAGTGCAGTTCATTTGGGGAGAAATAGATTTTTAAACATGTACCTGTCAATGCATTGCTGTAAGATAAAGCCCTGGGGACCCCTGGAAGCTTCTCAGGCAAATGCTTGATTGTTCCAAGTAAACTATTTTGTTTACTTCTTCTCAAACCCATTTCTATATTTTGAAGAGACCAGACTGACAGCATGACATGGTGCATTAATTTAAACTTCTGTTTATTGGAGAAAATAGCATTGTCTTTCTTAAAAGATGAGGTAAAAAAGCCATTCTGGATATTTTCTTGTAACAAAGTCAACTAATTCTAAAATTAAGCAAATATTGTCACCGCTTTTAAATAGCCTAGAAATCTAAGATCGTTTTTAAGTTTAATAAAGCATTTAATATTAGATGAGCATTAGAGGTCTGATCCTTTGAGTTGCTAAGAGCATTCAATTCTCATTAACTTCTTCAGGAATTGAGTGAACCATACCTTTTGAGGTTCAAATAGCTGATGAAGTATTTTAGTTGAAATAAGAACCTTAGTTGAAAAAGCCAGCCAGATATGAACCTAAATCTTTCCTGATGTTCGAAGAAGTTCAGAACCCTTTTTTAAATCCACCTCATAGCTCTACTTCTGACTTTGAGGATAGAAAACTTAGGGGCAATAGTCAACACTGTGGATGCAATGAGTAAAGTACTTGTTGAGAAACACACACAGTACATCAGTTTGGGAAACCTTTAAAAGGCATTCAAACAAGGATATTACTGGATGCTTACATTTGCTGATGTCACAGGTAAATTTTCTAGATCCCATTTTTTCAGTCTTCTGGATGCCAGATCTCAGTTCTGGAATAACTGGACAAAAAATTAATTGCTAACACTTTTAGCACTTCAGAAGGAAGATACAGATGCTGCTCAGCCTTTGTATATTGCTAAGCCCGTTAAGTGTTTTAAAAGGAAGTAAAATAATCATATAAAGGGCTATGGAGGTTGAACCCTCTGATTGCATGGTAGATGATGTATTGTTTTTTGGAGACCATCAAGCTAATCTAAGTGGCTTGATACCTAGCAATCCATGCTTTAGAGACCTACTGGTAAGAGGATCAACTTGAATCAGAGCAACTGAAGGGAAATGTTTTGGTCACATTCTCTTTGCAAAATTGACAAAAAATTGTAGCAATTACTAGGTAAAACAATCAGAGACTTTTGCCACATTAGAAGAGCTACCAGGAACCATTAGGGTTATATCAAACATTTGGCACCATTAACAGATCTCCTAAAGAAAGAGTGAGTTTCAGGGGAATGCCTGGTAAAGATTCAGTCTTCACCAAAAGCAACTAATTGACAGTGGAGGCACATTGACAATCAGTGAAATAAATAAAGGGGTAATTCTTGAGATTGATACATCTATGTAAGGATTTGGGGCTGTCTCCTGTAAGAAGAGAAGCCAGTAGTTTATGTACCCAAGTCATTCAAATCCACTGAAATAAGCTATGCAGAAATCAAAAAGATTTCTTTTTTGTTCAGCTCTGAGCATTTCCATCAGTATGTGTATGGGAGAAAAGTAATAGTGAAATCTGACTTAGTCTTTGGAGACTAAAATAATAAAATCAATAAAAACAGCACTACATAATCCTTGCAACAATTCCACCCAGGCTACAAAAAGATTGCACCTGCAAAACCAGAACTTTAAAACATAGGCCAGGATAGGATACATCAGTCAGTCATACCTGAAGCAGATTATGTCTGGCAGGGCATAACATTATGGAGGCACAGGTTCATGTAGTCTGTCCATATTACCTCTGTGAGACAAGCAATTGACAGCATTAATGATTGTAGCTAAGTAAGGTCATCAGCTAAACACATTATTACAAACCATCACTGTTGCTTGGCCAAAAGAAAAGTGATTATCTGCCACATATGATAGAGCACTGGAGTTCTATTAGAAACCTTCCATGGTGAATGATTTGTGGGTCCATCGTAACTGAGATCAGAAATTACAAAGATTGTCCATTCCAGACATATGAGTAAAAAAAATGCAAATTTAGGGCTCCACATTTGCTGTTTTGACTTGAGATGAGTGCAGAAGCTGAAGTACTGTTATCCTACAAGAGAGATGGTCTTGTGGTTGAAGCACTGGACTGGGCATCGAGATGTCCTTTCAGTTCTCAGCTCTTTCACAGATTCCTGTGTGACCTGGGGGAAATCACTTAGTCTTTGTGACTCAGTTCCCCTTCTGCAAAATGGGAATAATACTACTTCCTTTCTTCTATCTCATCTACTATATATAGAGAGGTAGTCAAGTGGTCACAGCTGAGGATTTTTTTTGTGGAGTCTATGGTCTATTCACAAAAATATACTGGCATGTGGGGAGACTTCAAGAACCTAAACAAATATAAGAGGATGGTGAAATTTCATGTGGAAACTATAAAGTCTGTCCAGGCTTCCATATCCCCAAGGAATTCTTTCTCATCAGTGGACCTGTAAGAAGCCCACTTAAATATTCCTCAGGAGAGCCCTCCATAAATTTTTCTACAACCCAACTGAATTGTGAACGTTCTGATCTGCCAGTTTTTTTAAATGATCTGCTTTATATTTTATTTACTTATTTTTTACTTATTTATTTGCTGAATTGATTTACTTTAGGTGCCAGCAGAAAAAAGCTTAGCAAAAATTTTACACGAAACGGCATGATTCTCCTCTGTCATGGGTCTATATCAGCAATAACTTCATTGACTCAATGTTGTTGTTACACTAGTTTGGAGACTAGTGAGAGGAAAATCAGCTCATATTCTCCCATTGAGGTTTTTCACTTCTCTCCACTTAAACTTCTCTGTTCCCTCTATTATTCTTCACCTACTAGTCTCACCTGAAAAAAGTGTACTATATTTGTTTTTTACAGTCTCTTCTTATTAACCAATTATCCTTCATTCACCATCCACTTCTCCCTCTAACATGCTTCTCTTCAATAAAATGGAACTTATTTTATGCAATCTCACCTTTGATATTTAAGACTAATCAAAATAAATCTCAGATAATCACTAAACCACCTCTGTACTCCTGCTTTTTAGCAGTAGCTCCTCCACCCACAGCCTAAAATTGCTAATCATTAAAAGCATCCTGATTCTTTAAACTCCCCATTCCTCAACAATTACATAGATTAAAAATTGGATGTAGGAGTTTTTAAACTGAATAACAGAATGGCAAACAGATAAATTATTACACTATCAGAAAGAACATTTGTGCAAGTGGAATTGTGGGGGAAAATATACCCCAGAATTGGACAGAATAAAACAGACTAAATCTTATTGTGTGCTGTAGGGAGTGTGCTGTCCTAACAAAAACTCTGATGAGATTAGTTCCAGAGGGGTAGCCATGTTAGTCTGTATACAGCAAAAACAAAGAGAGTCCTGTAGCACTTTAAAGACAAACAAATTTCTGCAGGCATAAGCTTTCGTGGGCTGCAACCCACTTCGTCAGATGCATGAAATAGAAATAAGATAGAGGGTATATATGTACAGCCTAGGGTAAAAAAACAATAGGGAGGGTAGGTGTTAGCAAAGTCCATTCAGTTAGGGTAGATGAGGGCTATTCAAAATCATTGATTAGAAGGTGAGAATGCATGAACAGTGACAATTATTTCTTGTAATGAGATAACCATTCCAAGTCCCTATTCAGACCCAGTTTGATTGTGTCAAGTTTGCATATGAGTTCCAGCTCTGCAGTTTCTCGCTGAAGTTTGTTTTTGAAGCTTTTTATTGAAGTATGGCAACTTTCAAGTCAGCTACAGATTGTCCTGGGAAACTGAAGTACTCGCCTACTGGTTTATGGATGTTACCATTTTTTATGTCTGATTTGTATCCATTTATTCTTTTCCATAGTGACAGTTCAGTTTGGCCAATGTACATGGCAGAGGTGCATTGCTGCAACATGACATATATTACATTAGTAGATGTGCAGGTGAATGAATTCGTTATAGGGTGGCTGATGTGGTTAGGACCTGTGATGGTGTCACTAGAGTCCATGTGTCGGCAGAGTTGGCAATGGGGTTTGTTGCAGGGATAGGTTCCTGGGTTAGTGTTCTTGTTGTATGGTATCCTTGCTTCAGGTTGGGGGGCTGTCTGTAAGCAAGGATAGGTCTTCCTCCCACAGCTGGAGTGAGTGAGGGATCATCTGCCAGGATAGGTTGTAGATCCTGAATGATGTGTTGGAGAGATTTTTAGCTGGGGCTATAGGTGATGGCCAGTGGTGTTCTGTTGTTTTCTTTGTTGGGTCTGTCCTGTAGTAGGTGACTTCTGGGTACCCGTCTGGCTCTGTCAATTGTTTCTTCACCTCTCCAGGTGGGTATTGTATTTTTAAGGATGTTTTATGGAGATTTTGTAGGTGTTTGTCTCAGTCTGAGGGATAGGCGCAAATCCGATTGTATCTTAGGGAGTGTCTGTAGACAGTGGATCATGTAATGTGTCAAGGGTGGAAGCTGGAGGCATGAAGATATGTATTGCAGTCAGTTGGTTTTTGGTATAGGTTGATATTAATGTGACCATCCTTTATTTGTATTGTAGTGTCCAGGAAGTGGATTTCTTGTGTGGACTGGTCCAGACGTAGGTTGATGGTGGGGTGGAAATTATTGAAATCCCAGTGGAATTCTTTGAGGGACTCTTTCCCATGGGTCCAGTTGATGAAAATGTCATCAATGTAGCATAGGAAAAGAAGAGGTGCTTGGGGATGAGTTTTGAGGAAGCGATGTTCTAGGTCAGTCAGTCAAAAAATGTTGGCATACTGTGGGACCATGTGGGTGCCCATAGGTGTGCCACTGATTTGAAGGTATAGATTGCCTCCAAATCTGAAGTAGTTGTGGGTCAGAACAAAGTCACAAAGTTCAGCTACCAGGTGTGCCGTATCATCATTAGGAAAAATGTTCTTGGTAGCTTGTAGTCCATCTTTGTGTGGAATGTTGGCGTAGAGAGCTTCCACGTCCATAGTGGCAAGGATGGTGTTTTCTTGGAGATCACCGATGAATTGTAGTTTTCTCAGGAAGTCAGTGGTATCACGAAGATAACTAGGAGTGCTGGTGGCATTGGGCCTGAGGAGAGAGCCTGACAGTCCTGCTGTGAGAGTGCCAATGCCTGAGATGATGTGGTGTCCAGGAATCCCAGGTTTGTGGATCTTGGGTAGCAGATAGAATAACCCTGGTCAAGGCTCAGGTGGTATGTCGGTGTAGATTTCTTCCTGTGTTCCTTTAGGAGTTTCTTAAGTATATGTTGTAGTTTTGCTTGGTATCCCCAGTGGGATCGGATGGTAGTGGTGTGTAGAATGTGGTGTTGAAGAGTTGTCTGCTTGTTCATAATCCGACCTATTCATGCTGATTATGGCACCTCCTTTGTTGGTCTCTTTGATTATAATATCAGAGTTGTTACTGAGGCTGTGGACAGCGTTGTGTTCTGCATGGCTGAGGTTATGGGGCAAGTGATGTTGTTTGTCTACAATTTCAGCTTGTGCACTTTGGTGGAAACACTTTATGTAAAAGTTTAGTCTGTTGTTTCGTCCGTCAGGAAGAGTCCATTCAGAATTCTTCTTCTTGTAGCATTGGTAGGAAGTTACCTGTGGATTAGTGTGTTGTTCAGTGGTGTGGTGGAAATATTCCTTGAGTCAGAGATGGCTAAAGTAAGATTCCAGGTCACCGCAGAACTGTACCATGTGTGTGGGGGGGGGCAGAAAAAGAGTCCCCAAAATAAGATGGACTCTTCTGATGGATTCAGTGTATATCTGGTTAGATTTACAATATTGTTGAAAGAGTCAAGGGTATCACTGATGGATTCAGTGTATATCTGGTTAGATTTACAATATTGTTGAAAGAGTCAAGGGTATCCCTTGTGGCATGTAGGCACTTAGATAGTTTAGAGTCCTTTTTCCTCTGTAGAGAAGCAAAGTCAGTGTTCTAAATGGCCTGTCTTGTTTTTGTAAAGATCAACCATGTGGAAGTTTCTGTGGAAGTTTGGCTTTTCATGAGATTATCCAGCACTGAGAGTTCTTTCTTAATATTATCCTGTTTTGCTGTACAGAATGATGATCAGGTGGTTCTGTATTTTTTTTTGAGAGAGAGAGAGAGAGAGAGTTTGTGACACAGTCTCTCATCATAGTCTGCGTAATATGTCAATTGTAAAGGATTTTTCACCTTCAGTCCATTTGGTATGATGTCCATTTGTTTGCACTTGGAGAGGAAGATGATGTCTGTCTGTATCTGGGTGAGTTTTTTCATGAAGTTGGTAGAGTTCCATTTTATTTCCATGTGATTGTAACACTGAAGTGGTTGTAAGTTGTGTCATTAAAATGAACAGGAGCAGGCCTGAGCCCTTGAATTAGGTGGCAAACTTAATTAGTTGGCAGTGTGATAGTAAATACCTCTTGTGATAGCAAGATTTTAATCTAATAATATAGAGTAGACTTCTGGGAAAAGGCAACTATACAAACCTGTAAATACTGTTGTTTTTAAAGACACACTTAGCTAGTTACAGTCTAACACTTCCGGCCAACGGACAATTGACATGGAAATCAGATTCTGGCCACCATGGGTGAAATCTTGACCCCATTGAAGACAGTGGCAAAATTCCCAGTAAGTTCAGCAGGGCCAGGATTTCACCCTTGATTTTAGGCTTATGAAGATGCAGGTGAGTTTCAAAGAGATATTTGAATGAGGAAATGGAAAACGCCTCCAAGGCTGTACAGGGACATGTTAAAAGATATAGGGAACAATAGCCATTGTAAGTGAAAGAGACTATTACGTTCCCTCCCATGCCCCAATAGTACAGTACATCAGATGAAACTTTACATTGCTGAAATACTGATATAGCCTCAGGCAACTTGCCTCATATGATGATTGAGTTCTCTCACATCTTGAGCATTACAAATGTTCACAGACTATAAAAGACTGGGATCCAAATGTGAAACACTTGTAACTAAAAACTATATTTCTGAGTTGCTGCCTGGCCAAGAAGGTCAGACAGGAATATAGTTCTGAAAAGCTGGGTGATAGGAGAAAAGGAGAATGTGTCACTTAGATATGTAAGGGTATTTTTATTTATTGTAATTATAGCTAAGTGGTACCAATCTAGAAGAGCTCTGCAGAGTTTTCAGATCAGATCCCTTATACATAGTGTGGCAGATATAGCATTTTCCTTCAATATATTTGGGAGAGCTTATTGAATGAAGTTTAAGTATCTTTTGGAGTTGATTGCATTAAATGCAAAGGTGATATTATTTGGGTCTGGATGATCTAAATATTATATTGAACTTTTGGAACAATACATGTGAAGTGGATTTCTTGGGAAATATCTAGGGGAAGGTGAATGCAAATCTCTTCCTCTCTCCCATTGTGCGAAAATTTATGTCTTTTTGGAGCTATCCCAAGAGGACAGGGCATTTTTTTTATTTTATTTTATTTTATTTTATTTTTTTTTGCTAATTATCTGTTTCCAGGCTTCCAAGATCAAAGGCCCAAAATATATAATGAAGTGACTCACAAATTCATGGGTCTGCTTCTTGTGAGCTAACAGTTGTTATGAATTTGTTACCATGGAAAAACCCATTGGTAGGCTTTGAGTGACTGATCACCTGTCAGAGAGCTTGTTTGGGGGTGATCTCCAGTTAGTTTATTAGCATGCATGTAAGGTGTTTTTTATTGTTTTATTCTTTTTTGTTTTCTCTGTAATGCTTTCACAGTAAGAATAAATGTTCTTGCTTTGACTGGGCTGTTTGGTAATGTCTAACTGTGGGCAATTATGCTGTTTATAGTCTCTGAGGAGAAAGCAAAGCAAGCCTGTGAGCAGTCTGACTTGCTGGGGAACTCACAGTGTAGTCAGGGAGCTGTGCAACTTGGAAAAGATCAGGAGGAAGAGAGATGAAGGTCTCTGCCAAATTGAGGTGACAGCTGAGGAGCCGGGAGCCTAGAGTATGTGCCTGTCCTGAGCCATGGAGGGGAAATACAGGTGCATTTCCCTGAACAGTGACTACAGGTAGGAGGCAGCCTTGGCTGACCAGGGGCTGGTGCAGGTTAATGAACTGGTATCTCCCTGCACCTCATGGTAACCAGACTTTTTGTATTTCACTAGTAATTCTGACTGGACACTGCCAAGTTCCCTTTTCAACTAGACTTTCCAGTAAAAAAACAGGCACCTGGCAACACTACTGGACACCAACCCTGATGGGGTTAAGGTGACACATATGGAACAGTTATACTTGTGGACTGCATCTGGTAGAGAGTCTGGCTTGATTGAAACTGACTAATAGCAATGAAGCCCATCTGGGGCAAAATCCAGATAAGACATAAAGCCATGAAATTTACAGTAGAAGAGGGCTGCAGGATAGAACCTGACAGTTACTCTCTGGGCTTAGAGAGGGAAAAGGAAGAAACCCAGGGAGAGAGAGAAACCCTGGGATCCTGACCCTAAGGGAGTCGTTTACCCAGAAATGTGGAGGAGAAAGTTCATGGGAGGCAGAATAGGAAGTAGCCTAGGGTACAGGTTGTGCAGACCTTGACTACTGATTGTAGCGTCCTTGGGCTGGAACCCAGAGTAGTGTGTGGACCTGGGCTCTCCTTCCAGCCACTGGAGAGTGGCACAGGATTGTGGGATATGTCAATTGGACAACTGGTCCAGAAGGACTTTGATACCCCAAAAGAGGAGGGAGGGAAACATACAGTGGCCTAGCCAGAGGGCTGAGTCACAGAGAGGCTGTGGAGTGAGTGATTGACAGCAGGGGAGCCAGGCCAGATTAGAAATGATTCCCCAGACACAGTGAGTGTCTTCAAGCAGTGAGTGTACCCCCATTACAAGCATTTTTGACTCTTTTAAAGTGCTAAATAGTACTGAAGGATCAAGTATAGATTTCCCTTAACTGAATAAAGTAACAAAAGGAGTTTTGGAAACTAATCTTTGACAAACCCAGAGTAAGCCATGTTCTTCCATGTTATCTATAGCATATTTAAAAGTAGGGGCTGTGGAGGGGAAGAGAGACTTCTGAAACGCTTAACCTCTTACTGCTGGAAGTTGTGATGGGCTAATATAAAATGCATTAGTACTTTTGACTAGTTTTCTGGAACTGTTAGCACCACAGGGTTAAGAAGATCAACACCGTGTACATGTTAGTTAAAAGAAATGAAAGATGGGAAAGTTTCTTTCCTTCCATCCATTACTCTTGGGTTTTTTTTTTTAAATAGTAGAATTTAAATTTGAGAAACACCATGGCTTTGTAAAAGACACCATAATTATCACTGACATTATATGTATATAACAGTAAAAGAAGGATAGAGAACTTCCCCTTATATTATTTATTTTGATTAATCTCTAAATGCCAGCTATCGGAGGAGCATTAGAATCTTGTCTGTCCTCAAAATGTCTTGTTCAGAAAAATGTTCGTTCATTTATTTGTCATGAATCAAACAACTTCATTTCATGAGCCCAGATCTCTTTTCCTGATGAAGCAAACCTCTATTGACCTCTTAAGGAAGAGAGAATGAGTCTGGATTTCCTTGTGTAAGGAAAATATAGACATTTATTCAAGTTCAATTATGACATTTTAGGAATCAAGATGGTATTAAAGGATATGGGCAATTAGCTTCTTAAATATAAAGTTAATCATCTTAAAATGTTGCTGGCAAATGGGAAGTAATTAGTAGTCATGTATAGTCAGCTGGATATTTGAGTAATGCCTATAGTGTTGTTCAACCGTACCATCTATCCCTTGCTCCATACCTTCGAGAACAAAAGTGAATAGCACATAATTTCATAATCATAACGAAGCTACTATTTCCATTTAGGCTCATCTATTGCCTTTCCAGGTATTGGAGGCTGACTGTATGTAACGGACTTGCATTTGTCTGTGAGATGGAGACAGTTAATAGAAGTGTTTACGCCCTTCGTTTGGGTTGCATTCTTACTGTAGCATGAAAGAAATCTGTGCATTTCTTATACATGAGGATATTAATAGGTACATTTCCTTGATAAAGAGAAATTGTACATATTGAGATCTGATGTATAACAAGGTGAACTTTGCTCATGGGTATGGAGGTTCATAAGTAACATTGCTTATGTATGTATTTGCCAGTTCAGCAAGGTATTTAAGTGCCTGCTTAACTTTAAGCATGGGAGTAACCCACTTTGACTCCAGGGTGTGTACACATGTGCTTAAAGATAGGTACATGTTCAAGTATTGGGGACAGTTCAGAGAGTCTTGTATTTAAAGCAATAGACTGGGGCTAGGGTTTTATTCCTGGCTGTGTTGCAGCCTCATGGTGTGACAGTGGCTAGTCACTTAGTCTCTCTGTGCCTTAGTTCTCCATCTGTAAAATGGTGATAATACTTCCTTTCTCTTGTCTATTTGGACTGCAACTTCTTCTGAACTGTGTTTGCACACTGCCTATCCTAGATGGAGGTTTCTAGGAATGACTGTAATGCAAATACTAATATATAAAATGACTTGTTTGTTAGGAAGACTTTGTGTTTAGAATAAAATTGTAGTCCTCTTATGCCAGAGAAACCATGAAATTGAATTACTGAACAGTGAGGCTGGGGAGAATGTAAGTATATGCTAGCATTAATATATTCTTAGACTGAAATTTAATCGATTAGATAGAGTTGTTTGTTCAAGACATTTCTAAAGACATTGACAATGCTCACAATGACAGAACTGAGGACAGGTGATATAGAATGGAGGAAAATATAGCTAGGGCAAGAGACCAGGAAAAACAAATTTGCTTTGAGGATTCAATTAGATTTGCAAAACAAGGGATGTTGCTAGAAGAGGCTGCAAGTTAGAAAGTGTAATGGAGAATTGGAAATAAGTCTGTCTTAGTTAATATGATGGAAATATGACATCTCTGTATTTACTTGACTGTATGGCTCACCTTAATTTAAAATCCCTATACCGACTCCTTGAAGCTTTCCCAATTCATTAGCAATATTTGCACTTGTCATCCTTTATCAACAGCAGCCACAAGCCAACTAATAGAGCAATATTCTGGATGCATTTAGGGAGAACGTTACACTGACTCAAAAGGGATGTTTTCTGAAACACAATGCTATTGGTGGGTTCTCAGCATCAGGGATTACATCCAGGACTTCTAGGTCTACATACATGAGCTTCCCTTGCCAGTTAGTTCAAAGTCAGAAGCAGTCTGGTAAACTCCTGTGTGGTGCAACCACTAGAGAGGGATATATAGCCACTGTGAGTGAATGGAACGTTGTCCATGTACAGGAAATGATGGGTCTTTTTGCATGACTAGAAAAGGAGTCAGTGTTTTCCCTTTTCCTCTTAAAGGTGAAAGTGATATCTTTGAGTTTTCAAAGGACAGGCAAGACTAATGAGCTTAGTGATGTATGAATTTCAGGAATCTGTTTTACTCAGAATGATGATTTGCTATTTTGATGTCAAAATGTATTTTTCTGCTTTATGAAACAAAAACAACAATGTTGGGGCCTCTGACAAATTTTACCACTTTCCTTACTGTCATGCCTACCACCAGATTTACTTTCAGGATATACATTCAGGATATTTAGTTTTAACAACGTTTCTCTATGTAGCTTTGAAACCTTGTTCAAAAAGTTTCCTCAGGCTCTCCTATTTTGAGACAGAATTGCTTGTTTTTTTTTCAGTCTAGCAGCAGTTCTGATGGGCAGAGGGGATTATAAACCAGGGAATTTCTCTGTTTTTAATCCTCTTCAGCACACTACAAGTAATAGGAGCAAGGCCTGGTGCTAAAAATGAAAATGTTCCCTACACCTCCTTCTACTGATCTCTTCACAACTGTCACCATCCTCCTAGCAACTATCCTCACTGAACCATCAGAGGAAATCTGAAGCCATTCTACCTGGGAAAGATTTGGCTTTATAGATATCTACTGACAAATTGGTCCTGAACCTCAAAGGTATCAGTCAATGGGAGTTAGGTACCGAAATACCTTTTGAGGATCTTGTCCCTGGCCTTCTCTTTGCACATGAAGCTGAGCATGGCTGAAAGAGCTAAGGGTCAGTTTAGTCAGAGAAGAAGGAACTACCCAAGAAATGGAATGCTCTAAACTGCTTCTGTACCAGGCCATGTTTGTCTAAATTATACAAGAAATTATAAAAATATTGATGCTTGATCCTTCTCCTGTTCAGCTCAGTTGTGCTTGATTTATTTTTTGTTTTCTATTTTTTTTGTAATGAGGGACGGATTTGTGAGAACTACTTCAGCCATCTGCCCCAAACTCTTGAGATATGGTCCCACATAATCTCTCAGTAACTGATTTCTTTTTAAATGTAGTGGGATAGCATTCCATTCTACCTCCTGACTAGGCATGCTCCTTTTTATTGATTTTATTGATTGATTGATTTTTTTTATTGGTTTTTATTCCTTTAATACTGCTACTTCGCATAAAATTCCTGTTCTTATTTTTCACAGTTAATATAACTGTCACAACAATTAATTTAGTTCTATTTTTTTAATCTTATCAGCTGATACTTTTTTATAATATATGTATTTTAAAGCACTGCCACATTTTGGTCCAGAAGTCAACCAGTTAGATTTCACAATATTACAAAAGTTAACGCTCAGATACAATGATAAATCTAGTGTGAGCTTGTAAGTGTTGGCAATAAATGGCATTTCACTACCCTACTACAAACCATCTGGTTACAACATCAAGACCTTTGTGTGTAAGTTTGCTCATGGAGCCATGTTATACACTGACGTAGCAAATGCCCTTATTCTTCATGCTTCTACAGGAAAACATAAAATCACATTGGTATCATGAATGTGAATGGGAAAATAAATATTTTCATTGAATTGATTTTGGTTGTAGACACACATGATTCAAGGCCTAGATGGGGGAGTGTGTGGGTGGATGTTTGTCTGTCTATTGTTGAATGGTGTCACAGGGTGACTACACTGTTAAAGGCAGATGGCCCTGTGAACAATTGGCTACCCCCAGCTGAGGCTAATGAAGAGCACCTGGCCTTATAAAAGATGACAGAAGCAAAATTGAAGGGAAAAATGCAGATTTGCAAGGACCTGCTGTGGAAGCCCCTGGGTTAGCTCTAAGGAAGGGAATAAAATAGAAAGGATCTCCAGGGAGACCAGTCCTCCGACTGAGTACTCTATAAAAGAGAGAGACAGAGCAGAGCCCAAAAAAGGTTAAAGGGTCTTTTGAAAGAGAAGGTAAGCCCTCAAAAAGGAAGGTATGTGCTAGCTTGAGACTGGGGTGGAAGACACTGTGGGTGTGGGAGGGAGGGAGAGGGGTTAGGTTGGGAAAATGAGTCTTTGTGAAGGAAAACTGAAGTAGCAGCTATCCCGGAGTCAGACTGGGTAGGTAGCACTGCTGTGAGTGTGTGTAGATGGAACTGGTAGCACTTCCTATTAAGATTGCCTGACACTTCCCTCTGTGTGCCCCTATTTTTCAGTTGTTTACAACTTTGCAAAAGTTTGGGGTGAAATTTTCTGTACGGGTATCTGCCAGTATGTGGGGAAAAAATTTCTCAGGATGAGGTTAGGGAAAAATACAGTCTGTCTGTGTTAAATTCCTCAGCTCTGTTTTTGACCAGCTCTAGCACTCTGATGCTTAGGAACAAGGACTTGAAATTGGGCAGAGGAGTTGGCCTTTATTATGCCAGGGACGTGCAATCCTAGTGAAAATCTGCCTGTATTTGGCCAAGTTACAAACCTTTTCAAAACCGCAGTTTGCACATGCTCAATGGAGACTTCTTGGAGCTGGGCAGCTAAAAATTCTGAAGAATCCATCCTCACTGAGCATGTTCCAGTCCCTTGCAGCTCCAAGTTCTGACTCCTGACCAGACTGTGCATGCATCATCCCCACAGAGCACCTGATTGCATTCAAGCCAAGGCGATAGGAGCTCAGAAGGACTTTTACTGTAACAGCTGCTCGTGTTGGGGCACTAGAACTGAGCGCAGGGAACCTGACTCTCCTGTGCTCTGTGCCCCCACTTCCCTGCGGGCATGCACGTAGTGTGGAGGGGGCAAAGAGCAGGAATAACTTTTAATTCTGGCTTTCCCAGCTTTTGAATGCTAGACTTTGCTACCTTAATAGTGTTCTTTTAATATAGTTTTGTGTGTGTGTATAATATTTATAATATTGGAGTTTCAGGATGTAACAAGGCGCTGTGGCCTTCCTCGGAGCCTGGGCCCGAGGAAGGGTTGCTCTGCCCCTGCTGGACAGAACCAGGCCCTGCAAGCCGAGCCACCCGGAAGTAGAGGGGTGAAGCCAGGCCCATGGAGGGAAGTATAAAAGGCAAGCCCAGCAACTCAGTCTGGGAGAAGCTGCCGCTGAAGGCAGACGTGTCTCCCCGGAGGCTGTGGCCTAGGCCTGACCCAGGCCCTGAGACTGTTTGGCGCAGCCGCCCTGCCAACAGAAGCCTGTGGGACCTGCCTGACTTGCCAGGTCTGATGGACTGGAGGGGGCTGCCTGAACCTAGTGACTGGAGTGGGCCACAAGGCCCAAGTGACAGGGTGGACCCGCCAGACCCCAATAGCTGGGCGCAGCTGCCCAAAAGCCCGCGGAGTAGGTGAAACCACCAGAGGCTGGCCCTGACCTGGAGGAGCTGCCCGGTGTGGAGAACCCACCAGCGGGGACAGACCCTGGCAGGCTGGAGGAGCCCTGGGACCCTGTGACCTGGTGGAGCTACCTTTGGCAGATGTCCCTCAGAAGTTCCTGGACCTGCCGCCAGTTGATGGAGAGAGATTCGCTGGACACCTGCTCTCCCCCTTCTCCCGCGACCCAGAGGGCCCGACTTGGATGCAGGTACCCTGGGATTGGGTGGGAGGAAGTGGCCCAGGGAAAGCCACAACCCACTTTTGCCACTGATAGGGCCCTGGGCTGGGATGCAGTGGAGTCGGGTGGGCCTCCGTTCCCCTACCCCCTTCCCTAACCACCCAGGGAGTGCTTGCTGTCCTCGGCACTCCTGACCGGAGAACACCGAGCTTGCCAGCCCTGCCAGACTGTAAGGCAGAGGGCTATAGAAACTGTCGCCTGCCCCGCCCTGTTTGAGAGCCAGAGGCATCAGACTGTTCACCAGCCTTGCCTATAGAAAGGCTGGTGCTATAGACTGCTTTGCCTGTCCCACCCTGTGTGAGGGCCAGGGGCACCAAAGTACTTACAGGCCCCGCTTGTGAGCTGGGGGCTAAAGACTCCGTTCCTTGCCGCCCTGTCAGAGGGCCAGGGACAATTAGACTGCAGGGATACTGACTCGTTACCAGCCCCGTCCTACCAAAGGGCCAGGGGGCGACAGACTGCCTGAAGAGCCCGCCCCACCTAGGGGCTGGGGCCGAAGACTGCTAAGTGAGATGTTTATTCCCCTGAGCAAGGGCGCTGTGGCCTGCCTCGGAGCCTGGGCCCGAGGAAGGGTCACAATGCTGCTGGCTGGACTGTGCCACCAACGTACACAGGGATATTTGTGTGAATGAGGTAAGACCACATGCTCTTAAAAAAATATGATGAAATTTAATGCAGCCATAGCCCTTACACAGCAGGACCTGCTTCCTGTAGACAGTACTGCTTACCTCAAGGAACACTCTTTCAAGTCTCATTCCCTCAACTTCTCTCTCAACCTACACCCGACTACAACACAGTTAGTGGGGGAGGAAGGCCAAGACTATAACGGGGTTCAAAAAAGAACTGGATAAGTTCATGCAGGATAGATCCATCAATGGCTATTAGCCGGGATAGGCAGGAATTGCTGTTTGCTAGAAGCTGGGAATGGATGATGCAACAGGATGGAACACTTGAGGATTACCTGTTCTATTCATTCCCTCTGAAGCACCTGGCGTTGGAAGACAGGACACTGGGCTTGATGGACCATTGGTCTGACCCAGAATGACTGTTCTTATGAGGAAGTTGATTACACAATGTTGTGTGTGTGTGTGTGTGTACCTATGCATATATTGTTAAAAACAAGCTACTAATATATTTGTGAAAGGAGACCCCTGATATACCAGCAAACCAGTTAAAACTTCACTGTCATCTTACCCTAACGCACTGACCCATCTCATTCTAAAAACAGTACTTCTGGAAATGACAAAATTATATCTCCCAAAGCCAACATAATGATAGAATGCAGACACAATGTTATACTTATAAAATAAACAGCAGGATCTTATTCAGGGGAACAAGGCAATACATCACATTTATTGTGAATTTAAAAATTTAAAAGATGTGTGCGCGTGCGCGCATACACACACAGTTCTACAAAAGACGGAGTATAGTTACCAACCTCAGTTGCTCATGTTAGTCCACTGGCCAAGTAGCTAAGAGACGACAGAGGGAGCAGGGGTCTGCCGGTGTGCAGTGATGCTACTGGAGGATGATTGTAGAACCAAACCCAAAGTCTTCATCTTTTCGTCCCCTTTTAAAAGACGTAAGCTCTTACGCCATTCTATGGGTTCTGCTTCATCGTGCTGCATCTGCATGCTGGTGTAATTATCAATCACCCATGTTTTACAAGCACGACTATTGTGGTTTTTCATAGTTCATCTTGTTTTTGTCCTTCAAGGTGGAACCCGGGGTCATCAGGGTGGGCAGTCTTCGGCCGTCTGGGTTGTAAAAGTTATCTTCACTCCCTTAAATATGCGAGGCTGGTGCCTTTTCCTGTCACTTTCTGGTTTCACATGCACAGATCACTCATTCATCTATTCACACCCTAATCTCTTATCATTTACTTAAAACTTGTAACTGGAAGACACAGCTGTCCTTCAGAAACAATAACATTTCTTTTTTATCTAAAACATTCACTATTATTACAAAACATCCCCATTTAACATAGAATCTTTCTGTTTCAGAACATTTGCTGATGTTACTTTAGGCAGTGATGTTAAAACATATGTACTTCAACAATAGCAACAGTTTCATCTTTGGCAACTTTACAAACAGGATAATCAATGACCAGATGCTAGTTTTGGACAAACAGAAGGTGGTTTCAAACAAACTAATCAACGCTGAAGAGTTCACCCTACATACTCAAAATGCAATGTCTCACAGACTGCTGAGGTGGTTTGTCCTGTACTAAAAGAATAAGGGTATTTCACACAGAATCAATATAACAGAATCAAGATTTGAGCCTACAACAACTCTTTTCAGTCCAGCTGCTCAAGACAGTCTTGACTCAATTTCACCTTTTTTACAAGTCAGTTCTGAGTGACTCAGTACCCCAATATGCTGTTAGGGAGCACTGTTAATGGAAGTGGCATCTTTCAGATGACAGCAAAAATTACATTCAGACTTCTTCTGATCTCTTTAAAAATAATAGCACTGCCACCACACCATGGCAAAGGTCCGTAAATAGTTTTATAGCGTGCATCACATCCTGGAAGTAGACAGTGAGTAAAATTTTCAAAAGCACCTAAGTGACTGATTGAAAGTCAATGGGACTTTGCCTCCTAAATCACTCTGGAATTTTTGAAAACATGTACCTCTTACCTTGTGTCCCTTCTTTTCCTCATTTTTAATCCCAGGCGGCTCCTCCCCACCCCTTAATAATCACCCTGTCACTGGTGATCAAATAACATACCTGAATCATCAACATGAATTCCTCACATTTTATGGAATTCTTTTCATTCTAATGGAAAATTAGTATGTGGGATTGTTTGGGGCCAGACGCTGACTGCTCGGCAAACCCTGGTCTTGGCTGGCTTCCAGATGACCTTGCAGGTGCTGTTCTGGGAACAGCGAAGCTTGGAGTGTTTATGGGAACTGCGAAGTGTATTTCTGATTACGGCCTCCCCCCGTGCTTCTTAGCTAGTCTTAGCCAAAAGATTAGGGTGTGTGTGAGAGCTCTCACTGCGGTGAGACTTGTTTGCTGTTGTAAGAGCTGCATGTGTAATGAGATGTTGGAAAATACTATAAGAGAGCGTGCCCCTTGAAAATAAACGACTTGGCTTGCAATCATATTGGTCGCTGTGCTTTGTCCGGCCCGCATGAAACCCAAACCAATGGTGGCCCCGGTGGATTTAAAGAAACCGGGGGCAGACCGGGGACTCCAGGTTGTCTAAACCCAACAAATGGTGACCCCGACGTGATGCGATTCAGCAGGAACTGATCGATCCGTCAACGAAAAAGCGGGGAGTGCAGCCGCTGCAGGAGGTACCGTTTTGGGTTTCGGCTCCTGGTTGTCCGAGAGAGGCGAGTTGAGCTCACAGGTGAGCGGCTGCACGAATTATAATGGGTACCGCTGTATCAGCTGAAGAAAAAACAGTGCATGAGTTTTTGGCTCACATCGCGAAGAAACAGGGGGAGAAACTTGCCCCGGACGCGTTGTCCCGTTTACTACGATGGGGACAGAGAAGCGGTTTTTTTGTCAAGCCCGACACGGTTTTTGACAAGACCGTGTGGGAACGATTAGGTTCTGATTTGTGGGATTCAGTGACACACGGCAACAAGGAGGCCGTGCAGTTGAGTCAGGTCTGGTGTAAGACAAAAGGGATTGTGGAAACACTCGCAGCTGAGGCGGTGGTACAAGCGGCAGTGAGCAGAATCCCCACAAAGTCTGATGGACAAAAATCTGTAAAACAGCTGCTTTTAACACTGCAGGAAGAGGAAAAGATTTCTCCTGTAAGCAACTCCTGGGTTTTTGTCTCCAGCCTGGAGCATACCAGCACCAGGTCAAGGAAAAACCTTAGTGAAGAATTTTAGTTAACCATGAGAGAGCTAATGAGCAAATAGAAACAGTTCACTGCATCTCTCAAGGAGATAAACCTGAGAGAGAACACATTTTGAGGAGTAAAAAGTTAAAGTTTTCTGTACCTTGGATTTAAAAAACATGTTTCACAAAATACCCATGTAAACTGGAAAGTTTGGAACAGAAACAGTTAGCAATTTGCAAAGGGAAAGTGAATGTGTGAAATGGGTTAACTCCCTAATAAGCTGAAGAAGATATAATGAATGGAATCATGGAGAAGCAAGTTAAAATCATGATATGTTCAGGCAAGCAAGTTATGGGAAGAAGAAACTGGTGAAGTTGAAAGATTGGAAAAGAATTGGACAACAATGTGTTAAGTGTCCTGAAAAAATGCAAATGGAAAGAGAAGAATGTAATAAACCTGGCCTGTTTGTGGAATAGAGGATACAGGAAAATATAAGGGTAATTTGTATTTTAAGAAATGATTTACAACCCCAAAGGCGCTAGAAAACTGTTTTTTTATTTTTCAAAACTGCAAAAAGGAAAAAACTGGTACCAGTGAAACAACTGAAAATCAAAACCATGGATTTATTGTTGCAACAAACTGTGTTTTGTGTGTTATGTTTTGTGGTGTTTGTCTTATCACTAACATTGTAAAAAGGTATCAAAAGGCATTGTAACTCTATTCAAAGAGGAGGATTCGTCTCCAGTGTTCTGTCTGTGGGGCAGACAGAAAGTACCTCTCAGCTTATGCTGGTGGAGGAGGAATCCAAATGTAACTAAAACCCAGAGGGAGTCTGTTTGGGCTCAGGAAAGTGTTTCTTTGAAGCAGTTTCTAGCAAAGGAGGAAAAAGAACTTTTCTGTGGAAAGTGAATTGTTGCCTAGAACTGCTCCGGAAAGAATAAATCCTCCTGATAGCTCTTGCAAACAGCTTTCTGCAACTGAAGGGTGTGTAAACAAAGTAATTAAGTTAGTTCAGAGTAAGTCACTGACGGTAGCAGGAAACAGTTTACATGTTGAGACACTTGGGTCAGTTTCTAATTGTCAAAGTATTTCAAATGTAAATAAATTAACTAACTTTGTTTTAGAAAGATCCAGTTTGGATATCATGGAAAAGTTTCCAAATGGAGTGGAAGTTATTGGAAAGCTTAAATAGCCTTGTGTGGCTGGGCTTGGTCAAAATGCAGGAATTAGCAGGCAAACTTTCACTTCTAAAGGCTTTAAATATATCTTGTACATTTAATGTTATGGGAAGTAAAAAATTGGCAATGCAAAACCCTGATTATGAAATGTTAGTGGGAATGGCTGGTATCTATTTAAAGCCAAGTTAAAACTTGAAATGGTTAACAGTTAAAATCTGAACACTAGTAAATTAGCTCATGTCTGTAATAGTAGTAGATGTAAATTACTGGCCCAAAAGGGGGGGGAGAAATCTACCCATAGCTGTTAACAAGAAGAATTCCTCTCGAGTGTCACCAGCTAAATTTAAATTGGGCGTGCCTGGAACAGCTCTGAATTAAAGCCACATGCAAAATGAGTTTGTTAGAACTCAACAAAAAGGTATTTCTTTGAAGAAAAACCAAAGCCTCGTCACAGCAGGAGGGTAATGTAAAGGTAACAGAGCAACCAGTGGTGAAGCATTTGCTACTATTGTGCTAATAAAATCCTTATTTTTGTAAAATTGAAAAACATTGTTACCTCCATAGCAAGCCTTACAAAAGAAAAAGCCTGTTTTAGTTGAATAATGATCTTACTAAGGATATGTGTGCCATTGTTAAGTTTTGTATTTAATTTGTTGTTAGTGTAAGAATTGTAAAAATATACCATGTGCCTAATAGTTTGTAAAATTTTTAAATTAGGCTGTGTTATCTATTGTATCCCAAATGGTATATATCTTAATATGCCAGAGCCTTAGGAGAAACAATGTTAACATCATTATAAAATTCTGACCAAAGAGACACCCAGCCTAACACTTCCTCGTTGCAACAGGAACTGTTAGTACAAGTGGCTCTGCAATTGTGGTCAGCTCATTCAAACAAAAAAGGCTATATAACAAAGCCTTTCTCTTGCGTTCCCTTTGTGAACTTGCACAAAAAATTGTATCTAAATACTTAAATATTGTAATTTTAAATGTGTGTTAGTCATTACTGATAATTTTTCAGGCTGGGTAGTAGCTTACCCTTGGGGGGAGGGGGGAAGAGAAAAAAAAAAGTGGAAAAGAAAATCCAGTACCAATTGGAGTGGTAAAAGTTGGTTATTTTCCAAATACCAAAAATCAACTCATACAGTTGGGCAAACAGTTCAGGAAATTAACCAAGTGGATGCAGGAAAGGGCCCCTGTCAGTCTAACTTCTCCTCTTCAGCCCTTTCAACCAGGAAATAGCGTCTGGGTAAAGGAGTGGAACCTACAGTCCCTAAGGCCGTAGTGGAAGGAACTTTTCACTGTGTTATTGGCCGCCCCAACCTCCATAAAGGTGAAAGGTATAGCTTCCTGGATACACTGGACCAGACTAAAGCCAACACGGGCCGACTGGTCGGCTCATCCTGACCCAGAGAATCCCTTAAAACTGAGACTCTCCAGGCCCTCTGCCAAGGACCCACCGGAAAGGTCCTGAGCACAGGGGAGGATACCTGCAAACCTTCAAGCCACCTAAAACCCCTGCCCCTTCCGACCGGCAAGGAAGGTGAGCACGGGAGAAGAACAACACCTCTGCCACACGTCCACCGGAGGCGACGTGCTTCGGCACAGGAGAAGATTGGGAGGACTCATGCATCTGGTGTGGTTCGGGTTGGCTATATTCATCCTGATAGTAGCACTCGTTGCATGTTGCTACCTGTGTTGGGTTCACAGACACCAGTCCCTGGACAAGTCTACACCTATTCTAAGCTAGGGCCCCCAGGGCACCACACACTTGTAATCAACCCCAAAGGACTCCCTTAATTATTTTCTAAGCCAGGAGTATGAGAAAGCTCAGAAGCTGCAGGTCTGTTGTGGTTTGGGGCACTGTGGGGTTGGGGCATGTACACTAGGTAATTCGGGTAAATGGAAGGCCAGAGTGCCGATGAAGTTTTCCTGTGCTAGGCTCCTGCCTCCAGCCAGCCCCCCCCTTCTTCTTCTCTCCGTTCGGGTCACTTTGGGATATTTTCTTGCTGCTGTAAGCTGATGGCTTGCCCGTAGAGGAAGCTACCCCAGTCTCCAAAGGTTTGTCCAGGAACAGCCATGTGGGCTGGGACATTAGGGGAGGAAATTTCAGATTGTTTGAAGGTTAGAATAGCAGTTTATCTGCTGAGGGAGAGTTTGTCTCCAAACTTCTGTCTAAGGGCAGACAGAGTGTGCCTCTCATGCCTTCCTCACCTTTTGCACCCAATGGTCCATTTTTCTTCAGTATGGTATCCCCTACTATTCCACCGGTCAGGCTTTAGTGGAACGTGCAAACCACACTTTAATAGCCCTGCTCTATAAACAAAAAAGGGGGATGGATTCCCCCCTTCCACATACGGAATATCCAAGACCGTTTAAATATAGCCTTGTTTACTCTCAATTATTTGATTATTAATCAAGATGGGCACTCATCCATCTAGTGGCACCTTGCCACTCTTCCCCCTCTTCTCCCCACACAGGTCTATTATCGCCAGCCGCCGGATCCTACGTGATGAGGCCCTGTCCCCCTTGTTATCTGGGGACGCGGATATGCAGTGGTCGCCACCCCTGAGGGGACAGTGTGGCTATCTGCTAAGGCAGTAAAACCTACTCATGGCATGGCATCAGAGCCTGCAGAGCCCGATTCCGAACTTTAATCTCCACCTCTCCCAGACGGTCCCTCGCCAATCCAAAAGGAAGCAGGCAGCGACAGTTATGACTTGGGGCGATGTGAAAGTGTTAACAACAAAGGCTCAGGGGACACTGCAGGCGCAGGGCCGGGAACAAACCCCTGAGAATTTGGTGGCTGCTATTTTTGCCATCTTGACTGCCAATTTTGTAACCATTTTGTTATGCTGTTTGCTTTTTATCCCCCCTTCTGCGGTGGCCTCACCCTCCCTACAGGAGTGTGCGCATTGTAATTTGTGGGTTCGTCTGGCGCAAATTGCCAATGTCTTTCACTTCTGCTTAGCCAATTACTTGAAAATTGGTTCCTTGCTTGGGAGCTGTTTGATCCCAGTATGTAAACAGCCAGCTGATGTTACCAGTGATACGGTGCTGTCCCAGTTTTTTAACTTAACCGTACAGTATTCCAGCAGCCCCTCTTGGGGAATGCCTACAAAAGTTTTCCCCGCTGATGCGCTATCCTTGGCCACTCCTTATGTGGCAGCTGGTCCTAATGTAATCTGTGCTCGAATTGTTAATTGCTTTATTATTAAGGTTCCTTTAGGTTGTCGTGTATATCCTGGTGTGTTTAATTGTATGGTCTTGTAACCTGTGGGTGCCAGATAGGTACCTGTTGCTGTGTCCAGTGTGTTCCCACTCTGATCGGATTGTTTTGCCCCCCCCCGCCGAGCTATGCTGCTCGGCAAAACAAATTTGGCTGCTGTAAGTAAGCAGATTTCGCAGTTTCATATAAACAAAAAGGGGGAGATGTGGGATTGTTTGGGGCCAGACGCTGACTGCTGGGCAAACCCTGGTCTTGGCTGGCTTCCAGATGACCTTGCAGGTGCTGTTCTGGGAACAGCGAAGCTTGGAGTGTTTATGGGAACTGCAAAGTGTATTTCTGATTACGGCCTCCCCCCGTGCTTCTTAGCTAGTCTTAGCCAAAAGATTAGGGTGTGTGAGAAAGCTCTCACTGCGGTGAGACTTGTTTACTGTTGTAAGAGCTGCATGTGTAATGAGATGTTGGAAAATACTATAAGAGAGTGTGCCCCTTGAAAATAAACGACTTGGCTTGCAATCATATTGGTCGCTGTGCTTTGTCCGGCCCGCATGAAACCCAAACCAATGGTGGCCCCGGTGGATTTAAAGAAACCGGGGGCAGACTGGGGACTCCAGGTTGTCTAAACCCAACATTAGTATTAGGCAAATCTGATGTATTTTTATCTGTGTCTGGTGCAATTTAGCATGCCGAAACAAGGAGGAAAAACCAGCACCATCTGATCAGCCATTTCTCCTCCGATAATGATGGTCCATGGTTCACTTTTTTGGAATCACTGATCTATAACAATTTTTGTAAAAGATGGGGTGTTAACCCTCAGGTCATCACTAAAATCGAATTCCAATAACTACACTCTACAATTGCACCTGTAGTTTAAGTTGCCTGTAGAATGTGTTTTCACTCTTATCCTAAATCACATTCTGGTGGTGGTGGTGTGTTAGAGGCTTAAATTATTCACTTGCCATTCAGTAGTAATATGCTATTGCTTATTCAGTCAGTGAGGAATTTGCTGTTAGCTCGAACCAGAACAGAACTGGGCCCAATTATTTAATTTAGTTAGAATCAGATCTGACAAAGCGGTCATACACCAGAGATGCTCAGTATCTTACAAGATCATGCCATTAATACAGTTAGTCAAACATCTGACAACCATCTAAATTAATGAAAGGTAGATGAAATGTAAGATCATTAGTACAATGGAAACACTTTTCCCTCAGCCAACCCTCCCAAAACAGGTGTGTTTTTCTTTCTTCTCTCTTTTTCATTCGCTCATACACTGGCAATACAGCATAGAAGACTGTCTCCCAAATATAGGTGAAGAGTTTTTTTCCTTTAATGTTACAATTCTGTTCTTGAATAATTTTCCATAACAGTATATTCTGCATTTCCCACACAAACTATCAAAGCACTTTGCAATTAATATGTGGAGATCTCTCTATACATACATTATTTTTACTCTCTATTTGCATTCAATACCATTTTGCTTAACATTTTTAAAGCAATTCTTTGTTAAATGTGAGAACAAAACACACTGTACCAATATCACTTTTACCCTTGTATTGTAAATGATTCTAAACACAAAATCTGTCTGTGCACAGTTCATAAATCAGAGCAAATGTAACATTATTATTATTGTTGTTGAGGCAAACTATCCTTGAAACTAAAGTGAATGCTGTGCCTGAACTATGAAATGACTGTCTCCCACATAGCTAAATATAATAAACGTTTCTGTCTAGAAGATATTTCATGCCCCTCATTCTCACTTGAAACACTATATGGGAAATGCAGTCTCTTTGCACAGACTCTGGATAACTTGTGCTTTTGGTCTGACAATGTACATTATGTACGTTTAGTGTATCTGTTAAGCTTCCACATGTGAACTAGATATTTGAAGGAGCAAAGGTGGAATCAGACTGAGCTGAATGCTTCTGCAATTAAGAAAGAGTTGTACTGATTCTCCTGACAAATGTAATTCCTGACAGCTTACTAAACATAACAGCAATCTATTGAGATGGAAGGGTTATAAGTTTTTTGGCAAAGGCTGTCTTTTCATTCTATGCGTTCTAGGTGGTTCTTGAACCTAAGTGATCATCTAGACGTTCTCGGAAAGATATTACATTACTACTTTAAAAAAAAAAAAAAAGTCTTGGAATCTGCTGCCAGTGCTCTGGCCACCAGTGTGTGTTGCAATTGGTGTTCAGCATCTTGTAAACAAAATCCTTACAATATTTCACTGGCATGCTTTAGGCCCAGCTGCATATGCCTGAGGAAAATCTGGTTACTTCCAAGGTGTTCAAAATACCATTATCCAAAATGTCAGCCTGTTAAAGGTTGTTAAACTGGACAGATACATCATTCAAGCAAAACTGCTGTTTGTTAGGGTTCTAGGGGAGTGGATGTAGGTATAGCAATTGCCCATGTGTTTTTGTAGAATTTGGTTGTTTCGGTATAAATGCAGTTATCTTGACTGGTTCAGTGTCATAGTATGATGTTGTGACATACTTGGGTATAATTTAGACTAATGAGCAGCTGTGCCACCCTTGCCCTGCAAGGCTGGGTGCCTTGCAATGTTTTGGTTGAAGCATCTCTCACTTGGGCTGCTCACAAACAGCCTTCCAGCATGCAAGCCACATCCTGAGTGCTTTTGTGTAACTGCAGCCTGCCAGCCACACTTGGGTTACACTCTGGCTCTCATCAACCTTGGTTATATTGCAGTGTGACTGCAACACACCCCCAGTTTCAGATTTTCCCCCAGAAATGTAAGTCCTGTACTGTCCAGCCCTCTCCTGGACAATATCAATTATATAAAGTCTGTTATTTCCTTAATAGAAATAATATGCACACAACTTGCTACCCCAAATGGAGTTTCCTAGATAGATCAGTTTAAACACGCTGCATTAGGCAAAGCAATAAAATGAGTTTATTAACTACAAAGGGAGATTGTAAGTGAGTACAAGTAATGAGGCATGAAAGTCAGAAATGGTTACAAGAAAAATACACATAAAACACAACTGGTGCCTAACTTAAACTATATATAAATTTCAAAGCAAAGTTTTCTCACCACATGCTTTCAGCAGTCTTACTGATCAACCTTCTTAGGTCAGGACCCTTCCCTAGCCCAACAGCTGCTTACTTTGTCTCTTCAGGAGCAGTGAATTAGTGAGCAGAGAAAGAAAGAGAGGGGAGGTCCCTGGGGGGTGTTTGTCACTCTTTTTTTTTATAGTTTCAGTCCCCCTCTTGAAATACATTTCCAGCTGGGTACCAGGAGACAAAAAAATCTGTGTGGATGGATGTTCCCTGTTGATTCTTTTTCCTCACCTCCTTGAGCTTCCTTTATTTCCCTTCCTGTTTGATTACTGTATTTACTGCTTAAATGCAAATTAAGCACACATTCCTTTGTTTCAGACTGCTCTATTTGCCAGCCTCAGTTCTGAAAATGTGTTCATAACACTATTCAGTGGAATCTTATAATGTCACATACAATGTTGCCACCTATATTTTATCAGGACGATACTGATCAGCAAAAATTAGTTTTCAAATGATACCTTTCAAGGCATACTTTGTACAAAGATTATTGTAATAGTGTGTGGAATGTGAATACAGGGGTACCTTCTGTCACAGATGTAATGGTTTAATGCAGTGAAAAAATGTTTGACGGTTGAGTTAACATCATACATTCATCCATTTATCCTGATACACAACAACAAATAATTCTATCTTGCAATAAAAAGTCAACCTCATGAGGTCTTGAGATTATATACAGTTTTCATTATTCTTAGCTCTAAAATATCAGACTTCAGAAGGATGTTTAAATGTATTTCAGTCTACATTCTGCTGCTCTTTCAAGGAAGACCTCTTAACTTTCTTTAAATATAGCAATTTTAGATAATTACGACAAAATTCTGAGCTACTTATTCAGCCAAAACTCTCGTTGGGAGTTTTGCCTGAGGGGATAAAGCAAAGGACTTCAAGATTTAATTCATCTCCATTTTAGTGTTCTTATGAAAAGAGACTGAACTCTTCCCTCTGTTCTCATGTCAAGAGTATTAATTAACCCACTTCTATCCTTGCTGTTTCTTTTCTGAATACACCTGTCTTGTCTTGTCTTGTTCTCTGTCCTTGACTGTATAAATGGGAAATCTCAATTTAGAAGTAGAAAGTTTATTTTATCTCTGTATTTGGCACTGATGCAGTTCTGGAATACTGTGTCCAGTTTGGATGTCTGCAATTCAGGAAGCATGTTGATAAATTGGAGAGTCTTCAGAGAAGAGCCATAGAATGATTAAAGGAGTAATGATGGATTTAAGGATCTCAATCTATTTAGCTTAACAAAGAGAATGCTGGGGGTCACTTGACTAGAATCTGAGAGTACTTATATGGGAAACAAATGTTTTATAATTGGCTCTTCAATGTAGAAGAGAGAGGTGTAACAAACTAAGAGCTGGAAGTTGATGCTTGACAAATTCAGACTGAAAATAAGGTGTAGCTTTTTAATATAAAAGGTAATTAATCATTGGAACAATTTATGAAGGGTCACAGTGAATTCTATGTAGTATATTGGAAAAATCAAGTTCCTTTTACCTCTTGGCAATTTTACCCTTTCTTAAGATCCAGCACCTTCAGATTTGCCCATCTTCCCTGCCACCATGCTCAATAGCTCCTGTCTCCCAACCCACATCAGTTTCTTCTATCCTCAATCAGACCACACCTAACTGTTCCTTCCCTCTCCTTTCCTCAGCTAGTTTCCTACTGCCCTGCGATCAGCACAGCATAAATGTTAACATTTCAATTTTGATAATGTATGTTTCAGAATTAATGAGATGTATTGGAAAGCTCATACCTTTTTGTGCCTATTTTTCTATACATGCAAACTCACTGAGACAACACTTCTCAGATCACGCTTAAATTTCTCTATTTTCTAATTAACTTTAGAATTATATAACACATGTAATGGAATGTACCTAAAAGTTTTGGAAAATTATCTTGTTTGCTGTGTGGCAGAGCTGCTTGTTCATAAGTCAAGAAAGAAACCCATACAAGAAGAAAAATCAAAAGACTTAGCTCATGGAGCACATATAATTCCTGTTCTCGATTGCTAAAGTAGCTTAGCTCGGTGGTTCCCAAACTTTTTTCCTCCAAGGACCCTTTTGGCATTTAACTAGATTTCCAAGGCCCATTTTATTTTGTATATATCAATTTTCTGTTATTATTATTCTATTGTCCTTTAGGTTAGTTTATTAGTTACAGTACTTTTTTGTAATTAAGACTCAAAGGAGCCAAAAGTAAACAGTCTGCAATTATTACAAGTTATCACATCACCATTATTTTCACTTTAACTGAACTAGTCGAGGAATGAATACCTCTGAAGGACTCTTAGAGTCCTGGGGAACCCTGCTTTGGAAACCACTGCCTTTACTGAAACAGATAATGTAAAGAAATGTTCACATTAATCAGAAAAGGAAGTGCTTACTGAATCTATTCTCTTCCCTATTTTGATGTAGCATTTATATCACCAACCTCACCTTTCTTAATCAGACACTGAACAGAATGTCCTCAAAGCTCACATTCTAATACAAAAAAAAGTAAAAAAGAAAACAAGCCAATTCTTGCTGTCACATTCAACAAACCACTATATTTTTCTTTTGAGCAACTTGGAATTCAAGTGTCTGTGCCTGCTTAATGCATTAGTATATTTTTCCTACTTTGTTTACTATTTTAGTCCTACCAGAGGGCAAAGAAGGAGTGACAGGAAAGCTAAAGGATATACAATGACGGAGATCCATTAAAAACCTTCCTGGAAGGTAGCATTGCTAATCAAAGGTTTGAGGTTTGCACATTTTGTGGTCATTTACAGATGTGTGAAGTGTTATCATTCTGACTGGTAGTATTTTACACCCACTTTGGTGCAAGTGCAAATAACTACACAAGGTGCAAGACAGTACAAAATGAAATTCTCCTTAAGAGGCAGAATGCTATCTGGAACTCTCCAGTATCTTGATGAGAGTATAGTTTGTGACACTGTTGTATATGTTGCAGCTAGAACTTGTTGGAAAATGTTTTTTTCTGCAGAAAATTTGGACTTTGTTTGTTTAAAAAAAAATTTTGTTTAGGCAAACTGAAAACTTTTAACTAAAAACTGCCAAAACCCCAAAACTGTTCTTTATAACAAAATCTAAAATTTTCTCAGAAATCAAACACTTTCCATGCAACTTCACTGAGTAGAAAACTTAATTTTCCATCAATTTTTTTGCAGAACACTTTCAAACAGCCCAAGCTGTGGCATACTACCTACTGCATAGCCATCCAGCTCAGCTGGTTGATGCATGAATGGGCATGGAGTGATGACTTCCAACTTATTGCCCCACCTTGGCATTTTTTTGAGGCACATGGAAACTATGAGCTACTGGCAATGTATCCAAGCATTGCATGACTTTACTATGAGGTTGCTAGGATGCTGAGCTACACCAATATGTGCTCAGCTACAGCACTTAGTAGCACACCAAGCATGTGACTCGGGAACCTGGTTAATGTGCTTCAGCTGTTGGGTCCTATTAGCTGAAGCAGTAAGTGTATCCCAATGTACATGTCTCCAATCATGATGCTTGTACCAGAGCCTCCAGATACTCCTGCTTCAATCATCCACAGCCCACCAACCATCCTCATATCTGCCGCAGAACATTCACCTCCTCTTGCCATCTTCCAGTCACCTGTCACCTTCAAGTCAGGAGAAGATAAATTTCCCTGCCCTCTGTTGACTTATGACTGTAGTCATCCTTCACACTATAAAACAGTTGTTAAAAGCTCCTCATTTGAGATTAAAGTAAGTAAATAATTTTTTCTGATCCCGTTACTTCTTTGTACTTTTTTTAGCTTTGTAAGACACACCTTAAAGATATTACATATTATTCAGATATAGAAAACAAAGACATTTATTTTAAGAAGAAAAAATAGCTGCCCGTTGCAGATTCCTGAATCACTGTCCACCCCCCTATGCTTTAAATTACACATTACACAGTGTTTCTTTGAACACTGCATGAGATTCCTATTAAAATATAGGGTATGAGTAATATATGAATAGGACCCTATGTTTTGATATTGCATCAATTTTCTCTTTTCTTTAGCTATTATAGCATAGCTTATCATGGCTCTTGTTTAAACAAGATCTTTGTTCTCATTCAGTGATTAGAATAATGCATAATTATTCTTCTTTTCTGTTGTTCTCCTATCTGATCTGACCTTCAAATGTCAACTTACTACTACTTGATCAGGCATATAATATGTACCTTGACTCATTTACCTGAAGCTAAATTAGACAAAGGTCCTTTCATGATTCAAGCCTTGTGTTAACAAATCATATTGTATCCATGATTTAGCTGCTCTATACCAAAGAAAAAAGAGATATTTTAGACAATATTAGCATTTTTTTCATCTGATCTCAAATAAAAGTGACAGAAACACAGACAATGCAGCTTACAGCACAAAGACAAATGTAATA
>ML675601.1:12817889-13028924 GCA_007922155.1 Mesoclemmys tuberculata
AGCTCCAATGCAAAGTATCCCTCACAGTATGTAAAGTTTCACATAACATTAGTTTTCTTATTTTATTTAGATTTAATGACATATTTATTATATATTTTCTTTTTACCTGTATAAGTTTTATGTTTTTCAATAGGAAATTCTTTCCAGAATAGGTCCATGAAGTGCCACTATAAAAGATCTTGCAAATTGTAACACATTATAGAACAGAACAGGAGAGATTTGATTATAGAATCATAGAAGTGTAGGCCTGGAATGGACTTCAAGTGGTCTTATAGTCTAGTCGCTGGCACACAAGGCAGCCGTGAATATTATCTAGACCATCCGTGGCAGTTGTTTGTCTAACGTGCTCTTAAGAATCTCTAAGGGTGGAGATTCTACAACCTCCCTAGGTAATTTATTCCAGTGCTTAAGTACCCTGACAGTTAGGAAGGTTTTCCTAATGTCCAATATAAACTGTTTTTTGTGAAAATTAAAATTGATATTTTAAATATTTTCAGAGCTATTTTTAAGTCTACATGTATCTCTCAGAATCAAAAGGCTTATGGAAAACTTACTGGCCCTGTTCTCCTCTCCCAAAGAGCAGTGCAAAGCAGGAATATTTAACCCCCTGATGTCAACTAAGTTACAGAGATGTAAACATGGTGTGAGAGGTGAACTAGGGTTTCAAAAACTTAACTGTGCATTCTAATTTGAGATATGTCTGTCAGTCAAGATCTTTCTTTAGCATCCATAATCATTATTAGTGAATTTATCTTCAGAGCAGGCCTGTCACTTACAGAAATGTTAACCAGAGTTGTGTGAATAACTGATTTTTTTTTTTTTTTGAAAATCATTTCGGGTCAACCCAAAACTGATTTTTTTGTGGGGGTGGGGGGAACATCAAGGAAAGGGGGAGGGAGAGGGCCATTTTATTTAGTCTGAAACAAAACATTTCACTTAGATTTCACAGTTTCTTTAACCTTTCAAAAATAAATAAGAGCAAATGAAGAGCTAGAGTCTCAAGGGACTTCGGTGTAGAGCTCTATGTATAATAGATTATTTTGGTTGGCTGTCAATTATAAAAAAATTCCATCTCTAATATTTTAAACAAAAATTTAAAAAAATCATTTCAGGTCAAACTCAATGAAATTTTTCAGTGAATCAAAAAGCTTTAAAACAACAAACAAACACACAAAAAAATAAACCCCAAACAAACAAAAGATTTCAGGCCTTTTGGAAAAAAACAAAGTGGAAAGGAGGGTTCAATCCCTCCCCACCTGATGTGGAGAAGGAATTTGAACTTGGGTCTCCTACCACTCAGAGAATGCTCTAGCTTATTCTTGCTGTTTTCTTGACCTAAAGATTATACCTTGTCATCATGAATGGATTGCCACTAAGAATGACAGTGAATATTAATTGGGCTAGCATGTGAGAATAACTATATAGCATGGTGATTGGGGATGATCCTCTGGGAGCAGGGACCTTCTGGGTTCTAGTCCCTGTGCCAATTAATATTTAATTATTTGTACAAAGTTGGAACAGTTTCAACAGAAGAGATTGCAACCCACTGTGGTATAGCCTGAGAACTTGGTTCAAATCCTGCTTTGGGTTTAAACCTGGGCCAGCCACAACCCAAATCAGTGCCCAGGCTATTTGGCATAAGGAAGGCAGTGACTCCCCTTCTTTTGTGAATGGCATCTAAATCACCTTGTGAATCTAGCCAGAAAAATGAAAACACTTCTTTTCAGAATGACCTATTTTGACATTTTTGAATTTTTTTCTTAGATCACAAAAACTTGCTGAAATTGGCAAGTATTTGCAAAATGTTTCAATTGAACCAAATCTGATTTTTTTTTTTTTTTTTTTTTTTAGGGAAAAAAAATGTGGGCCACAAAATTTTACCCAGTCTTTTTTTATATGTGGGGAACTCATGTACAAAGTGTAAATATGATGCCCACAGTCATATAGGATGTATATGGAACTAAATTATGCTGAGTCCCAGTTCAATGCCTTAATCGTAAAATGGCCTTCTTCCTACGTTTTCCTTGGCTCTCTTCTCTTGTTTTCCTATTTATCTGGGACCTTTGTATGACAATGTGCACTTTGTTTACTAGAGCTGGTCAAATTTTTTGTTAAAATTATTTTTGTGGAAAATGGCTTTTCAAAAACCTGCAAGAAACTAAGTTTTTGAAAATATTTGTTTCCTGTGTAACTTTTCAGCATTGATTAAAATATATATGGAAAATCATAGATGCTTTTTTAATTACTAAAAGTCCAGGTTTCAGTAAATATGTTTTAGATTGATGGTTTTGATTGAGAGCAATTATGAAAAATTAATTCACTTTTAACCCTGAAAAATAGAAATGACTGACTCATTTTTAGTTTCCATCAGCTCTGTTTACTCCCTCATTATTTGAAACAACATAGTTCTGTTTTTCTTCAAATTTACCTGCTCTGGGGATGGTTAGAATTCCTCAGTGGCTTATGACTTCCATGGATTAAAGAACTCTAAAACAAGAAAGAATAAACCACTGGGACGTATATAGTTAGAAGGCTCACTAGTGGAAGGATGATCCCAGCTAAGTGTTGGAGAAGGGCAGGCCTTGCTGACCTCCTATAATTAATGAACCATACTTGTCTTTTAATTTTTATTATTCAAAGGTAATCATTTTACTATAGCGGTTGCTTCCATCATACATCAAATGAATGTGTGTGGGATAATAGTTTGTTAGCTGTGGCACACTCCATGCTAGTTTTTGTTCTTTTCTGTGATAGCCCTGTTGGCCACCACTTCTGACATATCCTCACTTCTTTCTGGCACGAGCATAAGACGACATGACAAACGACTCAGAATAAAATGTAAGTCAGTGAGTTGTCAGTGATAAATACGCATTCTATTCACTTTCACCTAAGTATACATGCCAGTGGTGCAGTGTACTATTCCACTCTTCAACAACCAATAACTGAGATTCTGCTTTCTTTTTCACACTCTCATAATTCCTAGGAATGGCTCTGAAGGGTGGAAACATTGTTTGAGAAAAAACACAAACTGTTTTGGCTGTCAGTAAGTGGTCCAGTAATCTCTCAAATCCCACTTACTCAAACATGAAAACGGTTGGTTGAAAACTAAGCATTAAAAAGTGGTCCTAGAGTTCATCAGAAATGCCAACTTTTCTGTGAGAAATATTAAAGAAGTCATATTTTTACTTCTATAGTAACTTCACACTAAAAAAATGGCTTTTTTTTACAAATAAATTAATTCATAATTTTGGAAATCTTTTTTGGGGGTAAAAAAATGTCTGTTTTCAATTTGAAAACAAGGTTTTGGTAAAAATGTGGGGGTTTTCAGGTGGGAAATTTTAGTTTATGGCTTCCAATTTTTGTCAAAAAAACCCTAAACCATTGTCAAATTATTATTGATGAAAAATTTCATTTTTTGATGAAAAGCCATCATCTGCCTTTAATTTAATTTTCAGCCCAGTTCTAGTGAGTCTCCCTTATGCTTTGGTAAACTTCTTTCCCATTATATAACGGATTAAATCTACTATTTTTTTTTCCAGTAAGAAAAATATGGCCCTTTGTCCAACAATCCCCTCAGATCACACTAAGATATTAAAGAAGTAAAAATGCCATCTCCATCTTATGCCTCTCTGCATTGGCTGCTTCCCATTCCTTCAAGTATGTTGGGACTATGTTTGGATTCGGGGTTCGGATTGTGTGAAGCTCCTCTTAAGACTCTTGTGATTTAATATTGGAAACTTGACTGGGAGTTAATGATGACAGAATGCTTAGCTTATATTATTTTAACTTCTGCTAATTCTACTTCAAGAGCTGATCTGACAATGAGAAGGGCAGAGTGGTTAAGGGTGTTGGGCAGCTTTGAAGGGACCATATGTACCCAGGAGTGGTTGTCAAGATCAATGGAAATATTAAAGTTTAATAGTTTAGCATGGACAAAAACCTTTTCCATTCCTGGTAGGTGGTCGCCAACTTCACATTTCCTTCCCCCAGTTAAAACAATGAAGAGAGAATTCAACAAGTTTAAACTCATCTGTTTTTCTACCCTTTTTATGTTTTTTCTCTACGCAGAGGCGACTATAGGCCCATTATCATCAAATTAGTGATTTTGGTAACAATGGACCAACTTTTTCTTCTGCGTAGGGGGAAAAAACCCTGCTTGGGTATTGTGTAGAGTATGTACCAATTAAATGGCAGATTGGTGGGAATTTTTTTCAAAATATTAAGATACTGATGTGATTTTTTTTTTGTTTGTGCATGATAATTTTTGGGAGTTTCTGAACTGCTATAGTTGGAGCAATCTCACTCTAAAAATCGAATTTAAGAAACATTGGATTTTGAATGTGACTACAGGTACTGCTTTAATTATCATCCCTGTCACTATTACTACTTTCATCTTTTCTCAACCGCTGCATAAAGTAAAATGATCTGAACCAATGGCTCAGGGAAAGTGGGTAATATAACCTACAGTATTTCTGAACCAGTTTGGCCTGGCTCTTATTTTGTCATTAAGTCAGCTGGAATACTCCAGGTACATGATACTGTAAACTGCAGCCTTTCTTCTCATCCAGTGGAAGTGCTAATCCTAGAATTTTCACTTGGAAAGATTTGGCTATTGATTTATTTTGTTTGAACGAGGCAGCAATAACATAAGAATTAGTCCAGGGAAAAGCCACTAGTATTAGTTTAATGAATCACTGTAAATTATTTTATCCGCAATCCCCGAGCTATCAATTCTGATAATTTTACTCAGCTACTGAAAGGTGGGAGAAGTGCTTTGGAAAAAGAATATCAAAATGTCTCCCCTTTTTAAAATGTTCCTTCTCCCATTTGGGGCTTTACCCCCGCTTCAGGATAAAGTGACAACGTCCGTTTGTGGTTGTGATACGTGCACCCTCATGGTGTGATTGTGTGTCATTCATGTTCACCATTTAGTGTAATGCAAAGTATGTCATGTAATATGTTTTTGGAATGCTCATGACATGCTGAACATTATTATTATAGTAGTATGTTTCTTGCAGTATCTTTCAATGGAAAAGTTTTGACCAGTCCTAATAAGCTCCTTCCCCCAAATGCAGTTAGTATAGCAAGACAGCCTATCACGAACAAAAGACTGGTGTATACAGTAGTGGTAGTCACAGCAGATGGTGAAGACACAGGTCTGTCAGTACAAATGGCAGAGTTGGTATATGAGGCCCTGCACAGTGATTTAAGAATGACAATCACTTTTTCCACCTGTGTGGTGTGATTGTTATCTGATCATATATTGGTGCAGGAAGCCCATTGATCAATATTAGTATATTCCTACCGCTGTTTTCTGCCAATTCAATCATTAGGTTGAGAAGTATTTGATGAACAGTTTGAGAGTGACCAGCTTATTGTTAGCTGCACTAGAAAATGAAATAAATAATGCTGCTATATACTTAATCTCTTGCTATTGTCACTTGAACAACTTTACTGTTTTGATAAAAGATTTAGACATTGAAGCATAGTTTACAAAACTGATTGCCTAATCTTAGGCTCTCAAATCCTTATTTACATATTTAAATAAATTGCTTGATTTTCAAAAAGTCCTGAGTGTGCGCAGGAGCTCCCACTGACTTCAGGCTATTTATCTAGGCACATATGTATGGATTTAAAGACCCAAACATTGGCACCCATTTCTTTAAGTGTTATCCTAAATGCCCGAGAGCTGTAATAAACAATTTTTGAATAAACCTCACCTAAAATTCCATTAATCTCTCATTCTTCAATATCCTTCTTACCTCTGTCAATGAACATCAGATATGGGACCTGAATTTCGATGGTCACCACAAAGTCATTTACACTGTATGAATAGGTATAAAGTGGAGTAAAAGGCTACCGTTTGGATTTGATAACATTTTTACACCCATTCTGCAAAAGTGTAAATTATTGCATAAAGAGGCTAGTGGAATTTTAAAGACAAATAACAAAAAATGTTTTATGGATGTGCATTTAAATGAAACAACCACATACACAGAGCACCATCAGAATCTTGGGCAGAACTTTGTTTTCTATGGATGTTGCAAAATTGCTCCAATACAAAATGGAAATAAAGGAAAAAAGTGAATGACACACTAATAAAAATGATTATGCTAATAGATACACACTCTAACTTCAACGGGAATAAGCTATAAACAAGCACTAACAAAAACAATTTGCCAGCAACTGTCTAACCTGGCTATAGATAGCAAATATTTTATGGCCAGTTGGTTTTGGTATCATGCCACTGTCTGAATCCTCTCACATTTCCATTGTCTCCAATCCTGGTGCAAACATAAAAACATACACTAGTTCTCTTAAAGGTGAATTGCAAACCCTTTTTAAAAACGTTACTTAATAGTCCAAAATATCAACAATTGTTTCAAGCAGCCTCTAACTTCCTATTCACAATGAACTGAGAGAATTTAGAATATGTTTAACTACTTGATTAGCTTTGTAATTCATAATTCCCCCCTCACTTAATTGCAGGCACATCATTAGAGACTGGATTGAAGTGAAAGGTCTCTTTTCAAATGAGGCCACAAATTATAAAATACAAATGTGTTTCCCATCTTAAACAAAATATTAAACAAATAATGTATCCTTCACTTACCATCTAAGCTATGATTTCAGGTTGGGAGTATGTCTAGTAGTTAGATGGGGGTACTATGTGTCACCATTCCTAGACTTGGTGTCCTGACTACCACTCATTCGGTATGTGTCTGTGGAAGAAGTGGACAAATTTTTTCTGATCAATAGTAAATTTGCCAAAATATGCAGTCGTGGGGCAACCAACATTATTTGTGAATTTGGCAAATAGCTTTGGCTGAACAAAAAAAATCAAAACAAACAAATTGAAACTGTTTGCTTTGACATTGTTAGATTTTGTTTAACCTGATTTTTTTTTTTCTTTTTCTTTTTTTTTTTTTTTTTTTTTTTTTTTTTGAAGGGGCAAGGAGTGGCAATGAATTTTCAGCAAAAAAACAAACAAACAAAAAACAATTTTGCTTTGATGCAAACCACTACAAGGAGGAGGGATTTTTTTGGTCTGACCACCCATCAAAAATGATTAATTTGATCTGCTTTAGTCCTTACATCTTTTCTCTTACAAATTGAGATTAAATAATATTTACAATAATGTTAAAGTGTTTTGTGAGGTCTAAATAGTTAGAGCCAGATCCTGAGCTTCTGTAAACAGGCATAACTCCAGTGAAGCATAGGATCTCATCCTTCAGGTTTGTAAAGCACTTTGCAATCCATAAATAAAAATGTTAACTAAATGCAAATAATGCTTCAGTTTCCCATGGAAGAGCTGATGACATTACAGTTACCTAAACCAGAACAAGGAGCACTTATGTTTCTTGGTGGAACATTTATTTCCTAACAGCTATGTCTGTGGATGTGTTCATACTTATGGAGAGGCCTCTCTGCTTCCTCAGTGCTCTGAACTTGCTTCTTTGATAGAAGATTACACATTGTAGTGTTTCAGTAAATGACTGTCTGGAAAGGTTTTATGTTGCGATAATAGTTTTCTCAAACACCATTTAGATCTTTAATTTCTTCTGTAATGGGAGCTGCCAATAGATTGAGGATGCATCTAGAAAGTAACTTTTTGAGTTCAGTTTTATAAACTGAAATGACAGAATGGCCATTTTTATTTTCAGATTGCATGCTTTGTTTCTCAAAGAAGTAAGCAATTGGATGAAATCTAATTGAATTTATTTTGATACCTGAGTATTAGACCTACAGTCCAGTTGTTTTGTCAATTGCAACAAAACAGCCTATCACAAGAGCAGTAAAAATGAAGATTACTCATATTTCTCATATTGAGTATTGCAGATTTTGCACACAGTTTTCCAAGGCTTCCTCTTCAAGTGTGTTATGTTGGTCTTCGTCTCTCTATTGGTCCTTGCTCTCCAATTCTTTATGTATTGCTTTCTTCTTAGGCTATAGGAAAGTAGGGCCACTGAGTTGACCGTTCATGATTGAAGTATCTTGACATGTTCGTTCATTCACTCGTTCATTTGTGGTGTATTTGTGTATTTAGGTTAAAGAAGGCAAGGTAAAAGAAGTGTGCCTTAGAGTTTGTGGGGAGGTTTATGATAGTGCTTAATTCTTATGGGAGTTTGTTTCAAAGTGTCAGACCAGTCCCAAGAAAGCTCACATTCCTGCACAGATTATCGATATCCTTTTAGTAGAGCATTCTGAGACTGATGAGTGGATTTACCAACTGTGGCCCTTATCTCAGAGGTTTAAGGGGATCTTTTAGATATGCTGGGCCTAAGCCATTGACCACATTTACATTAAGGACTCAGAGCTTGAGCTTTTCTTGTTATTCTGTGCGAAGCCAACATAGATAGCAGGAAACCAGTCTGAGGAAATGCACTGCACTGTTTTTTACCAGTTGGAGTGTGTTAAGATATGAGGGTTTTATGCCCAGGTATGTTATATTGCTTTAGTCAAGATAGGAGGTAACACAGTTATATATAACTGAGAATAGGTCATTGTCCTCTCAGGAAGGGGTGGAGACACCTAGCTGCTGGACAGTTTAAAGTAAGTCCTCCCTAAAATGACATGTTTTTTCAGGAATTAGGCCTTAGATAGAGTGCCTGTCCCAGACGATTTACTTTCTTTGTATGTTTAGTCAATTTAATAGGCCCAGAACTGGACTGGGTCCCTTTAATATAAATATTGAATAATGATTATCTGAATTCCATTGAATATCTTCGTTTTCAGCACTTTATGAAAGCATTGTGCTCAGGACATAAGCAAGCCATTGGCTATGTGAGACTAAGCAAAAAAATAAAATGAAATAAAATAAAATAAAATAAAATAAAGGTCCCATGGGGCAGATCATTACATAAATATCCATTCTGATACTAGATACTAAACTAAGATTATCTGTTGTTATCCACTATCAGTATTCCTAAGAAACATAAGAATTACTATTCTAGGTCAAAACAGTGCATTTAGTACAGTATCTTGTTACTGACAATGTCCAATATTATATGCCTCAGAGAAAGATGCAAGAAAATCCGCAAACTAGGAATTTATAGTATAGTCTGAATATTTCTGTTAGCCCTATACATTGCAAATCCTGCTAAATAGTTGGTCTTGTTATCATGTGACAATGGTTTTCACTGCTTAATTGTATGTTATGTAGAAAAGTATTTCTTTTTATCCTTTTTTCCCTATTTTAATTCCTAAATTATTTTGACCAACATCCTTTTTTTCCCCCTAGATTTATGCTTTGACCAATTATTCCTTTCTTATAATGAAATGATTTTCAGTTAAATATCAAGGTGCACTAAAACTGAAAATTCATATGAAATATGTGATTCATCAACATTTGATCTCTCCTTCCTTCCCACAGGAACGATTTATAGAGGACTATCTGGGAAGTTCCCCTCTGTCCTTCCTTAGATTCTTTTTACATTTTAAAAAAGGCAGAACAGTGGAACAAAGCAGAGGAGTTTCTGTGAGACCTGGCAATTAATAGAACAGGTACAGATTACACAAAAGGAGCTGACAAAATGGCAAATATTTTTATTAAAAAATTGTGAAAATATGCACCATTTTCATCTAATGTCAGTTGGCTCCAAAAATTCTCTTTTGTAAAATTTTCTGGAAAGAGTGTTTTCATGTCAAAGCATACAAGACATATGATATTATGTTAGAACTTTGGCAGGAAATAAATTGAAAATCAAAATGTCAACATTTTCATTCAAAAGTTGATCCATGTCATGAACAAAATCCTATGAGATGTCATTGGGGGAAGGAAGTTACAAAATTGGATCAACTTTACAAAATCAAAATGAAATGAGACAATGTACTTTGAGATTTTCTGGTAAATGTTCAATTTAGGCCTACGGGCCATTTCCTCTCAGTTGATAGGGTGGAAGAGTGTGGTTTTTTTCAAAAGCTTTATTTGTTTATTTGGATTTGCATGTTTCACTTCTCATCAGAAAGCTGACTGGCTTGTGGCTTTACCATATTGATCCCTAATTAATTAACTAAACAAATTATTAGTCTTTATTTAATCAGCTATAAAGATGGATCATTTAGATTATGTATATTTTTCATGTAGTGTTTCTGTATCGGTGGAGCAGGTGTGGTAGTTTGCAGCATGAGTCCCAATGTCTTGCAGTCCCCTCCTTAAGAATTATGTCTTCATTTCATGTTCTCCGGTAACTGCTTTAAATATTTTGATACTTTGAAATAAACATTTCATATAAGTTTCTTTAATTTTTGTAATTGCAGTTAATCGTCATTTACATCACTCTCATGACAAAAAAAAATCTTGTTTAGATAGAATTATCACAGCAGAAGCCATGTTGCCGGAAGCTGCCCCATGAATTTTCTTGAAGATCACAGGTTATTCAGCATTTCCCTCCACTAGTCACTCAGGGATGGCGTTGAGGGTCTTGTAAACTACAGCCATATGTCTGTTGATGTTTGGGGAGTGGGGCTTGATTTCAGTTTCCTGTTTATAGGTGACAATACTGTATTGGTGGCCTAGTTCCCAAGTTTCCTCGGTGCTGACTAAGCGTAGCTGTGTTCACCCAACTTCTGCACAGCTAATGTGACTTCTAGCCAAAAAGAGGTGTAGACCCAATAGCCTGAGAGTGTGGTCTGATCTACAGGAAAAGGGATTCCTGCATTTTAATCCCAGTTTAATCTGATTCTCATTTGGATTGCTCAAATCACTTAAGGTATATCTAAACAGGGATAAAAGACCCACAACACAGCATGGATGGCCAGAGTTAGCTGACTCGGGGCTGTAGGAATTAAAATCCGAAATGGTTACAAGAGAAATAAAATGCTTTTGAATAGCTAAAATTTGACCAGGGTAAAATCCTTACCACATCTTCCCAGCAACATTGCTGACCAAAATTTCAGGTCAGAAGCTTCCCCAAAGTCAAAGGGCTGGTTCTTTTGTCGTCTTAGGTGAGAAATAGGGAAAGTTAGATCTGTTGGGGTATCTTTGCTCCTCACTTTTATAGTCTAGTAACACTTCGAAGTGAATTCTCCCGAGAATTACCCCGAAAAGCAAAGTTAAAAACATTAAAGAAGATTATGTGGAATCTGGTGGTGAGTGTAGCTCCAGGCTCTGTCTTCTCCTCTGTGTATGTTGAAATGCAGATTTGCCTTGTCTCTTGCCATTTCCCCCTCTTGCTGCTTCAAAGGACCCTATTTACTATTTCTATGTAAATTGAGGTAAACATATGTGTGTTTAGGGTAGACCTGTTTAATAATGTTTTCCTAAGCACAGCTGTGTGATTCTGAACATTTGCTAACATCATAATGGGGGAATTCATAAATATATTATGTTGCCATATTATTATTGACCAACAACTTTGTAAGTTTTTAAGTTTAGTCTGTAAGGCATATTTTATACAAAACTTATTACACTGTTTTGACGGGTATGAATTTAGAGGTGCCTTTGGTCACACCTTCCCTTGTATGAGACTGTTCCCCAACCTTAGTCTCTAGGAAGCCAGATCCTGCAATCTGCTAAGCATTCACATCACCCATTGAAACCCATGGGAATTGTCTTATATGATTGGGATCTTCTGAACCTTAGCTGAGGAATAGTTCCCCAGGGGAAGCCCAGGCTCCTGGATATTCTGTTCCTTTTCTACCTGGTTGTGGGGAGTGTGGCCTGGGACTGTAAAAGAGCTGTTTATCTGAGCTAACATAAGATGTTTGTCTGACCTTGCTGCTATCAAAGGATGAGACTCCTTTGGACTCCTAGTGGTTGTGGAATGAGCTGAGCAGATCTGATTTCTGTGCGCCATCCACCCCACCATGTGCTTTACTATGCAGAGGACTGGACAGGACCTCCTGGAGCTGGACTGTTCCAAAGCAGCCCTGAGTGGATCACAGTGAGTGAGAAACAACACCTGGCACCTAGGAGGAAGGAGTGAGACGTGGGACATAGAGGGATTTCCCCTGAGCCAAGTGGAGGAGAATCTGTGAATTCATGGGAGGGAGGCACAGTGGAGAGCAGGGAGTCTTGGGGATGAGATCTAGAAGCAGAGTTCAGAGAAATTTTGGGATTAACCAGTAAAGGTAAATGGGGAAATCGGGGCTTCAAAGACAACTGAGGCTGGGGGAAGTAGTAATCTGGCGTTTCCAGCAGGGTGGTCAGGAGGGAGCTGCTGAGGAAGGGAGCAACAATGGTTGATGGGTGGGAGGGAAAAGTGAGAGAGGTTCCCTAAATTGGGGGATGGAAATTGGGATGGGGCCAGTTGAGAGGAGGTGGGATCTTGCTGGCTGTTTCTGGGGTACTGTGTAGTCTGGGATGGGTCCATAGATCAGTGAGACCTGAATATCACTTCCTCTTGCGTCGTCTTTGTCTCTCACAGGCACTGACTGAGGAGCTCTGCACCCAGTTCCTTCATCTCCAAGTGCATCTTCAGGTACCAGGACCCTGTTGGGATGGTGCTGAATTACTATCAATCACTGTGGTTGACATAAGTCTGATAAAGCTTGGTAAGTCTGAGAGCTAGAGGATTCTGGGAGTAGGGTCTCTTAGCCTTAAATGGAAAATCACTGAGACTGCCGAACTTGCACTTACCACTGACAAAAGTCATTACTATTTAGCCAGAGGCCCTGTGTGTGTGTAGCTATGCTAATGTGAGAGACCATACGTTATAGTCAGTCAATGGCCAGTTTGCCTAGTGTGGGTGTGTGTAATGGTGAATCTGGCACTAACTGACCTGGTCAACTGACCCTGTTGAACAGCACAACATCAAGTGCCTGAGTGAATATTTGACAATATGTAGATGTCAGCCAATCCCTGTTGTCCCTCCCAAAATTAATTAGAAAAACAAGTTATTTAAAATATTATGATTATTTATAAGTTCTAGCAGAACATATTTTGGGGACATGTGACTCCTTTGAAAAAAGTATAAGTACTGGGGGATACCACATGCCACACATGCCCCAATTAACATTTGAGGTGGGAATTTGAAACCAGAGAGTATTGGGGACCATTAAGCAGATCAAGTACCAAAAAGAAGAGGAGAAACAGTTTTGACCTAGAACTGGTAGCTATACCTGCTTTGTTTGCCAATCATGATACTGTGCAGGGCCAGCATAGTTACTGAGGGTTTATGCTTGGGGAATTGAGGCTTGTTAAGGAGAGGCATTGTGTAACCTTTGCTGTCTACCTGTGATGCCTGTCTTCATAAATAGCTTTGAATTGGAGAAATTGAATCGATGTTTTCACTGGCACTGATAACTAAATGTTGTACCTCAGCTGTGAGCATGTAAATTGATCCCAGCTCATCAAACCTTCCTGCCCATCTTCTCTAATCCCTGTGCTGTTCAGACCCAGGTGCCACTACCCTTCCCAGGTGATCTTCAAACTGTGGCTGTTCCCCTCCATGGCAGAAGGATCAGGAATGGTCATGCTTTCCTAGCTTGGAGGTTGATTTCACTCCAGTAAAATTATGAGGGTCTTATGGGGGGATTACTGTAGGGGCCATAGAGCAGAGTCCAGTGTTGAGATCTGGGGAACAGGCTCTATTCCAGCCTTGCCACTGACTGGCTGTGTGACCTGGGCCAGGACATTCTCCCACTTGGGGTGTGGGTTTCCATTCTCACCAGTCTGTGCCTTTTTCCCTCAGATTAATGCCCACGTTAGTGTCAGCCCCACCCCTCGCTGCACAGTGTAATTCAGGATCCTTCTCTCTCCTTTCAGCAAATTGAAGCTGGCCCTGGATCCAGAGCTGGAATCTCACCTCCTGTGAGCTGCCCTGTGCTGTGTATTCAGCATAGACACAGTGAAGGATAATATCCACATCCAAGTAGGTCATCACTCTACTCCTCTGTGCCAGGAGCAGGAATGGCTCTGCTCCCTGCTTACTTGATTAGCTGGAGTCATTCAGCTAGGGGTGGGGTGGGAGGAGATAAATAGGCTAGGGGATTAATAAAATGGTAGAGGAGGCCCTTTCTTCCAGGGGTGATTACGTTATCCCTTTTTCCACCTTCTTTGCTTTGGCACCTAGAAGCCCAGCTCCCATCCATAGTAGCTGGTCTGTTCCATGCCCTGCTGCATACCACGCCCTCTGCAGATAGCTGTTAAAGGCAAGGATTGAAAAACCAACTATCATCTTGTCATGAGCTCTTGCTAACTGCCTGCGGAAGGATGTGAATGGGAAATGGGGTTTGGAGTCTCCCCCATTCTCACTATAGAATCCTCTGTGATGTTGTATGATTAATTACGACCATGGATATCTTTGTTGCTACCACTGATATATAATCGCAAGAAGTTTAACACAAAGTTTTACACATGTGATGCACTAATGGAAAAGTTACAATCTATCAAATATAATTATCCTGTTTATATGCATGTATCATCTTTTTATCTGAAGTTATGAATATTGACTAGCTAACTGTATTTCAAATGTGTTTGCTAGTGGGGTACACCTACAAAATAATTTCTATACAGTCTTGCCAGCACACTGTGAATGGACTATGTAAGTTAATGGCCCATCAAAGAACACTTAGCTCTTCACAATAGGCCATAGAAGAAGCTCATTCTCAACGAGTTAGCCTTCCTGTGGCTGTGTTAGCCAGACTATGAGAAATGGTTGCTCCTAGGACTTAACAAAACATGTGACTTGCTCATGTGACCCTGGACTCCATCTTGTGCTTGTAATTTTTCACAGAGACTGAAAGCATTCACACACATGGAAGAAGGTATGTAAGGCCCTGGAAGCATCTCCATTTTGCCTCTTTGCTACTCTTATCTCTGGACTTACACTAAAAGGAACATTTTAAACAATGGACTGAGGACATTCCAATCTTTTGGAAGTTACCAGAGAATTTTCAAGCCAGCAATCTTAACCAGGGGAATTGCATTGTTTTAAGCACTAATCACAGGGCAACTAGGGCAGTTTGAGGGGTGTCAGCCTCAAACACTTTGAGAGCCAAGTAATGGCTCTCAGAATAGTCACTGGGTCTTAATGAGACCTGAAATACAGGAAAGTCTTTGTGAAATCAGCTCTTTTCTTCCATGGACATTAATTATAGTGGGGAGGAGATTGTCCTTAGTCTCTTGCTTTGTCCTGCTGGGGAACAGTTCAAGGTTCCTGATCCCCTGAATCTTGAACAGCACATCAGGAAAGAGGCAGTGGATGGGGCCCGCTGTGATTGACCACATATTTCCCCAATCCCATGCTCTATTGGGACAATTACAGGACATAATCCAGAGGATTAGACTATCCTGAAAGCAGCAAAAGACCTGCTTTTAAATCTGAGTGACATATTCCATCTTGACTACCAAGTCTCAGGTCCATGGGTATTAGGAGAAGCTCATTAATACAGTCCCTGTACCAGCCCATTGACCATGACCTGCCTCCTGCCACAGCACATCTGTTTCTGGATCCCGTCCAGAGACAAAGGATACAAAAACAGAATAAAGAAATGGTCTGTCTCCCAAAGAGCTTAAGTTAAATAGAAAGCAAGAGACAAGTGAATACAGACAGGCTGGGGAGCACAAGGAAACAATGGTATACTATTAAAATTAAATAATATTCTCTGTTATTTTTAGTATCTTCAAGTAGCTCAACATCAATTTATTTGATACTGATGTTGCCAAAAGAAACTCTAGGAAGCTATGTTCTTCTGTATCCTATTTTACACCTCCAATGATGGCGATCTGAATAGCTCATCTACTTTACCTTCTACTGACTTAATGTACTATTTCCAACTACACTGAAAAAGGCACTTGCATTTGATTCTGTATCCAGAGCGCCATGGTCTTCCATAAAGGCTGTAACAGTTCTGATTTGACTACTCTATACATCTGACAGCCAAGAGAAAATTAAGAACCACAGAACTGTGGCAGTTGCCTGATCCCACCATGTTCTAAACAATCTCTGATTTGAAACTTATCCAAGAAATTGAATTAAGTACCTGCCGTGAAATGCCTTTATCTGATTGAAAACCCAGCACACTTCTCCCATGTAGTATATGGTGTGACACACCAATGCCTAGGGCACCCACCTGAAAATGCCAGGGTCAGGACAGGCTGTAAAAGGAGAATAGATTCTCCCAGCACTGGTGGGTGACACTGAAGTCAATTTTCCCAACCAGCCACAAACAATGCTTCTGATTCCCCACACTGGTTATCAAGAAGCCACTATACAAATACACACAGCCCCCTTTACTGCATTTCAGTCTCTGGCTCCCAGTCAGACCCTAGGTCCAGTAAAGAGATCAGTTATTTAAACTCTATGCTCTTTACCAAAGAGGTTCCCTCTGATCCCAAAGGATCAGCCATAGTACCAGATCAGTATAAGTTTGGATCTTACCCAAAATACCATGCTGCCAGCCAATCTTTTAGTAACTAAAACTAAAGGTTTATTGTAAAAAGAAAGGAATAAACAATAAGAGAAATGTTAAAGGATTAAAGCAATTAGATACATACAAATGATTTGAAAGTCCATATACATCAGGTTTCTAGAAGAATTGTGGAGTTTGCAGGCTTGTATAGTCCCTCTGGTGTACATACAGTACCTGGATGGGTCTCTGTCCTTTGTTTCACAGCTTCAGTTCAGATGCAGGTGGATTGATCCGGAGGTAGGTAGGTGGCTGAAAGCTGCACATGGTTGAAGACAGACTGACTGAAGACAGACTGAAGACAAAATGGATTCTCAGGCCTCCGCCTTACATATCCTCTGGCCCTTGCCACGCTGCTTGTGGAATTTTACAGGAACCAAAATGGAATCCATAGTCACATGGGCCAGACCTGTTGACTCATCAGGTATATCTCTGGCTACTCCCCCTGGGCCCCCTGCACCTGGGAATGTCTTAATGAGCCATTAAGCAGGCTACTGTTCTGCAGCCAACCTGTCTGAGGCATTACCTAGACAACACAATTTGAAATACTGACACATCAAACATATCCATAACTACCATTACACACGTAACACATGAACATAAACATTATAATCTTATTTAGCACATTATAGCCTTTCTAACAGTACCTGACATGGTGTATCTCACATGAACCACTATGATTTTGACATACTGATGTCAAATAATACAATAAATGCCCCTCCCCCCAATCTAGCCAGTGTGACATCCTCAACACGAGATTGGTGTAGAAGGGAGTAATCAGAGCTCCTGAATACACCTCAAGGGCCCCCCTCAATCTAGTCAGCATGACATATGGAAACAATTATTTGATTCATTGTTTAAAAAATATTGACTGTGAAGAATATTAAACAGAAGTATAATATAGCTTCTGTGTGAGATAGATATTTCAAGAAAATGTGAATTATGAAGACAAAATAGTTTCCTTTGTTTTTGCAGTAAAAAAGAAATACCCACAAGAAATTTGGTATGGAAGAATTTTGTTTTTTTGAAGGGAATGTATCCTCACGGACAATTCTATAATGAAGACTGATGTCTTTGTATAACTTCACTGGACAAATTTTGGGGTATTTACATGGCCCCTATTAGGGTAATATCCATGCATGTCACACTTTTTAATGTATGTATAGTTACAGAACCCCTCTGAGATAAGGACACATTTAGCCACAGAGAGCCTACATGTCTTGGACAGTGATACAAAGGAAGCTTGTGGCAGAGAGAGGACGTGAACCTGGATCTCCCAAGCTAACACCCCAACCACAAGACCAACCTTTGTCTAAAAACATGATTCATACATGTTTAAGTGTAAAACAAAGAGCTTACTGGAGTATTAACATACTTCTCCTACAACTTGAATGTTAGGCATGCTTAGCCTACTGGTCAATGTAAGCCTTTGATTCTGTCATCATTACTAGTCAAGCTTTGTTTAAATAAAATATGAATATTCCAGTTATAGAATTGATTTTCACAGTTATCTGAAGCCACTATTAGCACTGGTCAGATAATGTAAATAAAGTCACAAGTAATTTATGGCAACAGATGCAAGGAATTATATGAATACAACCCTATTTGCTGAATGACTTAAGCAAAGAAAAATGCTCAAAATACCTTAAAAAGAGTGTTGAAATGTGACTAGTTCTGAGGTCCTTACTTAGGCCTTGATTCTGCAAATGTTTAAATGTATTAAACTTCATATGAGTAAAGTTAGACACATGATTAAATGTTTATGGGATTTGGATTAGCTGGTACTCACTTCTTAAGTAGGCAAAACTCCCATTGGCTTCAGTATGGCTGTATAAGAACCTTGGGATCTGATTCTTGATTTGTAAACTAAATAAACTTGATATGAAAAAAAATCACTTGAAAGAGAATATATATGAATCTCCACAATCTCCTTTTAGGTGAAACTTTTCTGAATTAAAGTGCATTTTAAAGGGCTTGGTTTATATTTAGGTTCACTCTCTCTGTTAGGCTCCTTGTCCATTGAAAGACAAAACAAATGACTTTTGATATGTTATAGCATATTTATGGAACAACGGTATTGCTTCTAACAGAAGGAAGTCCTTTAATTTACTTAGAAAGTACAGCAGAGAGAAGTGTATGTTCACATATTTGTTTTCCAAAAAGCTGTTGTTAATTTAAAAAATTGCTGACAAAATAACAGATCTCTAATGTTTCTACAGTGAAATCTATACATAACAGATGATATTTTGAAGGGTCATTATTACATGGTTCTGCCTACTCCACTATTAAGCAAAGAACGAGAAAGATGCAAGCTATTTTTAATCCACTTTTAATTGTGCAAGCATAACTAAACAATGTGAACTAGATATGGCGAAGAATGAATTTATTATGGGTAATGAAGTAGATACAGTATTAATAGAGATTTATCACCATGTCAAGATCTCGTATAAATTGTATAACGTAAAGGGTCCTGTTATGGAATTTTACATATGCACCTAATATTAGCATGTGGTGGAGGGACAGATCCAGAGTCATTCTGCAATAATTATAATTTAGAAATTTTAATTCTTTACACTTTCATAGACTATTGATTGCTGAAATTTATTGTTGATTTTAATCTTGATTTCTGAAGTGAGTGGGTTCTCTGTAGCCTCTCATTTTATTCCTGTACATTTCTAAAATGTCCTTAATTTACATTTCAGGGAGTAGCTCTAAGAAGTTCTTCTGCCCCGCCCCTCCACTTCACTTCTGCACATGGAAACACACATATTCTCTTTAAACCCTTCACAAGTTATCACAATTTATAGCAGGCCTTCCACATAATATGTGGCTATGTAGTGAGATGGAGTGTCCTCCCTCTGACATTGACAGGAAGGAACCACTCCCCATTCCCTGGTGGGTGGAGTCAGGCTAGACCTACCTTTTCCACCAGAAGTAGAGGAGTGGAACAGAAAATATGAGAAGTGGAGCTCCACCTCAGTTGAGAGAGAACCAGTGAAGAAGCTGGATGACACTGCCTTCCTGCTGGCCTCCGCACAAGGGACCAAACTCTGGCAATCCCTGCCTCTGGAGGAATATCCTGAGGAGCTGCTAACAAGCGAATAACCTGAGGAACCACTGGAACTGCTGGCTGGTGGGTACCCTGAGGAGGCTGAGAGCCCATGACTGAAAAAGCCCTATGAACAGGTAGAGGTAGTAAGTAGCCCATGGAAACCAGACATTCATCTGGTTGTGTTGCTGAAACCACAGTCAATGTGTTTTTGCAGGATCCCCACTGACCCAGTGGTGGGATTCCCCACCATTGTTGGGCCCTGTGCTGGGACCCAGTGCAGTAGGGTAGGCCTGGCTATCCTTATCTCCTGCTGCTAACACCACCCCTGGGGTGGCAACATACCCACATTAGGTTAGATAGTCTGTTTGTTTGCTGTCTGTCACAGCCAGAGACCTTGGCCATAGACTGCCCCGCCCAAAGGATTTGAGCTTGACTATTTGCTGTCCGCCAGGGAGCTGGACCATAGCGTGATTTTGTTCTATCCTGCCCTGTGGGCTTGAGCCTGACTCAGTCTGCCCCATCCTCAAGGAGTCTGGCCCCTAGTGTCAAGGGGCCAGAGCCCTAGCATCTTTGCTGACCCTTATCGTGTTAATCCCCTACCAATTGGCTTTCAGCCTCTAGGTGGCACCATGAGGTGGCATGACCTCCCTCCAAGGCTGAAAGGGAAGAACCACTCCAAGTCACTGCAGGCTAATCATTTGTCAACATGTTACACTGCCCATTTCCTACCTTGCTGTAGGAGAGTAGAGTTCTATGTACTGTCAAATAAAACATTAACTAATGAAATATTTTTGACATAATACTCACACTCTTCTAACTTGCATTAGCCCAGTGTGCAGATGAGGAACATAGATTTGTTTTGCAAATGCTGCATTTTCATCAGTGTCAAGTTCAGCAATTATTGATAGAGGTGTTCTTAGTTCCTGATAGGATTTAAATGTTTTGATGATTCTAGCATCCATTAGTTACAGTCACAAGGTGCCATTTACTGGAAGACGTTTTATTTGCACATTTGGATGTGGTTAGGGGCCATAAAAAGGAAGACATTAACTTTTTGCAGCTTCATTTTTCAGTTATAAGAAATTTAAAAATATAACTACTTGGTCAGCTATTAAGTAGGCTTTTTTTATTGTGTTGCCACATTCATGGCTGATTTAGTGTTAACGCATTATGGAATACTCAAGATTTTGAGACTTTCCCAATTAGGAGCAGATTTTTCTCTCTCACCATTCACTCTCTAACACCAGGAGCACAACTATGTAATATTTGCTTATTTTTTCTCTGTGCTGAGATTCAAATGCTTCAAATGGCCCTTTCTACCTCCAAGGATTTCTTTCCCATTGCCACAGCGTATTCCATGATGGATATGTTCCACTGGAACAATGAAACTGTTGGCCAAGAGGGAGAGACTTGAGCCCAGAAGAGAGAATTTTTACAAGTCAAGCCTCATTTATGGAATTTAGTTCCACAGGAGATAAGAAGATCAGAACTAGGCATATTTAGCGCTAAATGCAAAACTCATTTTTGACTTAGTTTTCCATCAGTTCTTTCTACACTCACAGGCACAATCTCTCTCTAACATGAGAGAGCAAACAAATAAAAAGCTCATAAATTAATCAGGCTTATTTATTCTGTATGCTGGGGAGGAAGAGAGAGAAAAAGGTATGCTAGTTATTTCTTTTTATTACTTGTGAGGAACTCTAATAAAACAGTGAAAGAGGCCATTAAGCATCTAGTTTTGTTCCACTCCATCTCCCTCTAGATGCAGGATTAAATCTCTTTAGCTATTTTCCTGAAATTCTCCACCTGTCGCAAGTTTACAGATGCCTTTTATTCTGTCTTCTAAACGTATCTTTCGCATTGGGCACTTTTGCCAGCTCCCTTTTCATGAGGAGGGGAGCAGTTTGTCAACTTCTCACTCAAGTGAGAAAAGTTTTCTTTTTTTTAGAATACCTAGAAATTTTGTTTAAAAAGTAATAATACTGCAGGCAGACACTATAAAATTCTTTTAATTATATACATTATATTACATAACAATAAGCTACTTTTTTCTGTGCATAGAATTATTTTAAATGTTCAAAGTTTAAAATAAAATAAGAGTTAAGAAGCATATTGCCAACCCTAGCATTCAAAACTCATGAGTCAGTACTCAAACAATTGAAATTCACTTAAAAATCTTGAAACAAATTTTTTTTAAAAAGATAATTGTTGGGTTCATTTTTATTTGTCATCTATGCCTTTAGGATGCAGTTGGGTGATGTTTTCAAGCTTTTGATGGCAATCATCAAGGCTAGAACCTTTTTTTTTTTTTCTTTATATGAAAGTTTTGATCTTCACTTAATAACAAGAATCCAGGAGCTGGCCATTTAAAAAAAATCAAATGTTGTGAGACTTGCAACAACATTAGGAGAACAACCAACACCGAGGGCTCATAAAAGCTGGTGAGTTGACCACCCAGGATCAATTGACACTGAAATCTATTTATGCACATAGGTTTGGATTGAGCAATTAGGTTCTGCCCAGGTGACAGCCACAATGTCACACCCTTCTTGTCTACTTCTTTTTTCTATCTTCCCCACCACACAAGAGCATCTTTTCAGCAGACCTTTTGCTTCCCTCTCCCCACGTCCACAGCTGTACAGATCTATAATCTGGGTAAGATTCAGGGCTTTGTACTTCATCTCCCAAAGAACTTGCAATCTAATTTGTACAGTGCCTAAGGCCTTGATCCCTGATTACTATAATACAAATTCCTAAAGGAACATAGAATCATAGAATATTGGAGTTGGAAGGAAACTCAGGAGGTCATCTAGTCCAACCCCCTGCTCAAAGCAGGATTATCCTCAGCTAAATCATCTCGGTGAGAGTTTTGTCAAGCCACAGCTTAAAAACCTCTAAAGATGGAGATGCCACCACCTCCCTAGGTAACCCATTCCAATGCTTCACCACTCTCCCAGTGAAAAGTTTTTTCCTAATGTCCAACCTAGACCTCCCCCACTGCAACTTGAGACCATTGCTCCTTGTTCTGTCATCTGCCACCACTGAAAACAGCCTAGCTCCATCCTCCCTGGAACCCACTTTCAGGTAGTTAAAGGCTGCTATCAAATCCCCCCCATTCTTCTCTTCTGCAGACTAAAAAGGCCTAGTTCCCTCAGCCTCTCCTCATAAGTCTTGTGCTCTAGCCCCCTTATCATTTTTGTTGCCCTCCACTGGACTCTCTCCAACTTGACCACATCCTTTTTCTAGTGGGGGGAGGGGGAAAAACTGGACACAATACTCCAAATGCGGCCTCACCAGTGCTGAATAGAGGGGAATAATCACTTCTCGTGATCTGCTGGCAATGCTCTTACTAATGCAGCCCAATATGCCATTAGCCTTCTTGGCAACCAGGGCACACTGCTGACTCATATCCAGCTTCTTATCCACTGCAACCCCCTGATCCCTTTTTGTAGAACTGCTGCCTAGCTTGTCGGTCCCCAGTCTGTAGCTGTGCATGGGATTCTTCCATCCTAAGTGCAGGACTCTGCACTTGTCCTTGCTGAACCTCATCAGATTTCTTTTGGCCCAAACCTGCAATTTGTTTAGGTCCTTCTGTATCCTATCCCTCCCTTCCAGGGTATTGACCACTCCCCCTAGCTTAGTGTCATCTGCAAACTTGCTGAGGGTACAATCTACCCCCTCTTCCAGATCATTAATGAAAATGTTGAACAAAACCGGCCCCAGGACCAACCCCTGGGGCACTCCACTTGTGACCGGCTGCCAGCTAGACATGGAGCCACTGATCACTACTCATTGAGCCCTATGCTCTAGCCAGTTCTCTATCCATTTATAGTCCATTCATCCAACCCATATTTTTTTAACTTGCTGAAAAGAATATTGTGGGAGGCGATATCAAAAGCTTTGCTAAAGTCAAGGTATATAACGTCCACCGCTTTCCCCACATCCATGGAATCAGTCACCTCTTCATAGAAAGCAATCAGGTTGGTTAGGCATGATTTTCCCTTGGTGAATCCAAGTTGACTGTTCCTGATCACCTTCCTCTCTTTTAAGTGCCTTCAAATGGATTCCTTGAGGACCTGCTTCATGATTTTTCCAGGGATTAAGATGAGGCTGACTGGACTGTAGTTCCCTGGATCCTCTTTCTTCCCTTTCTTGAAGATGGGCACTATATTTGCCTTTTTCCAGTCATCTGGGACCTCCCTCTGTTGCCACAAGCTTTCAAAGATAATAGCCAATGGCTCTGAAATCACATCAGCTAACTCCCTCAGCACCCTCGGGTGCATCGCATCTGACCCCATGGACTCGTGTGTCCAATCTTTCTAAATAGTCCTGGACCTGTTCCTTCAGCACTGTGGGATGTTCTTCTCCTCCCCATTCTGTGCTGCCCAGTGAAGTAGTCTAGGAGCTGACCTTGTCTGTGAAGACAGAGGCAAAAAAGGCATTGAATACCTCAGCTTTCTCCACATTCGCTGTAACTAGGTTGCCTCCCCCATTCTGTAAGGGGCCCACATTTTCCCTAATCTTCCTCTTGTTGCTAACATACCTGTAGAAACCCTTCTTGTTCCCCTTCCCATCCCTTGCTAGCTGCAACTCCAATTGCGCTTTGGCCTTCCTGATTTCATTCCTGCATGTTCGAGCAGTATTTTTATAATCCTCCCTAGTCATCTGACCATGCTTCCACTTCCTGTAAGCTTCTTTTTTGTGTTTAAGCTCACCAATGACTACTTTGTTAAGCCAAGCTGGTCACCTACCACACTTGCTATTCTTTCTGCACATCGGGATGGTTTGTTCCTGTGTCCTCAATAAGGTTTCTTTAAAATACAGCCAGCCCTCTTGGATTCCTTTCCCCCTCATATTAGCCTCCCAGGGGATCCTGCCCATCAGCTTCCTGAGGGAGTCCAAGTCTGCTTTTCTGAAGTCCATGGTCCGTATCCTGCTGTTCTCCTTTCTTCCTTTTGTCAGGATCCTGAACTCGATCATCTCATGGTCACTGCTGCCTAGGTTGTCACCCACTTCTACTTCCCCTACTAAATCTTCCCTATTTGTGAGCAGCAGGTCAAGAGCAGCACGGCCCCTAGTTGGTTGCTCCAGCACTTGCACCAGGAAGTTATCCGCAACACAGTCCAAAAACTTCCTGGATTGTTTGTGGTTGGTTGATCCATGTTGTAAAAAAACAAAAACAAAAGTGTGCAGCTGTATAATTACAGTGTGGTGGAGGTAGCAGTGGTGTGTACTTCCCTAATGTACTTTGAATTCAAGTGGGAAGGACCATCACAAAAGGTCAAGATCCTCCAGTCTTTATGCCCACTCATGACTATGTCTATCTGAGAGTTACAGACAGATATTATAATGAGAGGCACTCTGTAAATACTGCTGATAATAATAAAGTCTCCAGTTAGCACCAATGCTTTTGCTCTTCTTTGTGGTGTGAATAGCTGTCTGCTGGGAACAGGGCTAAAAGCAGCAACGTTCCATGCATTCCCTCCCTTACATGTATCAGCGTTGAAGTGGCAGGGCCACCTCAAGAAATGAGAAGATAGTTCATTCTCCATGCTCATTCATTTCTTGGCATTCTGCTGAGAGAGCCAACAATGGCGACATTTAATGACAATTATGGTGATACGTCTCTTATTTATGCGGACACCCGTTTACTCGGCACTGAAATGATAATACTAACCGCTTTTCACATTAGGCAACCAAAGAGATGGTGATGGTAACTTTCTTACTATTGAGCTGGCTTGGATTAGGACTTGACAGCGTAGAGAACAGAGGATCTTTCTCCCATTACCAATCCCTTCAGCCTAGTGTTTTCTTTTTCTCATGCTCCTCTTGTATCTTTATAAATAGCTAAGTTAGATACCTAAATCTATTGCGGCAGTCCTAAATCATTTGTAGCGGTGCTTACATCATTTGGATCAAAGAAACTTTAACAGTAATATTTTTCCAGTAACCAACATTTTTCTTTCAACCCCAGACAAATAAGTAAGCAATCTATACCTTAATGACTGTTGAGCGATGGAAAAGCATTGCAGGATCACACCTTCACGGTTAGCAGTGGAATGAATGAAATGTAGAGTTCAAACATAATAATTAGATCAATATATTGGATCTGCATGTTCCTGATCCAGCACTTGTATCCCTGAAACTTGACAAATCATTTAATGCAGGGTTTTTTAAGTATATTTGCAGATAATGCAAACATTTAGTAATGCATCATAGAACAAGTGAGGTCTATTTTTGGATCTCTCTCAGCACTAAAGAGTTCTGCCAATGCCATCTGCAGCTTGTGTATTGGGATTTCAAAACTCAGCTGTGCTGATGGGGACAGCTTTCTCTTCTACTGACCATCTGTCACAGGTGCTGGAACCAGAACACATTATTAATTCTATAGATTAAAATGTCAGTTGGACTGGCCAGCTTGTTTACTATTAGGCTGCTGGGTCCCGTGCCTTTGAATGCCACTACAGATAGTTGAGCAGCTTTGTTTTTGACAATCAGAAATGAGTGCCTGGATCTCAGTTGTGTCCCTGCAAAAGAGAATGAAAATGTTCCGCTAGGTTCTCATTGATTTACAAAGCAGACACATTTGCAGGAGTCTTGAACAGCTTGTTTGTTCAGTTCAGCAGAAGAGACAACCTGCAGATGATTAGTTCCGCTTGTGCCCATATGTGTCATGAGAGTAAATACTGATTTTTACAAAAGGATTCACAGGATATATAAGGGTAATAGAGCAAAGGTTAAAAACAAATATATTAAGAATTTTTTAATAAAGAGTGTAAATAATAAAGGGTGTTGTTCTTGCCTATATTATTTGCATTAAATATTATGCAAATATATATGTAATTCTCTCACGTGTTACTGCTTATCTATGTAACTGCCTTCTATTTCAACAGGTTATCTCTTTAAGACAAGTACTAAGGGCCAACGTTTCAGAAGTGCTCAGGAAGTACCTATAAATGGAACTAGTTTTTCAAAAGGGCTTCCGATATTAGGGCCCTAAATGAATTGGCCAGATCTTCCAAAGTGCTCAGCTCCCACTGACAACAGCAGGAGCTCCTGACACTTGAAAATTTTTGAAAAATAATGGAAGTGACTAAGTTTGCTAAGTATTTCTGAACAGAGCAGAACCATTAGGCAGCTGAGGAAAGAACTGAAAAGCTCCCAGCAGACAAACTGTTGTACACAATTCCAGATGGTCTGTTCAGGCAAAATCCTTCACTCAAGTGGGAAGAGGATGCAAAAGCAATTTAAAGGCTAAATAACCTTTTACTTGAAAAAGATAAACAGTTCATCACATTTGTGGTTTGGTCTTGACAGCAAAGCAGTAGTCTTGTCATTCCTATGCAGATTGTAGTTTGCTTTTTCTTCAGAACATTGTCCCCAACACTTCCAAGCCCTTCAGAAATAAAGCAGCTGGAATTCCATCCAGGCATGTATTTATTACAGAAATGTCTACGGGCCAACCAACAAGTGCTTAAGTGCTAGAGCTCCATTGCATTAGGCACTGTACAAAGACAGAGTAATAGACAGTCCCTCCTCAGATGAGTTTATCATCTATATAGGCAAGACAAAAACAGAGGGAAGAAGGGGCAGAATGTGCAAGAAGTGTGAACAATGTGATGGCAGCAAATTTCATGTTAGATTCACAATTATTTAATTTTATTTTATTTGGTGGATTTAGTTAGAAAGTCAGCTAGGGAAGAGAAGGGGACATGAGGGGGACCAGGCAGGGGAGAAGAGAGTTTGAGGGACAGATGTGGAATGAAGCTGAGGTGAAGACATTGTGGAGAAGGAGTTGGAGGACTGGAGCAAACAGTCAAACACACTATTGCCAATTCTCAAGATTTTATTGCATATGATGGGATTCCAGAGGGTTCTGGAGCCTGTTTTGGGATGATGGGAGAAGCTCCACTCTCCTTGTGAAGTTCAGTCCTCCCAGAAACTGGCAGAGTCTCTCTCCTCTGCTCATCATTTTCAGAGGAGAGGTGGGAGCAAAAAGCTGAACAGCTTAGCACAGCTATGCTCCCTCCTCCCCTTTTTCCTCCTGTGAGAAACATGGATAGGACAGCACTTCTCCAATTCAGCAGAGGGCAAGTCAGAACTTTCAAGAATTTGACTGGCTTTGGGTGCTTCATTTCCTATTGGGTAGAATGTCTGGCTGACTCCTTGCTGCAGTTTTAATCCAAGGCTTCATGGCAGAAAAGACTTCTCCAAGGGCACGGGTAATACATATTTTCATGCACTTCTGTAGGTTTCATTACACAAATTAAAACACATCATAACTCTTCACATACTATTTAAAAGTTAAGTGGTTTTCATCAAAGCTAGCTGGTATTCCAATGGGTGTCGTCATCCAATGTGTATGATGTACACTTTGGTGGGAGTGCTCCTTTTCTCTGATGCCTTATGAAATTATCACTATTTATTGTCATCTCTTTCCTGTTAACAAAAGCTAGTACCCTCATTCTGCTTTTATTTTTAATGGTGTCTCCAATTGTGAGATTTTCACGGCACTGCCTCTGAAAATAATCTCAGTGCACAGTTCAGCTTGCATAGTACTTTAAGGACTTGGTTAATTAGTCAGACTATACAGCAAATTCTTGTCTATTTTAGTGTTCATCCTCTTTGTCATACCAGCCATATTCTGTTTCAGCACTGAGAAAACAATTGTGACGTGATTCCACCATGTCTGGCTGAATTTGCAGAGAGGTATCATAAAGCAATAGGTCTGAGAGCCTGATTTTCCTTGTCTCTATTCATCTAATTGGAGTGTTAACTCTAAAGCTTAATTATGACACCTTTAAATGTCAACATTAATTATTTCACCTCTAATCAATTTCGTTGGTTATTTGGATGGGAGTGAAGCCAACTGGTGGGATTTGAAAGTTGGTACAGGGAAGAAAATAAAGCAGAAAAGGTACAAGGACAGAGAATAGGTGGAGAAACAATTCTCATAAGGTATCAGAGATTGGTACAGACTTTCCCATCTGTGTTTAAACATATTACTATATTTGTGTAAGGTCAATAGCATTTAATGTAGACTTGATAGCCCTAGGATATCACTGGGATCATGGATGGGTTGTCACACATTTGCCTGGAGAGGCTTATGATCAGTTAATTGTGTGAGGGACGTGCTCAAAGCAAAACAGTTGCACTCTTCTTTTTTGTGTGTGTGCACACCATTTTTTGGAGGTTCTTGCAGACTTGAATGCATAAAATTGGAGCTCCTATAGGAGATTTCAAAGTTAGTTTCTATTCCAAATCAAAAAAAAAAAATCAAAATACTGAAAAATGTCATGAAACAATAATATGAGAAAAGCTTCTAATCAGAAATGTCAAAATTAAATGAAAGTTTGATGTTTTCAATCAATATTAAATTATTAGACATTTTAAACAACTTTTTTCATTTTGTATAGACATTTTGAAAAGACATTTTCATTTTGATTTTTCCGATTTGAAAATCTAATCAAAATTGCTATTTTTCAAATAACTTTTATTTTTTACAAAATTACATTTATTTATGTATGATAGGGAAAAATCTCACCCATCTTTACCTAAAACATTGGCTTTCCTTCATGCAGTAAAACAGACTTTTCGAATCCTAGAAGTCACCTCAAGAGCTCTTCTGGTCCAATCCCCGGCACTCAAGGCAGGACTAAGTATTATCTAGGCCATCTCTGATTGGTGTTTGTCTAAGCTACTCTTAAAAATCTCCAATGATGGAGATTTCACAACCTCCCTAGATAATTTATTTCGGAGCTTAATGTCCAGCCTAAAACACCCTTGCTGCAATTTAACCCCATGCTTCTTGTCCTAGCCTCGGAAGTTAGAGAACAATTTTTTTCCTACTCTTTTCAACAACCTTTTATGTACTTGAAAATTGTTTTCATGTCCCCACTCAGTTTTCTCTTCTCCAGACTAAACAAACCCAACTTTTTCAATCTTCCTTCATAGGTCTTGTTTTCTAGACCTGTAAACATTTTTGCTGGTCTTTTTTTGCAACAGTGTTACACTGTTCACTCATATTTAGCTTGTGATCCACTATGTTCACCAGATCTCTTTCCACAGTAATCTTTCCTAGATGGTCATTTCCCATTTTATATGTGTGCAACTGAGTGTTCTTTCCTAAATGGAGTATTTTGTATTTGTCCTTACTGAATTTCATCTTATTTACTTCTGACCATCTCTCCAGTTTGTCCATGTTTTGAAAGTACTTGCAACCTCTTGTAGCCTGGTATTTTTTGCTTGCACTGGATTTTCCTGGACTAGTACCTCTATTTATATGATAGCATGCTTATGGGCCTGCACTGACAACTAGGTGCTATGTTTTCAGGAATGCAGAATCTTGCTGTGCATGACACTGAAATGGAGTAATCTTTTAAGAGCTCTTAGTGGTTCCCAAACTTCTGTGAGATGTTACCATTCTTTAATATATTTTCTAGTTTAGAGTGTCTTTCTTTTAGTATCAACACAACACTTGGCTTGATTCCTTCAGCAGAATGGATGTACTGAAATATTTTACTTCAAAATTAAGATATATTGCCTGTCATATGGTGTACAAGATTTGAAGATCTAATATTATTTTGTATATATGTGCTGCCATGCCTGGTACATCCTCAGAGGCCCTTGCCACCAATGCTAAAAATCATATATGTTGTATGGGGATATGGCTTATAAGCAGATCTGAAGGATGCAATAAAGAGGGAGAAAGGCAGAAGTCCTATTGGTAACACTTTTGTGATGACAAATCCAATATGATTTTATATTTAGCTGCAACTTTAGCTTTCAGTACTCTGAAGTGTTATACTCAAGACAATGGGGAAGATACATTGTAAGCTGCGTGATTTTTAGCTTCTCTTATATTAAATAAAAGAGTATATGTGTATAACATATTTTTCTGATATTTTGAATAGGAATACCAAGGTGGACCGATGTCTCCCTTTATTTGCTTGGAAATTCATAAGTTGCAATCAGTGTGAAAAGATGATTCAAGCATTACAATAATTAGCTCAAAACTTTTCCACACCTTTGCAAAATCAGCTCAGGAATTAAAGTAGCTCATCAAAACCTGCTTGAGAACTGTGTGTGTTTTTAACCCACATGAGCACTGCCTCACAATTTCTTCATTATTCACGTTCTCAACTGTTTTCAAGGTTTAATAAAGAGATATTCAGAAGAATTTTTCTATTGCAGGAGTGGACCTCAGTGCAGCTGGGGATAAAACTTTCTTGAGGACAGGAGGTGCAGCTGCAGAACTGCTGGAGGAGATCAGAATGAATTCATGTCTTTAACTTCTTTAGAGCACAATGCAAAACTCCATCTGTTTGCACTCTTCTTTCCTCGAGAGAGGCAGTGACACTCTGGTTTATAAACCTTCCTCTGTCCTCCTACCCCACCCTTTTAGGTCATCTCTGAGGTAGAAAGTGAGAAAGAAATGATTGGGAAGACCTACAGCTTTACAGTGCCCCCTAAAGAAGCAGCATTGTTTTACTGTGTTAAAGTTTAAAATTCTTGGATTTGACTGCAGGCTATCATAGATGAAGTAGTACACATCTATAGGCAGTAACTTTTGTATTTCTCTAACATTCCTGGTTTCACCATAAAGTGCCTGGAAGCTTTGAGTGTATAAAAGTGAGCTAATTTCACTAGCCTCTTCTATAAAACCAGAATATTTTTCTTTGACTTTAATGCATCTCTGTTTTTGCTTCTGAGTTTTTAGTGCTTTACTGTATTAAGAGATGTGCAGAAAGTTTTAAAGTTTGGTTCAACAATATCCTCAATCAATCTGCTGTTTGGTCTTCATGACTATTAAGAGAATATTTCTTATTTATAGTTATGCTATATTCCCTTGGACTCATACCCTTGTATTTGTCCCCACTGAATTACATAAACCTTGCCCCAGGTCTATACATCATAATGACACTATTGCTGTCCTTTTTTGCAGCAATTGCCCCCAGTTTTGCATGGTTGAGAAATGTTACCACTTTACTGCAACTATCCTTTCTCCAGAGCGCTGAATCTCAGTTTAGTGATTCAGGCAATTTACACAAAGACTGTTCCTATAATTGTCTATTGCTTTACAACAAAATGATGTTATGGAATGTGGTGCCTTAATGCATTGTGCATGGGTGTTCTGTAGTTACCACATTGGTTTGGGGTGAGATTAATAATTCAAGTTTTAGATGCTGTAGAAATAATCTTTAGTATGTATGAATTTTAACAACTGATCATACATTAAAATGCCAATGCTATCAACCCTGTGGATGGTAGCTGCAATAAAATAAACAAGAATGGGCTTGATTCTTCACAGCCTTGCACCCTGTATAATCATTTACACCTGTACAAAATGAGTGTAATATTGTGCAAAATGCTACCCAAATGTTTTACACCTACTTAACACAGATACAAAGGAAGTGGAAAATCAGGTCCAATGCATGCATGATTATTCACTAAGAGGCAGCTAGAAATTATATTCTTGTTTCCCATCCCACAGATTACGTGAATCATTTAAAGTGCTATATGCCTTCTTCTGTCTGTCTGTGTCAGTGACTCAGATGAGATTTATCTTTTCTCTTGCCAATATCTTCTACTTTACCCTCTATCTGCTGTAGTTTACAGATAACTCTGTAACTACTAATTAATTAGTCAGATATTTTTGCAAGAGAGAAGTTATCAGTCTATAAAATGGAGATATTTTGCATTGTATTTCATAGGATAAATTGAATAGGAGAGAATGGAAATTGAAGAAGAGTACATATTTTACTGCTATTTTTGAGGAATACATAAACACACAGTTTTTTTAAACTTCTTTTCCCTAGAGAGGAAAATATTTTGAGATTATCTACAGTGCCATCTGCTTTATAATAAGTGTTGAAGAAAATGTGAGTACAGCATTTGTGTTCTAGATAGTGTGGAAATCACTGAATACAATGGAGTGTCATTAGCACTGAATAATCCCACTTGCTTTCAAATGATGTGTCCTCCTGAAACATCTCTAACACTTTATAGCCTTCCATCCGAGTGGTTTACTCTGCATTGACACAAGTGCTGATGTATACAATACTAAACATTTGATAGTCTAAACATTACATAATAATTAAGGCTCTGATCCTGCAATGGGACAACCGCACCTAGAGATCTCTGTTGGGGATCCAATTGCAGGATCAGGGACATAGATATTGTCTTGTTTTATGGCCTAATCCTGAAACTCCTGTTTTGGCATTGTCTTTAATGGGAGTGTTACTTACAACATTTGTCAAAGAAGCTTGGGTTTATATTTGAAATTTTAGATTCCCAGGATATGAAAAACTGACAGTTTATCCCTAGTGATTTGATTTCTATTGTCCCATAAATACTTCATCAGCCTAATAGTGCCTTTTCCTACTTCTCTAACAGCCTTTAAAGAGTAACAGAAGTTAATGCGGATGTATCCATCTCAACATATTCTCCATATTCTTGTAATATTGCAGCAAATTATGTACACTCCAGTTTTGACTACACATTGTGTAAGAGGGCATCTGTGTGCTCCATGCACCATACTGGCTTGAACAACACATGATATAAAGTCATACAATAAATTATATATGGCACCTACTTCTTTCAGATTGTACATGTAGATTGTGTAATGTATGCTTATTCAAACCAAGTAAAATATCCAACTGTGTACAAAATGGAGCTTTAGTTCTCACACAACATTAGGAGATGTGCCTACTGTCAGTCTTAATAATATAAGCAATCATATTTCCTTGTGGGAGATAGTTCAGATCAAATAGCTCCCACAAAATTGGCTCAAGCAGTGTACATTGTAGTATATGTGAAAGCACTAAAATCAAAGACTCAGCTGGTTGGGAATCTGCTCTAATCCTACTTCTTGCATTGTCCTTGTGAGATTACATTGCTTTTTTCCCCCCTCACTTTTAGGGACTATTATTGAAAAATATAAAGTTGCATAAAACTTCAGCAGATTCCCTTATAGATTTCTTAGGAGTTGAAGCTCCCACCTCCCTTACCAGCTTTTTGTGTGAAGGGAGAGACCACTTCAGCAAAGCATTTAAGCACGTGAGTAGCTTCTGCCTTGTGAGTAGTTTTCCAGTGGGTTTTTTTATGGGTCAGGGCCAAAGTAGGACTAATGGAAAGATATCTGACATTTCTTTACATGAACATTTTCATCAATTCATTTTGCATTTTTATGTTCTCAGAAGCTTGCTTTCCTGACATTTTGAAAAATCAAAAATATTTTGCAGATCAGTTTGCATAATCCACTTTCAGATTGAATTTTTATATGTCAGCATTGATATTACAGATTTTGATTAACAGTAGGTGGGCCCTCATTTCCATCCAAAACCATACTTACGAATTTTCAAAAACTTAGAAAAGGAGATGGTGTCTCTCCTTTTTCAAAAGGCACATAGTCTAGTGAACAAGAAGAGAAATTTAGACTAGTAACAAGTGATCTAAATAATGGACTATACTTTTCATAGCAGTTTAGTAACATTCTTAATGTCAATATTATTTCAAAAGGAAGAAGTGTGTCCCATAATTCCAAATGCTAAAATTAATGCTGAAAATATAAAGGAATGAAAACACCAGAAATCTAGTTATCCCTTAAATGAGTTGTTCTTGAGTAAGAAAGTGGAAACTCCATATGTTGAAACTTGTAAAGTTTTCACTCTTCAGATGAATGGTATGTCTCATCACAGAAGAGACTACAGTTCAGCAGTGCAAGGATAATAGGAGCATCTTGACTATTACATTAAGGCATGTGCAATCAAAAATAGAATCTGAGAGGTACATTATTATATCACATCATATTTTCTCACTCATCTAATGAGAGAGTTTTTTCCCCCTAGATGAGCATTAATTAATAACCATCAGTAACAACAAATCATACAATATATTCATCTAATTTCTCACAGAGTTCCTCACATCAGTTATTTTGATTTACATAATCTCTAGGGATATCCTAGAAACTAGACAACAAAAGAAATGTTAATGTTCAATGACATTTTAAATGAAATGCTGTACCAATAAATTATCACTAACACCATACAGGAATACAGTATTTCATTTCAGTACGATCACTTCAGTATCCACTTTCAGTTAACCTCCTCCACTTTCTATACAAAAACTTCACTAAGAGAATGTCAAATCGGCAAACTATAAACTCAACCTTAATTCTGTCCTTTCATGTGACTGCATATCAAGCACTACTGTTTAGTTAAATGATTACATACTATTTCTGAAACTGAACATCGTTTTGTGTTTTATCCAGTTTTTGTTGACTTTTGGTCTATGGTATTAAAGGTGTCTTCTAGTTGAGGCTATTCCTTAGTGTGACCATAATAAAAGCATTCTGGAAGAAATAGTCTGTTGAAAGCAATTGTAATGTTTTTGACAATACTCAGTGACTAAGGTTTTGGGCTTAGAAGGATGAATGATGTTGTTTGGCTCATATGTTCAGTTATATATTGTTATATTTAGTTTGATACTGGGTCAAATCCACAAATTCTTATTTATGCAACATATCTGATAGTTGAGAGATGAAATTTTGTGTTACTTTTTTAAAGGTGAGTAATTTTATGTGGTATTGTACTGATTATGTTGTTACCCAAGGATTCCTTAACCCAGTAACTTTTAATCTCAGTCAGTTGGTATCAGGACATACATCAGAAAACACAGCTTTTCTCTCTATGGCTGACAAAAAAGACAAATCCAAGCTAAATGCTTTAACTTCAAAGCTTTACTTCTCGTGCCCAGCAAACCTCCATTGGGGTTACCTTCATCACTGTCTCCACTTATCAGTCTCAAGTAACACAATACACAGGTGATTAGAGTACCCCAGAAGTCAGGCACTTGATAGTTACCCTCACAAGTCTGAGGTAGTTTTTGGGTGATTCAGTCACAGATTTCTGAATGGACGGTCCTTCCATCTGTGCCTAGAGATATTTCGATGTGTCCATGAAGTGATCTGCTGACTCAGACTCACTACCTCCCTCTTGTACCCCAAAAGTTACAAAAACATGACAATCAAAAAAGGCTGCATAGCTGACCAAACAAAATCAATCACTGGGCAGAAGCAAAAGTTACAGACAGGTCATATAAAAAAAATGTTAAGCAAGCGATCTTGAGCTGTTAATTTAGTAGCTAGATTTCCCCATAACTACAGTTCTAAAATATATCAAGGCTTCCTGTTTTTCACAGACATCTTCAGAGTCGAGCTCACTTCATGTGTCCACTGTCTACCTCCCCCTCTCCCAGCTTGCCTAGTTATGCTAAATTCCTGCAAAGGTCTGAAAATGGCTAAAAGGAGCCAGCAGGATGATTGGCAGTGGCTTGGATTCCTAAAATCCTCCTGTACAATGGAACAGAGAAAACATTCTAGACTCAGTGCTGTGCACAGAAATGCACACACAACTCTCTCCCTGCTTCTTTAGTAGCATTTATCACTCTGCTTTTATTCTGAAGTACTTTTTAAAAAAAATTCTGCTGCATGTTTAGCTGAGTGCCTGAGCTAATATGACCTTAGGGTAGATGACACAATTGGGCCTCTGGGCTTGATTGTCCTATCACAACAAGACAAATCAGGGATCAATCTGCTGAAGTCAGTGAAGTTAGTGTAAGTCAGCTGGTGTAAGTGAGAGAAAAAAATCAGGAAGTTTAAGGCTTCTTTTTCTGTGTGTTACACTAGTTTTTACGACAAAGTAGTTCCACTGAAGTCAATGCAGTTCCATCCGTTGGTGTAACATAACGGAGAATAAGGCTGTGAAGAATTTGGCAGTTTTTTCTATTAATTGTGGTGGTTTCTTAATATATAGATTTCTTTTTTCTGTGGACTTGGTGGTTATTGGGTTGCTGGCTAAAGGGTAACTAAAGTTAAATCAGTTTGAGCTAGTTTTGGATTGCAGGAAGCATGAGCTAATTGTATGTAAACAACCATACTCAGATGCACAATGGAGGTGATCGTTCCTTTGCAGACTTCCTCCAGGAACATGGAATGGGGGTTTAGCTAGTTTCACAAGAGTCTATTTGTAATCCAGGGAGTGGTCAGGCACAAGCTCATCCACTGCTAAAGGCCCCTCCCCCAGCCTGAGGGGAGAAGTCACTGATCCCAGGTACAACTGATTACAGGGGACAGCTAATGAAAAGAACAGGATGGAGCGTGGGGGTCAAAGGGTCAAATGAAGAATATCCGAATGGGACACCAGGCAGAGAGCCCTGGACAGCACCCACTGCCCCCGGTAGTTATCAAGGGAGCCAGTGGTTGCTACTCAGAGGAACTCTGCCCAGATGCGTGAGTACACAAGGGAAGGGAAGCAGGCCCCACAGTCTCAGAGTGCACCCCCTGCCAACCTCCTCTCCCTGGTCTTGTAGATGGCCATTTTGGCCAGGGCTAGGAGGAGGTTGACGAGGAGGTCCCGTGACTTTGTGGGGCCATCGGCAGGCAGAAAAGTCTCTAACTTGAAACCCCACGGGCTTTTAGGCAGGGCATTTTCAAACAAAGAGCTTGGAAGCAGTTGAAAAGCTGTATATCCTATGCTAGGAGAGAGGGTCAGAGGTCTGTAGAGATATGGATTGAAACATTGTTTGTCCTCAGATGCTGGATGCAGGAGTAAGTGCAGACCTACCTAAATTTGCAAGGGATGGCCATGCTTATATAAAACACTATGTGTACAGGTTTCTTTTATTCTTAACTTTTTTTTTCCTGCTTGTGAAGTTCCTATGGATGAAAAACCGTACTCTTTTGAACAATTTGTTTTCTCTTATTGCATTTAGCAGCTGGTCACAGCTCCCAGAGAGGATTCTACAGTAGGATACAATCTTGTTGGTGCTGCTGGAGGTAATGTGGCACATAGACAGCAGTTACTGTAGCCTGGTGATACAGTCTAAAGGTGGGATTGAACCCTGTGGAGTACCAGTCTGAAAGGAATTCAGGTGTACATCTGTACTTGTAAAGGGTCCCCACAGGAAGGACTGAGAGCGTCAATGATACAGTGCACCCCTGAATTACAATGCAGGCTCTGTGCATTTTCCATACCAAGGCATTAATTTAATGACTAGACATCCATCCCCCCCTCACCCCATTTACTTCTGTCTAAATGAGGCCTGATCTTCATTTACACTAAGGTCCCTTTTACACTGGTCCAGCAATACAAATTACATTTACACCTGCTTTGAGGACGATCATGTGGCTTGGTGTCAATAAGAATAATAAGAATCAAGCCTTTGATACTTAATTCATTTTACCAGATCATGTTGGTTTTTAAAGATTGTTTTGATAACAAATATGACCACTCATAGATATATTCAGGGTAGCATTTTGTATTTTTCTGAAGGATAGTTGTCCCTTGAGAGATGTGAGTGACTGTTGTTGAATCTAACATCAACACATCAAGTAGAATTCAATTCAGATTATTCTTTTCATTCCTAGAGAACTGGATCACTGCTACAGAATGCTTTGTGAGCATGAGATAATTCACATGTGATAATTATAGCTATGCCAGCCTGAATGTCTTTGTATAATAGTCTGAATAAAAAGAAAGTTCTTAAGAATAAAATGATTACTTTGTAAAAGACAAGATTACTTAAACCTGGCACCATATTAATCAATTAGTGATAAAGATTTTAGGAAGGATAATAAACGTGTCTATGTAATTTAGTTGTTCATGAATTCCTAAGTCAAAGTTCTGCTAGAACAATCCAATTTCATAGGCCTTTAGGATACTGTTGTGTAATCAATTGAATATATGAAGTAAACAGTGCAAGACAAAGCCTAAATAGCCTATAAAATATTGTTGGTTATTTAGGGTAAACATGTGACCAAAACTTCCCATGCTGTATTTCTCTGTACTTTTGGACTCCCCTTCTTAAAGTGAAAAAGAGGTAAAGGCATTCTTAAAGCAGTGCAGGAAACGATAGGGGTGGGATGGAATGTCTCAAAGATCGAAAGGACAGGAGGAAAAGTTGGCCTTTGCAGTCATCAAATATTTCTGAGGAGATCTTGTCAACTGTCTTTTTGTACTGTATGTTCAATAGAGAACTTACATCTTCTTCTGATCTGAGTATTCCTTTCACTTGCTACTGAATTATAGCTTTTCAGCACTCTCTCTCTCTCTCTCTGTGTGTGTGTGTCTTCCCTTCCCAATACACAGTCCAAGTTTCCTTGCCCACCTTGTGTCCCAGTTCCCCCTTCTGGCTCCTCATATGATCTATATCACACCCATCTTCCATGAGCTCCCAGTTCTAGATTTCTTTCCAGATTACTTGACCAATTTCAGTCCCTACCACTCCATCAGGGATGCAGCAAGGGCCCAGAGGGACCTGGGGAAAAAGTAGTTTAGGGGCCCCCTTCCGAATTCCAAAATCTAAAATTGTGCTTACCTTTACCACCTTGGAATATCAGAACATATCCATCTTATCCATAAATAGACAAACACAATATGTAGGACACGTCTGTACATCTTTGCAGACTATACAAACACAGAGAAAATTTCTAATTACGTGTTTATACAAAATGCGCACTGCCAATGATGTAGTGCTAAATTTGATAGTATAGAAGCCCTATGCAGAAATGATCTGAAGTTGCTAATTCAATCACATATGAAAAAGTCTCCAAAATCTATGTTGTGTGTGACATCATAGTAAGATAGAGCACCCATATTCAAAACCTAACATTTTACCAATAAATTTTACCCAATTGAAAATCTGTGCAATAGCAATTATGAGACTTCACACATTAGTAATGAATACACAATGTATCAACATAAAACACATGTAAGTCAGCTTTTATATGGTGAACTTTAAACTAAGAAGCAAGGCATATTCACAGCACCCATGCAGTTAGTCAAAAAGCCTAAGGGATGGAGTCACCATTACGTTACTTCACTTTCAGTTTGGTGCAACTCTACTGGAACTACATGAATGGAGCTACATTTCTGTAAAAGAGGAGTAATGCACTGGGGAATCAAGCCACAATTTTGCTCATGGAAAAATTTGCAATTTGAGCACAAACTGCATTTGCTTTGCATTCACCAATCATATGGCAGGGCATCAAATGCAAACAAGTGTTGTCACAAATACACAGACCAGTCCTGAAAATGTTCTTTCTCCATCACAGAAACTAATACAGAAGGATCTGTGTTGCCATGCAATTTAAAAAAAAACAAAACACAAAACCAAACCTACTAAAATGACTGCATCCACAGTACTTTTCAAAGATCATGATACCTAATCAATTTTATATTATCATCTCAGGAATTTATGGTTTGTCCATATCCATATTATAGAAATGTTACATGACCTAGATAATAAGCCAGCCAACATCTGTAACATCTTCTAATGACCTATCAGACGCACACTATTCAGATAGAGTTTGATACTACCCCTTATGGGGAAAGATTCACTGGTATGCTCCAGCTACTTTTGGGCTACTCCATAAACCCAGTTTAACTGGTGGATCAGACCAGGTTGACAATTTTCCATTGTCAAAATATTGCATAGTAGCTAGCCTGATGCGGAGAAACATATTCTAACAGAGTAAAGAGACTAATTCTGATCATGGGCTGCTCCCCATCCATCCCTGCAACCCTCCTATGGTCTCTTCTACTGCTGTGTCCCCCTTTAGGCCAGGGACCCCTCACAACCTTTTCCCTGAAGCCACTTAGCTCAGCTACAATGGAACTCAGTCAATGCCTAGCCTCTGCACCCCCAGCCCATCACAGCCCCTGAGGCCCTCAGCGACTCCTGAATCCCCAACTCATCCCAGCCTGTTCTCCCCCTGTCTGGACCCCTGCACACTCAGTCCACCTCCCCAGTCCATCCCCACACACCTTCCCAGATGAGCGCCTCCTCCCTGTTTAAATGGTGTCCATGCTGCCTGGGCATCAGAGCACACAGGGGGCAGGCACAGAATGGCAGATGTGTTGGGTACTGATGGAAGCCCCAGTAGTACTGGCAGTGCTGCGAGGAGCAGCCCCATGCCACTCAGCATCCGGGGCATGTCTATAGTCACAATTTTACCTGTGCTCGGCACAGGGAACAAGTGCTGAAGTGATGGGGGATGGGCTTAGGAGCACTTACTCAGCAGCCCATCTGGCTGAGGGCTGGTTCTTTCTCCTCAGCACCCCTGTCTGCTTAGGTAGACTGTGACATAACTGCAATGGTGCCAATGGTAGAGCAGCCTCTCTTGGCCATGGTGTGACTGCATCACTGGAGCCTTTGTAGTTACACTGCAATGTTCTAACCAGTGCCAATGTAACTTGTGTTGACCAAAATTTGTGGTGTAAATGTGGCTTAGTCAACCAATGCCTCCTTCTTCCCCACAACCTTTGGGGATTTGTTTTTCTCGGAAACTCAACAACCTTAACACAACATAAGCCATAGTTTCAGATATGTCCCTGAGCTTGGCTGTGCATAGACTTTCTCTTTTAGGATCATCTCAGTCCTAGATGCCTAGTTCCTTCTCCCTAGTAGCCTGACTGGGTTGAATGAACCACATTTCAAAAAATTCTATCTCTGTTACCACTGCGAAGGATGTTTTTCCAGAAGATTCCTTGTGGCTGCTTTCATTATAGAAGTTTGAGTCATCAGTGAAAAGGTACAACTTAGAGTTGAATTCAAGTTCATAGTCCACTGTATAGCTTTTTTCAGAGGTCTCTTGGATGAACCTTTCCATTAAAGCTTTCAATATAGTGTTTCACTTTTCATGAAGAATACCATAAGTCGTTTTTAGGTACCTATGTGTTCAAGTGCACTGTGAAAGCATGGGCAACAGGAAGCACAACATAAAAGCTATATTCATCTGTACTTATCTCTCATTATCTCCTAGGAAAGGCTTTACTATTTAAATGGCCATCTCGACTGAATTTTTGTCTCTTCAGAGCCAGGTAAGTGTCCATCTTTTTAATATTCTAGCACAAAATAAATCCTAATAAAATACATTTATAGCTTTATTTTGAGACTATTTTTGAAAATATGGCCAGTGCTTTTATCTGATGAGAACCTCTTAACTGTGATGGTGACAGGGAAGCCTAGTGTCTTCTGAGTGCTGTGCAATGTAGAACCAGAGGAAGGATTGTGTTTCAGAAGGCTGCCCATCTTGCCGATGACTATGATCAAGGCTTTCCAGATATCTTAGCTTTAGTACTATGCTCTTAATACCTAGCTACAATCTGTGAGGGAGTACACCAACTCACTGGGAGTTCCAGGAGATGCTGTGTCTCAGGGACAAATAATGCCTCCTGGTGTACAAGTGGAATGTGATTGCTGCAAATGGTTTTAAAAGTTATAGAGCACTACACTTCAGCAGGGCTAGCTTTGCTGGCTTATTGGAGGAAGAGAGAGTCACAGCAAGGCCATGAATTCCATATCTGAGTGATCAAACTTGCATTTTTCGTAGGTGTCTATGGGCTGGTCTACGCTACAGAGTTTTGTCGACAAAAGTCAGCTTTTGCTGAAAACCAGTGGAAGGGTACACACTGAAATGCTCCTCCCACTGAGGTAACTCAAATGCCAACATCATAAAAACCACCTCAACAAGAGGTGTAGGGCTTATGTCGGTGTACGTAAGGCAACACAGTGTCAGTGTAGACACTGCGTTCCTTACATTGACTGTTGGCTGTTGTTATTGCCAATTTCAAGTATCTGCTGGATCTGTGAAATTGACAAGAAAGCTGGACAGCTAGAGCCCAGCTGCCCCCCAACTACTCTGGAAAGCTAAGTGGCTGGACCACACTCCCAGCTTGCGGTAGGACAAGAAGCCTGGATGGCTTCCTCCAGCTCCTGTTGGGGAATGGGGAGAAATCCCAGTCAGATTCCCCTGGCTCCCGGCGGGTAATAGGGAGAAGGGAATTGGAGGGGGGGCGCATCCTGGGAGCCTGTGGGTCAGCTGGGCTCCCATCAGGGAACTGCCAGTGGAAGTGAGAGACGAAGTTCTCAGTTCCCTACATTGCCCTTCTTAGTAATTAATGCGGCGCCTGTAAGTCAGTGTAACGCAGGTTGACTTACCTTTGTTGTGTAGACAAGGACTAAGATGGACTAAGCACTTAAATGGTGGTTTCAGTAACCCAATGCATAATTGGTCTCTTGTGTATTTGTATTGGAAGGTGAAGTCAGGGACTGTCTTCTGTAGTGTACCCATATAGTATCCAAATGAGCTGGGCAGATAGCTAATTTTTTTTCGATTTGCTGGCAATTCCAAAATGAAATAAATATTTTTAGGTCAACCTGAAAACAATTTTTTTTTTTGGCAAATCAGAAAGTTTTAAAAAATAGTTTTGGACAAGTGGCAGGGTGGCTTGCCCTTTTAAGGGGCAGAGTGGGGGCCAGACAATCCTAATGACTAATGAAGAACACCTGAGAGACAAGACATCAAAGTAGCAGGAAGTCAAAGTAGCCAGTACTGAGGAAGTTGTAGGAAGTACAGATGAAGGAAGGGACTGCCAGAGATAGGAGGCCTGGCAGTAGCCTTGCAGGAAATACCATAAGGGCAGAGACTAAGGTCAGCAGGGTAATTGCCTAATGGTATTTGCACTATGGTTTATTATTTTTGAAAAATAAAGAAAGTCCTGCCGGAAGAGCCTGCAAGACTGATCGGTGTAGAGTTTAGCTGGGGAGCCCTTAAGAGAAACGTGCTGGATGGCATGGGAGCTGTAGAGCAATCTCAGGCCATGAGAAGTGCCATGAAGGTGGACACCCTCCAACAGGGATCAAACAAAACATTTTGGAGAAACCAAAACAAAACATTTCATTCTGATTTTCAAGTATTCTTTGAAGTATTTTTTTAAAATTTATTTTTTGAATAAAATTGAAGGAAATTTTCTATATGAAAAGTCATTGTAAATTAAAAAACCCCCACAAAAAACTGCAATTTAAAAAGTCTAAAAAAATGGTTTGACTCTTCTGGAATTTAGTTTTATTTGTTTTTGCAACCCAAAGAATTTGGCAAAAATGACATCGATTTGCAAACCGTTTTGGTGTCACCAAACATGCATGTTTTTGCCAAAGAGGAATCTCAGATGAAAAATTTCACCCAGCTCTATATTCAATGCAGTGCAGCCCCAAACCTTAATGGCACATCTCGGGATTACAAATAATAAGCAATGAGTGCCCAAGTGGGAAAAATGAGCCGACAGAGTTAGATGTGTGCTGATGCAGGTTAAGGGAAACCGTTTGTGGCTTCTCCATCCTGAGTTTATTTCTGTTGACCCAGGCCCTCTTTCTCCCAGACACTCTCTCCTTTCTTTAGGAGGTGGGAGAGAGAGGTGGTGTAGGAGTACATACTCTGATTCTACGTCAGTGGACTCCCGTAGTATTTACAAAACAATATGACACAGATGTGTGTGTGTGTGTAAATTCATGTGAGAAAGGCAGGTCCACAGGTTAGAAAACCACAATAAGAACTTTGTCTATCCACTTCTACAATGGTTTTTGCTATTTGCTGGAACCCCAGAAGAGGGGTTTTTAAATTTTCAGCTTCTAAATACAGAGATTATAAAGTGGCCATAATACTCCTATTTTGCATGTGGTGCTGACACAAAGCATAAAATCATTTCTGAATGAAGCGAATGGCACAAAACCAGAGAACTCTGGCATCAATTTTGTGGCAATGACAGGTTGTAGGTTTGGGAGGAAAATAAAAATAAAATCATTTTCAGCTAATTGTGAAGGCGAAGGTACTCAACAAATTGGTCTGCAGAATGAAAGGTATATTGAAAATTAAACCATGAAAAACATTCAATGGACAGGGTAAGCAATTCAGAAGCTGGGAAATCTTAAGGCTTGTAAAAATGACTAAACGCAAAAAGGAGGTTTCAATGAGTTTTAACTGAGTTAATTGGTTTCTCTTAGTATTTCTGGTAGCACATAGATAAAGGTTGTTATTTTGGCATATGGAATGTTAGCTCTCTGGGAATAAGGGACTTGAGTTAATTGCTTGTCTTTCTTTTCCTTCTTTTTTTATGTTCAATTGAATTCTAGGAAAACTTTATCTTTAAAGACTTGGAAGAAGCTTAATCTATACAGGGCCTTTCATAGTTATGTTTGTGTTTCTGTGCCTGCACATGATTTGATTTCTATTCAGATTGAATCTTGTCCTTTAGTGTGTCCAGTACTATGTCTGTTAAAGTTTTCATCTTCAAACGTGATATAATTAACATTGGTCAGAAGTAGACCCATGCAGATGACAGAAATTCCATTTTGTAAAGAATTTTGAAATTTTGAAATCTGGCTTTGTCCCAGATTGGACTGAAATGGCACATTTTGAAAATCTCAGGAAGGAAAATTCCAAACAAAAATTCATTCCAGGTCGATCAGAATATTTTGTTTTAATCCGATGAAGTGGGTTGCAGCCCGCGAAAGCTTATGCCTGCAGAAATTTGTTAGTCTTTAAAGTGCTACAGGACTCTCGTTGTTTTTGTTGTATACAGACTAACACGGCTACCCCTCTGGAACTTTTCATGATGTTTTAATTTTGACTTCTTTTCTTCTATCTTATGATAGCATAGTAAAAAATACAAAGTTAAAAAAAATTAAGACAAAAAGTCAATACAATATGAAAAATTGAAATGTTTAGTTCCATAAATGGTTACCCTGGAACATTTTGATTTCAACAGAGCTGCATATTCCAACGGAAGCCTCGTCTCCACTAGCACTTATGAAAAACACTGCCCTCCCGGCCCTCGAATGCCATATATGTTGCTAGCATTAGTGCTTGTGTAACTGCGTTATATCAAAAGGAGAGAGCTCTCCTACTGACATAATTAAACCACCTACACGAGCAGTGATAGCTATGTCAGTGAGAAAGCATCTCCTGTTGACATAGCACTGTCCACACAAGCACTTGTGCCAGCAAAACTTATATCACTCAGGGGTGTGAGTTTTTTCACTCCCCTGCGTGACAAAGGTTTTGCCGGAATTAGTGCTAGTGTAGACAAGGCCTGAATATGCTGCAATGCAGTTTCTCTGACCAGCTCTAGTCAGAAGACAATCCTTACAGGGCTAATCTCTAACCTCTTCAGGCCTCTAGACAGTCAGTTCTCCACTAACATATGAATGGGGAAGAAGGACAGTCTAGTGGATAAGTTGCTGGGCTAAGACTCAGGGGAGTTAGATCAGCTATAGACTTCCTGTATGAACTTGGAAAAGTTACTTAATCTACCTGTGTCTCATTTCCCCATCTGCAAAATGAGTATGATGCATTCATAAGTAATGGGTTTTAGGACAAAATCCACTCATGACTGTGAAGCATTCAGATACTATGGTGATGAGGATGTAAAAGTAGATAATAGTACAGAACTACGCACAATAAAGCTAAGTGATATCTGGGCCTATGTAATAACACTCAACTCAGTCTGCAATAACAATCTCCTTCATGTGGTAAAATGACTTGCTGATTTGCGTACAAGGTACTTTTACAGGATAATTGCCAACCTGACCAAAGTTATTAGAAGGTACCCAGAAGGACACTTCTGAAGTTTCAATTATCACTAATCACCCAACCTGGGTATCTAACCTGCCTCATCTATTATTGCTAGATTTTATTTAACCAATTCTGATTATTGTTAGAAACTATTGCAATTCCTAATGATTAACTTTAACAGTTTTTCCCCCAAATTAAATAACTTGACAACTCCCTTGCCATCAAACCCTCAATTTGTATCTTTTCAGAATAATCTGAATTTACTTTAGCAGTTGTGCCTATTAATCTGAGATGAGAATGTGAGGCAAGAGCCAGAAATATTAACAAAAAGTGCTGTCATTCCCTTTTTTTGACAATCTGCTGCAGAGACTGGATTCAAAGGCAATCTCAAAACAGTCAGGTAGGAGTGCCGATTTATGGCTTAAACATTTATTTGGCTTTTCTAAAACCCTATCATAGAGTTTTAAAAATGGCAGGTTAGAGTCAGTGGACAAATAAAATCTGAGGGCAAGTTCCTCAGCCAGAGTCAATGGAGCTACAGTAATTGATACCATTTGAGGATCTGGACCTGAGATGCATTAAATATGATCAGATAAGTTTATATCTCCACAAGTTTCCCTAGCCTCTGTACAAACATTTTCCTCCACGTGGTTGCCAACGGTGGTACTCGGTACTTCTGAAAGCATCTGTGGGATGGCTTCCAGCATTCCCTCCTTTATCTTGGTCTCTCTTCTTTTACTCATAAATGCTTTGTGTCTATGCTTAGGTCACTGCTTCCTGAACTCCATCTCCATTTTATATTCTGAGAGCCTCTTTAACTTTCACATATAGCCACGCACCCCTACATTACATCACACTCATATCTGCAATGCCATTCCCAAATGCTTTGTGCCATCCTTCACAGGTAGCTAGAATCTTGCTCAGATCCAGAGCTTGAACATGTTCTGAAACTGGCTGCCTACAGGCTCACGCTCAACCTCATTCTCCTGTATATTTTGTTCTCTGTCTCCAGACTACTTCTTGCTTTGTTAACATGCTCAGCAAAGATCATTCTGACTCAATCAAATTCCCCATTAATCACTTAGCACTCTCCCCCAGAGTTTTGTCACTATTTTATTTCATTCCATTTTGCTCCATTAAGCTTGTAAAACAATTATAGTTTGTTCTCATTTTCTTGAACAATAATGTCTTCCATTTTCCCTTTATATTCCATTCATGCCATCACAATAAACAGCTCAGTTGGAAGGAGCATACAAAAAGGTACTCGGACCTGTAACACACTATCCAAGAGGATGGAGAGCCCTTTACATTTGTTTTTATATTTTATATAGTCAGTGCCTACATGACACCCATCTCAAGTGATTTTTAATATCTCAAATGAAAACAGAGCATCATTCTTTTGTTTCTTACAATATTCTGAGGAGAAAAACCTGACTAGATATGGGATGAGTTTTACTGAGGAGCTGGAAAGTTCAGAAGGCTCCTCTGACCATGGTAATAGAGAAGCTTAATGTTCACTGTCCGCAAAAGCCGTGATTTGGCACTGAAGTACATGCTTACCTTTAAGGATCTGAGTTGTCCGGTTGACTTCAACTGATTTATCTGCATAAAGTCCATGTGATAATGCTTTGCTGAATCAGGGCAAACACTGGATCGATGATCACAAACTATTTTGGAGAAGTTGAGCTTAAATGCAGTTCTACTAGGAAAAATGATCATCAAAGAGTCACTTGCATTCTTTCTGAGTTATCAGAGTCATAGCTGCTTACTGTCAGGACAAAATAGGAAGGACAGAGAATGAAATTGCTATAGAAGGGTTAATGTGTCCTTCTCTTTTTCTCTTTTTCTTTTTTCTCTTTTCTCTTTCTCTTTTTCTCTCTTTTTCTTTCTTCTCTTTTTCTTTTTTCTCTTTTTCTCTTTCTCTTTTTCTCTTTCTCTTTTTCTTTCTCTCTCTCTTTCTCTTTCTCTCTCTTTTCCTGGTACTGACATCAACATAGTTCATTATAGGAGAGTGTCAGGGGCTAAGAACACATACTGTACCATGATTTGTACACTGCTTAAACTTACTCATAAATAACTTACTACATGATAACTGGAATATTTCTCACCTAGATTAGTTGATGGATGTTCTTATTAAGAAAAAGCTAAAAAGCTGCAGGCTCTCTCATTATTATTATTGTCCTCTTTCTTCTCTCCAGGACTACTAAGTGTGTGTTTGTGTGGGGTTTCTGCACAGCAATTTCCTTTTATCTCTTCGTGTTTCTGAGAATTTCCCTCTGCTCCCCTGAATTTTATGGTGGTGAAATAGAATGCTGATGAGATTATATTTGGACCAACATACCCAGAAAGGAGTTGGTTGTGTTGTTTTTATTTATGTATGTATTTATTTATTGGGGGGGGTTGTTAATAATATCTTTGAGTGCTATGCTGATTGATTTACTTCATCCCCTGGTGTTACTCAAAAGGGAACATAAAGCTACAAAGCTAGCACCTGTTACTGTGAAGTGCCGGATGCTGCAAAAATCAAAGAAATATTCATGTATATTTGTTCAAATCCCAAACAAATGTTTTGTTTGATACTGTTTATAGCTTCATACGCCTCAAAGCCTTGGCATAGGCTGTTCATTAATATTTATGCACATGGATTTTGGGGAAATGGCTGCTCTGCATAGGAATAAATATAGTGATGTGCAATAAAGCTTTTGATTATTTGCTGTTCACTAGACTCCCAATGACTAAGTTTAAATCAACCAAATCAAGAAATGGAAACAATACCACCTACCAATCATGTACTGCAAATAATGAAAAGCAAATGACCAGTTTTCAAAGAACCCATAAACTTAAAGTTGCATGTCAAGATTGATCCCTAACTACTTTAGGATCCCTTGAAAATGTGGGAAGGGCTAACTCAGGGGGAACAGGGAGTTAAAAAACACAGCTCCTAAGCAACCAGAGGCGCTAGCAAACAGGAGCAGTCAACTGGAATTTTGTGAGGGAGTTCTTCAAGTGAAAGAGGAGGAGGGAATACATGATCCCTGGGTTGAGTTTGGTGTGTGTTTGTTTTTCATTGTGTGCTTGCTTGATTTAGGGAGTATAGTGAGATCTGTTTTGGGGGCTATATGCCGAGCCAAGCAGCTTGCTAGGCAAGGTTGAGAGCTTACTAACAAGTCTCTAGCTCTTCAGGATCCCTTGGCAAGGGGTTAGGGTTAACTCAGAGATAACAGGATGTTTAAAAGCTCCTCAGTGACCAGCTAAGCTAGTAAACAGAATTGTTTTGATAGGGAGTGAATTAAGCAGCTACTCTTACCAAACATACTCTAAGCTTAGGCCAATAACACTCTCCCCCCCATAAAGAAACAAACAAAACAGTTTGCAAGAGTAAAAAGAATTCAGGCAGAAATCCAGCACAAGCAAGGGATCTATCTAATTTATTGCATTGAATGCAGCAGGTGGTGCAAACGGCTCATGGCACTCAGAGACACAGTATGGGTTCTTGAGCCCAGAGGGGCTGAACTGGAGGAGCTAAGTGAGACACAATGGTACCTATATGAGACTTTCCGGGACACAGTAGAATGGTCTTACCTCCAGTCGAACAGCCTCTCTGCTGATGAGGAGGATGATAGTCTCAGGGAAGGAGAATATCAACCTTTGAAGGGAAAATATCCTATAGTTGGGACCCTTCTTCCAAATGATGTAATCATAATATCCTCTCACACTGAGGAATCCACTGCTGTGGAGGGAAGCCCAGATACCAGGAAGAGACAGGTAATAGTAATGTAGGTATTCAAGTATTAGAAATACAGGTAGTTGGGTTTGTGATGATTGGGAGAACTGCAAGATAAATTGCATGCTGAGTGTGAAGGTTCTCTGTCTCATAAGACATCTAGACAAACTTATGTGCAGTGCTGAGAGAAGCTAGTGTAATAGCACATGTAGATACATAGGGAAAAGTATGAGAAAGATCCTGGAGGCCAAATTTAGGCCGCTAGATAAAAGATTATAATCCAGCATCTCATTGGTAGCATTCTCTGAAATGCTTTCAGTTTCACATGCAGGGCCCAATGGACAGGCAGAACTACAGGATCTCAATGTGTGGATGAGACAATGGTGGAATTTTAGGTTTATTAGGAATTAGGGAACCATTTGGGAAAGGAGAAATCTATGAAGGACAAATGGATCCCACCTAAACCACAATGGAACCAGACTTCTGGCATGTAAAAGTAAAAAGGTGCTAGAGAAGTTTTTAAACTAAGGGCTGGGGGAAAGCTGACAGATGTGGAAGAGCACAGGGTTAAGGAATGAACATCCCTAAGGGCTGAATTTATTAAAGGAGGAGCTCTTTATCCTAGTAAAGAGGATAGAAAGGAAGTTGATAGAGTACAGGTAGGGGCTAATGAGGAACAGTCAAACATACAAGAGTCCCATTTAAATACAACACATGAAGCCAAGTAACTGAATATTAACAAAATGCACAAGTGCTTACATACACATTTTAGAAGTCTAAATGCTAAGATGGGTGAACAGGAATATCTGGCACTAAAGGAAGATATTAATATAACTTGGTGGAATGAACACGATCAATGGGACACATTAATACCAGGGGAAAAAAAAATAGGAATGACAGAGTAGATCACATTGGTGGGGGAGTGGCTGTATATGTGAAAGAAAACATAGTAAAATAAAATAAAAATCTTAATCAAACTGTACCATAGAATCTCTATGGATAGAACTCCCATGCTTGAATAATAAGAGAATAGCAGTAGAAATATACTACCAACCACCTGACCATGATGGTGACAGTGCCGTGTGAAATGCTCAGGGAGATTACAGATGCTACGAAGGCGGAAAACATAATAATACATTTCTATACACATTCAGTGATTTCTTCTTGTAGCAGCTTATCCTGAAATTTACAAGGGAAGAGGCAATCCTTGATTTAATTGTAAGTAGAACACATGATTTGGTCCAAGAGGTGAATATAGCTGAACTATTTAAGAATAGCAAACACAGCGTAATTAAATTTAATGCCCTAATATGGGGAAAAATGGCAGAGAAACCAACTACAGTCATTTAACATAAAAAAGAGAACTATGCAAAAATGAGGATGCTAGTTAAATTGAAATTAAAAGGAACAGTTATAAAGGTGAAATGCCTGCAAACTGTATGAAGACTATTTAAAAACAACATAATAGAGGCTCAAACTATAAATGTATACCTTAAATGAAAAAAAATACAGTAAGAGGACCAAAAAATGCCTCAATGGCAAAACAAGGAAAGGTAAATTGTCGTGTCCCCCAATAATATATACTGGGAGCTGTGCTGTTCACATATTCATAACTGTTCTGGAAAAAGAGGTAAATAGTTAGGAGACAAATTTGGATATGATGCAAAATATTTTAAGATAGTTATGTCCAATGAGGACTGCAAAGAGTTACAAAGGAATCTCACAAAACAGGATGACTGGAGAACAAAATGATAGATGAAAGTCAATGTTGATCAGTGCAAAAAAAAATGCACATTGGAGAAAATAATCTCAACTACATATACAAAATGATGGGGGTCTAAATTAAAAGATCTCAAGAGAAATATCTAGGCATCATTGTGGATAGTTCCCTGAAAACATCTGCTCAATGTGCAACAGTAATTTAAAAAGCTTACAGAATATTAGGAACAATTAGGAGAGGGATAAATAATAAAACAAAAAATACCATAATACAAATCTCTCTCTCTCTCTCTCTCTCTCCATGGTGCACCCACACTTTGAATACTACATGCAGTTCTGATCATCATATCTCAAAAAAGATAGATTAGAATGGGAAAAAGGCAGAGAAGGGCAACAAAATGATGATATGTTAAAAAGACTGGATTGCTGAGTTTAGAAAAGAGACAACGTTTGATATGACAGAGGTCTATAACATTGTGAATGGTGTGGAGAAAGTGAATAAGGATAACGAATTTACCCTTTCATATAACACAGGAAGTGGAGATCATCCAATTAAATGAATAGGCAGCAGATTTTTTTTAAAAAGGCAGTACTTTTCAGACAATGCACAGTCAACTTATTGCCATGGGATATTGTGAAGACCAAAATTATAACTGGTGTAAAAAATAGAAAAGTTCAGAGATGATAGAAGCATCTGACACAGGATACTGTCAGACAGAGGCTAGGTGGGACACTGGTCTGACTCAGTATGACTGTTCTTATGTTCTTATTCAATGAATACTTATGAAAAATAAATATCTATTTGGAGACCAACAGAGTGATATCTGGAAACACTCCAAGTTAATAATACCTAAGGAATATGCCTTCTTGAGAATTAGGGAGGGGGTGTTTTGTAGGGGCAGAGGACTGTTGGAGGTTGATTAGCTGGAGGGGGCAGAAAACCTTTTCTAGTGGGACCAGAGAAGGCAGTGTCTGATGTAACTGAGAGGAGGAAAGGGTATTAAGGACCTAATTTTCAAAGGGCCTGAGCAATGCCAAGTCCAGATGAAGACAATGGGATTCGTACATGTTCATCCTCTCAAAAAATAGTCCACTCCAGGCAGTGGATCAAAATTGTATCATTAAGACTAGCAGTAGACCTAATTCTGTATTTTGGCAAAGTTCCACTTTCATTCTTTTTAGGCAAACAAGCAGTGTTTATATTAAAGCTCTCATGGCACTGTTTTAAATTGGTCTATTTGCAACAGGTCAGTAGAATATCCTTTACACACACAATTTCCTCTCAAGTAATGATATCAAAAATGATTGCAAAAAATGATGTCTTTCATACATTTAAATTAAATTGAGGGGAAACAACAAGTTTGGCATCTCTTGATAGAGACTAGGTCAAGCCTCATAAAACACAAGAAATTCTGATTAAAATATTTTTTCCCCAAGCAGGGTGAATTTAGGGATGTGTGCTGTAAATCAAACTATATACTGAAGACAAGGACATTAAGAATTCACCTTGTATTGCTTTGCAGTACTTCTTACCCTTAGAAATAGTAATCAGTCTGTACAAAGCACTTTTAACACTGATAAATCTCTCCAAAGTTTCCTGATTAAAATAGTTCTCTGTTATTTACTATTCCCCATTTGCCAGTAATGCTGAAGTTAAGGAGACCGAACTACAGGAATAGGTACAGAAATCATACACTGAATTTTCTTCTTCCTCCATAAGTTAGGCTCCAATTCAGCAAAGTCTGCACCTCACTTTAAGCAAAAGTTAAGGTCCCATTCACTCCAACTCTCACAGTTTTTTGTTTTGTAAGCCCCAGCTCCTGGGTCATATGATTATGTGAGAACCTCAGTTTACACTTGAAAACAAAAGTAAGTTTCTGGCCCTCATGTCTGTGGAGAAAAGCTTGGAAACATGAACCTTTAAGGCTCAAAAAACAGAAGACAAATAATAACCTCCAATTTTTTTTAATTTTTTTTTAAAATCTCAACCTTTAAGCCAATCTTATGATTTTTGAATGCATGGGGTTGGGACAGTACCACAAATGTCACTGATAGCCAAAAGAGTTTAGACTGGTATGGAATAGTGAACTGGTTCCTATCCTGTCTCATGAACCATCAGCACTTTCATCTGCATCCTGATTGTAAAATCTTTATTGCTGATGTATAACTATTATTTTCATATCACAGATTTTGTTACTTTATTATTTACTGAGCAATTAGCTAGGTACTTAAGGATAGATTTTTAAAGGTATTTAAGTTGCCTACAGATGCAAATGGATGACTAGTGGGATTTTCAGAAGACTAACTTCCACTGATATCAATAGGAACTAGATACTCAGGTACTTCTGAAAATCCCACTAGGAGCTTATTTGCACCTATAGGAACCTAAATACCTTTAAAAACCTGGCATTTAGGCTCCAGTCCTGCAAATATTTATACGTATACTTTCCTCAGCTGATTGGCCCCTTTCGAAATTATTCGTATGCTTAAATATAAGTATGTTGATGAGTGTCTGAAGAAGCAGGGTTTTAAGTGAAGTAGGCACTGTGACCTGCTAGTGCAGGGCTGACAGAAAAGTCAGCAGCGTCTAGATACTATGATTGTGGAAACTATAGAACAGTGTAGGATAGATTTGAATGCTAAACTAAGCAAATTACTTCAAAAGTCAGTGAGAGAGAATAAATATGGAATGTCACAATCAGGAATGGCCTGATAGCACAGGCAGATATCTGTCCAAAGTGAGGGCATAGTATTTAAAAAAAGAAAAAAGAAAAAGAAGCCTTTTCCTCTCCTACTACTTTTCTACTCTGTCCTCTACAGAGCCAAACATGTTGTCCACACTCATCAGAAATCAGCTCTTTCTCTCTTCAGGTCTCGCAAGGTAACTGCCCACTCACCTTGAACATCCTCTCCATGCACATCCCTTGCTTGAAACCCTGGCTGTGCAGGTTGTAGCCGTAGGCATATGTATTTGCAAGTAAGGTTATAGGTATAAGTTAAGGCAGTAATGCGAGAAGCCTACAAGGCCCAAGCCCAAACTAAGGCCCAAGGCCTAAAGACTTGACATAAGTAACTAACCCATAAATGATTCTATCACAAGATGTCACAACATAGAGTGATGATATAAATAAGTGTTGCTGTTGACAGGTAACCACTAGCTGTCAATTTACTCCAGCTTTAGATATTTCATACAATCATAGAAGATTAGGGTTGGAAAGGACCTTAAGAGGTCATCTGGTCCAACGTCTTGCTCAAAACAGGACCAACCCCAAATAAGTCATCCCAGACAGGGCTTAGGAACATAAGCAGATGTTCAACCACAAGAATGGAATGGTAACTAATAATTTACAAGCTCATAAGCGTGAGGTAAATGGCTTATAGACTCACAGACTCATAGGTCAGAAGGGACCAATATGATCATCTAGTCTGACCTCCTGCACAAGGCAGGCCACAAAACCCTACCCATACACATATATAACAACCCCAAACCCATGACTGAGTTATTGAAATCCTCAAAAGTGAGATTTGAAGACCTCAAGCTGCAGGGAATCCATCAGCAAGCGACCCATGCCCCAAGCTGCGGAGGAAGGCGAAAAACCTCCGGGGCCTCTGCCAATCCGCCCCGGAGGAAAATTCCTTCCCGACCCCAAATATGGCAATCAGCTAAACCCCGAGCATGTGGGCAAGACTCACCAGCCAGCACCCAAAAAGGAATTCTCTGCAGTAACTCAGTTCCCATCCCATCCAACATTCCCACAGACCATTAAGCAGACTTATCTGCCGATAATCCAAAATCAATTGCTCAAATTAAACTATCCCATCATAACATCCCCTCCATATACTTATCAAGCTTAGTCTTAAAGCCAGATAAGTCATTTGCCCCCACTACTTCCCTCGGAAGGCTGTTCCAGAACTTCACTCCCCTAATGGTTAGAAATCTTCGTCTAATTTCAAGTCTAAATTTCCTAATATCCAGTTTGTACCCATTCGTCCTCGTGCCTATATTAGTACTAAACTTAAACAATTCCTCTCCCTCCCTAACGTTAATCCCCCTGATATATTTATATAGAGCAAGCATATCGCCCCGGAGCCTTCTTTTGGCCAGGCTAAACAAGCCAAGCTCTTTGAGTCTCCTTTCATAAGGCAGATTTTCCATTCCTCAAATCATCCTAGTAGCCCGTCCCTGAACCTGTTCCAGTTTGAATTCATCCTTCTTAAACATGGGACACCAGAACTGCACACAATATTCCAGGTGGGGTCTCACCAGCGCCGTATATAACGGCACTAACACCTCCTTTTCCTTGCTGGAAATACCTCGCCTAATGAATCCTAAAACCGCATTTGCTTTTTTAACAGCCATATCACATTGGCGGCTCATAGTCATCCTGCTATCAACCAATACCCCAAGGTCCTTCTCCTCCTCCGACGTTTCTAACTGATGCGTCCCCAACGTATATCTAAAATTCTTATTATTAATCCCTAAGTGCATGACCTTGCACTTTTCACTATTATATTTCATCCTATTACTATTACTCCAGTGTACAAGGTGGTCCAGATCTTCCTGAATAGTATCCCGGTCCTTCTCCGTGTTAGCAATACCCCCCAGCTTCGTGTCATCCGCAAATTTTATTAACACATTCCCGCTCTTTGTGCCAAGGTCCAAGTTATAAAAAGGTTAAATAAGGTCGGTCCAAAAACCGATCCTTGAGGGACTCCGCTAGTAACCTCCTTCCAGCCTGACAGTTCACCTTTCAGCACGACCCTCTGTAATCTCCCCTTTAACCAGTTCCTTATCCACCTTACAACTTTCACATTCATCCCCATCTTTTCCAATTTAGCTAACAGTTCCCCATGCGGAACCGTGTCAAACGCCTTACTGAAATCGAGGTAAATTAGATCTACCGCATTGCCTCTGTCTAAGTAATCCGTCACCTTCTCAAAGAAGGAGATCAGGTTGGTTTGGCACGATCTACCTTTAGTAAATCCATGTTGCTTAGAAATCAATAAAAGACAGCCACCCCAATATTGGTAGAGTGAGGAAATACAGATAAGGAAAAGAGGCTGGAAGCCCTACTGAATATGTATTAGGCATGAGCGTAACCCATTATAAAAGCTGTATCCCAGCCAGTATGACTGGGAAGATGCCAAGATGACCACTGGTTAGGATGATGATGGTGAGAATGATAAATAACACTTTGAGTTTTTCCACAACAGATTGTGTGAGAATATGGATTTTCAGATGCTGGACATTTTGACCATTCTATATTATCTCTATCTACTTTATTGTGTTGAAGTGTTTGTGATTTTTTTTGACTGTGCTAATAAAATTATTCAAAGGGCAGAACTCCTTTCCTAAGTGTAGCTGTATCTCTCATTCACACCCAGATCACTGTAATAACACTAATACTGCTGGTCTGGTCATGAGGTAGAACTTTGTCAAAGTATGGAGTGTAAAGTGGTCATTATACACAATCAACAGATGAGTCAACAAAGCATAAGATGATTTGTCCACATACCAGCTTTAGAAAATGTAGTCCTATAAGTCTTCCATAAATAACCAAAGAGAAATCTAATAAAAGAACAAAACATTAGCCAATGGTATAATAGCAGAACAGCTGCAGTCATAAATTAATTTTCAACTACACAATATGTTTGATACTATAATTCATATATAAAATAAAGACTTAACATTAAATAGGGCATGATTATGCAAGGTCTTGAGCACCCTGAAGCCAATGGCAAAAGAGGGTGCTCAGCAACTTGCAAGTTTGTACTTTTAAACATTGACCTCTATAGAGTAATCAATTAATTCAGACCCTGTGGTCATTGAAGAAGCCATCTTAAGCTTATCAGTTATAAAATGTAAAAAAAAACTTCAACAACCCAAAAAACTCAACAAAAACTCCAAAGGCACCACTATAAGTAATGATCAGGTCATAAAATAAATGTAAAAATGGAAGGGCTACATGATAAAGAACCAGAGTGCAAGACTTGTCTCCCTTGAAATGCTTCATTTCTGGAATAAAAATGAAATATCTTTCCATTAATGTCTATTACATCTAGCTGACACCATATTGGAATGCACCATAATCCTAAACATAAATAATAATTATAACACCTGGCTCTTGCATAGTGCTTTTCACCAGTAGATCTCCGAAAGCTTTACAAAAGGGGCCTTTATCATTATCTCTGATATACAGATTTGTGGCCTGTTCAAAGCCTGTTGGAGTCAGGAGACTCCCTGACCCAAAGCTCCTGGCCCATGATGAACAACATTTATGTCTTGTCTACCTTAGAGTAAATAGCACTGGTGTATCTACGCTAATGTTGTTACATTAAATCAAACCTCTAATATAGATGGGCTGCACTGATGTAAATGACAGCTTATATCTTAAATATGTCAACTTTCAAAGGAACTGCACAGGAAAAAAACAGGGTGCCACTGTGGTGAAACCAGTCCCCTATTTTGGTAATTTGCTGATGGTAGATTCTCCAGATCAGTCAGGTTGGACTAATCAGTAATCATAGACTTGCAATTTGGATGAAAGTGCTTCTATCAGAATCAGTCACCATACCATCCAAATCTCTGGTACGGGGGAATTTGAATGTAAGAAGAAAGCTCTAAAGCTCTAATGCGAAGCAGATCTTTATTCTATTAAACAATCAAACACACATGAGCATTTTTTGTTGGTTGGTTTGTTTGTTTGAACTTCAACACAGAGTAGATGCATGCAGGAACTGGGGGGAATAAATAATATTCAGAAAAAATGAGGATATTGGGACCTTGCTAACTTGGACCTCTTCAGGTTTGCTTGGGCTTTTTACTGTTTGTTTAGCTTTGTTTTAATAATAATCAATTAATTTGTTTTAATAATAATAATAACAATCTATTAATAATTCTGTTAATAAAAAAAATGCTCCTTGAGGATGTTTCTCCAGAGTCTGTTCAGGCCTGTTCAGGTGTTTCATGACAATAGACGTGGTCCCACACATGAAGAATGGTTAATATTTTCCATTTATTACTGTGAATATTTTATTTTAAGGGCCTCTGTTAACTTTCATGAAAGTAAGTGGTAAGTCTTCCAGTAACATCACTGAGAACTGAATTGGGCCTTTTACAAGGATATATTCCCTTAATGCTTGCTCCTGCTCCCTTTGAAATCAATGGGAAAAATCCCATTCAATTCAGTGGTGCAGGACAGGCACTAAGGAGTATGTCCTTGTAAATGTAACATGCAATTTTCACACTCTTTGTCCATGCTTTCACTACCTTTCCAGCCAACTCACAACCCCTGCCCCTGTATGTCTCATTAATAGAGACACCGCAAATTTAACCACATAGGGCTAGATTCACAATCCCCCTCTCCCCAAATAACAACAAATCCATAAGTATAGTGACATTTTCATTATTCATTCACAATGCAACAGTTTCAACATGGGGAGGTGTGTCTGGTCAGAGTGAGGAGTGGAGAAAAGGAGAGAGAAAGAATGACTCTGTAGTAGCTGGTGGTTAGTGCACTTACCTGGGAGGTGGAAACTCAGGATCCAGTCCTCCTGCTTCATTGATTTTTTTAATTATTTATCCACAGTGGAATAGCTTCATCAGTAGAGATTGAGGGAGGACTACATGAGACTACCGCGTAGCCCAATGGTTAGAGCACTCACTTGAGCAGTGGTAAAACCCTATTCAAATGCCTTCTCCCACTCAGGTGGATGGGGGACTTGAATTAGTGTCTCCCACATCCCAGCTCAAACCTGTGTGCTAAACGTTATGAAGGAGGGCCACTGTCTCCCCCACAGAGGCTGTTTTGTGTATACTTATCTATCGGGGCCCAATCTGTTATGTGAGGTTTGAGCACAGTTACCAGATTAGGACCTGCAAGTGAGTTAGGTGGAGTTAGTTAGGTTGTGCATTGCTCTAAGAAGTATGCATCTGGACCTCTGGTGTGGGGCTGCACGATACATGGGCAGAAGCAGAAACATTGTTGTCATGGCTGGTGTGTGTATGCGTATGTTGCCTTCCTGCTTATTGCTTCCTGCTCTCTTGTCCTGTTATTATTTGTTTCATGGTTCCTGCTCCACAAACTCAGTGTTCCAGTTCTTCTTACTCTATGTGTGCGTGTGTGTGTATGTATGTGTTGTTGAGGAACCCAAACTCAGGGGTCCTTACTTTCACGTCCATTGCCCAGCGGATGATCCAAATTAGCCAGACAGCAGGTTAGCAAAGTCAAAGTTTATTCTTGATGTAAAAAAGGTGGCCCGATGGTCAGGGCGACCCTAAGCATACATTTCTTAAAGCTTATATAGTCTTACACAAACAAGTCTTTTACGTCACAGTTTCCATGGCAATACTTACTAAAAACTCCTTATCTAAGGAATTCCTTAGTCTCCCAATTTCAACTCCCCCTATCTAAGTTGCAAGGTCTTTCTCCTCATTCTGTACTTATTGGCGCCTTAGGCCTCAAAACTATTTTGTTATTGCTACACATAATTAATTAAACATCTGCTAGAAAGGCACTTTCCATCTCATGCTTTGTCAGCCATTTAGTCAGACTGGTTCCCCTGGAAAAGAGAGAATCCATCTTCTTTTCCTTCAACAGTGTGTACATAGTATTGGGTGTGTGAAGTTATTTGGGGCCTGCTGCTACATACCTTCCATTTGGTCTGTTGTTATGTTTTGTGCAGACTATTGCTGTTGTAAGCCTTGAGGTTGTTTTCAGCTAACAAGTTGTAGGTCGAAACTCATTTAAATGGCTAACGAGCATACCTGAGCCTCAAGGACAGGTGCTAGTGTAAGCATCTGATGGCTCAGGAAGACAGATGTCCTCTTAGTGATTCTAATTCCAATGAGAACAGCACATTTGCTTTTAGCATTTCTGTCTCACCTGCCACCTATCTGTAAGGAGCCGCCTTTCTTCCTCCACCCTACCCCCACCCGAAGCATAGCCCTAGGATCTTTGGTGTAAGTAGAGTGATTAAAGTGCCTCTGCATGTAACAACCATTATCACTATTGTTCTCTCCGGACGGGACAATGTCTGTATTTGTAAGTGAATAGATAAAAAATTTAAAATGTAATCGATAAGAAAGCGTATAGAATTGACCATTTTAACACCATGGAGTTGAAGCTGAGTTATCAGACTTCCCGGTATCATGAATAAATCTCTTCAGTATTGTCTGTGCTGCCTGATTCTTGGAGGAAGAATCCTTCGTGCTTTACAATTTGGCACAGTGAGCAGGGTGCAACTGGGATCCTCAGAGTGCTTCCCATGACCAAGGACAGAGGTGGGTACCTCTTATACTTACCACCTCTGGCGCGCACCTTGGTCTGGGACTCCCTGAGATACCCCTTCACACCGTTTTTTTTTGTTTTGTTTTGTTTTAATAAAATAAACCATGCATAAGGCATAGACAAGAGGACTGAACAGGGATTGTGTTTTGAGGTTGTTGTTTTGGCCATGTTTTCAAGGTGCAGGGATTGCTTCGGTGAAGGCTGCACTGCCAGGGTTTCCAGATTGCAGGGATAGCTCCGGCAAAGGCTGCAATGCCAAGTGCTGAGCACCAGAGTGTGCTTCAGTAGTGCTAAGTACAAGGGTGTGCTCAGCTGATTCCCCTGAAACACCATTTAAGTGGGTTTTGAGAAGCTGGGTGACAATGTCAGATGGATTGACCCAGGGTTCATCAGCGATGCCCTCAATGGGAGGAAAAATCATTGAATTTCTGAAAGAAAAGCGTGGAAAGGTTTAGGAGGCTGTGGTAAAAGATGAATGGACTGGTGTAGGTGTAAAAGGCAGCTTGTTGTGGTGGTCTGGTCAGACACAAGGAAAGCTGATACTTTATTGTGAATATGTAGAAAGGTAAAAACGTTAGAGGAACTTCAAAAGGCTTTCACATTGGTGCAGAACCAAAAGGCAGATCTGAACCATAACTTAAATGAACTCCAAGCGGAGAACAGGTTAAAATGAAAGAATGTAACTCCTCCGCACATCATATTACTGCTATCATGCAACGGGAGGATCACACTGATTTTGGTTCAGACACTGATAATGAAAATAACCAAAAAGAAATTTTGTTGGAAACAGCTTACAAAACTAATACAAAAATGGAATCTGGCCCTCATGGAGGGAACTCAGAATAATTGGCCTCTTCCTCCTCCTCCATTTAACCCAGAACCTGACGCAAGTGCTCCCCTGGCCCCGTTCCAAGCAACCACGCGATGGACGGGACAGGGACGTAACAGACCAGCTCAGCATACTGATAAGTACACTCCTTTCAGTCGAGAGGAAATGAGGGGCTTATTAAAGGATCTCCTGGATCTAAACCCCAAAGACCCAAACTTGATATTTTGGAAAAAAAGAAATCAAATGGTTACAACATGTACGTTGCATCCTAGGGATCTCCATAACCTGACTAAATCTAAATGCCCTGACCTTTCATGGGTCAAGGTCCTTTTAAAGAAAAATCAAAACAGCAATTGGACCTTTAAGTTTAAATCAGAAGTTGATATGACCCATGCTTACACTGATTTTAAAAAAGCCATTCAAAATGCCCTGTGCAATGGAGCCGGTAACTGGGGACTGATAGTGGGCTGTGTGCAAGGCAAGGATAAGCCCACTGCCAAGTACTGTGAGCAAAAATGGAAAGCGTATTCGAGTAATGCAGCATCTTGAACCCCAAAAAGACCGATCAGGCATTCTTAAAAATGTTTTAAAAGGTTTCAGCTCCCATCTGCAAACCGTTTAATTTGGGAGTAAACCCAGGCTCTGATTATGAATCTATCTGCCTGTGGGTTTCTAAATATGAAGCTAGACAAGCCAAAGATAAGAGGGAAAAACCTGCCTGCATTTCTGTGGTAACAGCAAAAAGTAAAATAACTTGTCATAACTGTGGGGGTGTTGGGCATACCCAGAAAACTTGTAGGCGTAAAGCCCAAAACCCTAGTCAGGGATGGGACCATGGCCAGTTGAACCCCTGAAGTACTCTGCCTTTTCAATCCGGTTCTGGCCCCACTCTTACCACCCTCCCTCATCGGCTTTGCCATGTTTTATCTGTGGGGGGGACTGGACATTGGGCAGCTGGATGCTCAGCCTGGAGGGTCGCAGGTAACCAACCCCATCTGGCAGCTCAGCCCACTGCCAACCCCTACTCACACATGAGCAGGGAAGAAATGTCTCGACTTTTGAACTCCACGACCCCTAGGATTCAGCGGCCCCCTTATCCATCAGTACTGTGGAATTGGATATAAACCTCTCGAGACCACATTTGCAAGCATGGATAAGGGGCTGGCTATGCACAATTGGTGTGAACACGGGAGCATCTGTTTCCCTTACTGACCTCCGTCCCCATTACTAAACAATACATTACTATTTCAGGGGTAGGAGGCACACACATCACTGCCTACAGGAGCCACCCCATTCTTATAGAATCCAATCTATATTTCTGGACTCAAACTTTTTATGTAGCACAGTTACATTTACTGATAAACTCATGCCATTCCCCTTTGCAGCAACAAGTCTCTTTCTTCTATTGCCACTGCTAAATCTGGCATACCTATAACCCTTTTCAAGAATTATGTTCCAGGTTTCCTTCCGTTTGGACTGAGGACACGTTATCTTGCAGCTTGGTGCCTGCTCATCTCTGCCCACCTATCCAGGTTACTGATCAACTTCCCCCACCTACCAAACATTATCTTCTCAAGCCTGAGGCCTTAAACATGATAGGTGACATTGTTCATTCTTTACACCAATGAAGCGTACTTGTACCTTGTTTCTCCCCCCACAAATTCTCCTATCTGGCCAGTTAAAAAACCTGCTGTCTCCTGGCGCCTAACCATCGACTACTGCACCGTTAATCAATATGTAAATAAATTTGGCTCCAATGTAGCTGACCCATCAGTCATCCTTTCAGGTCCTGATCATTCTTACTGCATCTTCACTGTGTTAGACATTGCAAACAGCTTTTAGAGCCTCCCCATGCATCCAGAGTCACAACACTGGTTTGCATTTATCTTTGGGCCCACCCAGTTCAGATGGACTCATTTGCCCCAAGGACATCATAGTTCTTCCACTCTCTTTCACCGGTTATGGCAAAAGTCCTCTCTTTGGTAACGTGGGCTTCTGCCAATTCTACTTGTTTGCAATATGTTGATGATTTATTGCTTGTTTCCTCCACTGTCTCTGACCACTGACATGCCCTTCAAATGCTACACCAGGCCTTAGCCGATGCAGGCTTTATGGTCAACCCTTGGAAAGCTCAGATAGCTCTACTTACAGTTTAATATCTGGGCTATATGGTCTCCCAGGACTCCAAAGCCCTCACTTCAGACAGCTGGATCGCAATTGCTGCAGCTCTGCGGCCGACAATAGTTTGGGAATTATGTAAGTTAATTGGCTTCCTTAACCTTTGTATACAATATATCCCTTTTTCTCCACCTTAGCACAACCCTTCATTGACCTTCTTAAAGCGGCTCAAGCCTCCTTGGACCCCATCTCTTGATCACCAGAGCATGACCACTGCATAACGCAGCTTAAAACAGCCTGCCTTTCGGCTCCAGCACTTGGGTTCCCCTGTCCATCAGTACTATTTGAGCTCTGGACCCATGTATAGGATGACCATGCTAGTGCTGTACTCACTCAGAACCATGGTGACAAGCACTGTCCTGTGGCCTACTATTCCACCCACCTTTATCCAGTAACTCTAGTTTTTAACCACTGTCTTCAAGCTGTAAAGGCAGCCTCCTGCGCCGTTACTATTTCCTCACCTTTGGTTTCTGGAGCCCCCTGTACAATTTTTGTGCCTCATGCAGTTCACAAAATCTTGGATGGCGGCCACTTCTCAAAGGTCACCTCAGCACAATGGTCCAAATGGGAATGTACCCTTCTAAGCCCCCACATTACAATTGCACATTCTAACCTTCTTAATCCTGCTACCTTAATGCCAACAACAGGGGATCTTCATCAGTGCCATCTTCCTGAGGACACCATTATACAGGACTGACTTGTGTCTGAGCAACCACTACCCTCTTCTGATTTTGTTTTGTTTGGTGACGGATCCCAGTACTATGTCACTGGTCAACCTTGTTCTGGCTGGGCAGTTTTGCGACCTTTCAGGTACATGCATCCGCTCGGGTTCCTTGCCGTCTTTCTGCTCAGCTCAAGTAGCCAAATTAGTGGCACTAACACAGGCCTGCCTCCTGGCTGAAGGCCAGGCTGTTACCATTTACACAGACAGCCGCCATGCATTGGGGTAGTTCATGACTATCTTGATTCTTAGACTAATAGGGGTTACCTCACTTCATTTGGTACATTCAAGGCTTATTGGAAGCAGTTCAAAAACCTCCTAAGCTGACTGTGGATAAGATCAAGGCACATACTAGAAACAATGACCCCCTTTCTCTTGCAAATGCCTCTATAGAGGAGGCTGCTAAAAAGGCTGCAACAATCCCACAGGAAAATCTCCAAGTGGTAGCCACCCAAACTCCTGCCCTGAGGCAAATTTCACTACCTGAAATACAAGAACAATGCACTAGAGAGGAAAAATGGACATGGATTGAAAATGCTTGTAAAATTGATAATGCGAACACTCGGGTCACAAAGGATCAGCAATTTGTAGCCCCTAAATCAATTGTGGCTCACCTTGGTGATATCTATCACCTACCCACCCAAACCCAAAAGCTATGCTTTACCACATCAAGGGAAACTAATGATGGCCCAAGATGACAGCAGACATACATGACTACTGTCGGCAGTGTCTTGTATGTGCTAAATGTTATGAAGGCAAAAAGCTTAAAGTGACAATGAGACACCAGCCTTGACCCACGGGTCCTATGCAAAAGATTCAAATTGACTTCATAGGCCCCCTACCATCTGTAAGAGGAAAAAAACATTGCATGGTCATACTTGATCATTTCACCCAATGGACTGAAGCTTTTCCCACCTCTAAAAATGATGCCAGGACAGTGGCCTGCTTACTGGCCAATGAATTCTGCCCTCAATGGGGCTTACCATGTTCAGTGGACTCAGACCAGGGAACCCACTCTACAGGATGAATTATGAAGGAAGTCTGCTCTGCTCTAGGTATTAAATAAAAATTTTACTGTCCATACCACCCTGAGAGCTCTGGGCTAGTGAAATGAGCCAATCGGACACTGAAAAAGAAAATCACAAAAGCCTTAGTTTCACAAGGAACCAGCTGGGTGGCTCAACCACCCACAACTCTCCTCTTGATGAGGGCAACTCCTAATGACACTACAGGAGTCTCATCCTTCAAACTCATTACTGGAATGACCATGTCTTTGGGGGAAGGATGTGTAATTCCAGCTCCCCTCCCTCTGGTTTCTGATACTGCATGGGAATACATCAAATGTTTAAATGAAGTTTTACAGCCTTTGAGACTGACTGTCAAAGACAGACAGGAAACTCAGGACTCCCCAGAATTCCTCTCCTGGGTGATCAGGTCATGGTAAAAACATACAATCCTGGTGTACTCCAACCAAAATACTTGGGTCCACATATAGTATTGGCCCATACAGATACATTCGTGAAGGTACAAGAAATCCCAACATGGGTTCACAAAACCAGAATTAGTATAAATAAGTCTATGTAATATGCGTTCTGTGAACTAATTTTGTCTTTTCAGGTGAAAATATGGTTATATCCCTCTACCATCTGCCCTGTGCTCCATTCCACCCCTCCTGATGGTTTTATCCATTTGGGATCTAATAAGACACCTCTACATGATGTCATTATGGTTTCTGTTAAAGTTAAATGGGATTTGTTTAAGTTTACTGTACCATTACAAAATGTATGTTTTGACCGCCCTAATTCTTTACAATGGCTACAAGAACAGTTAAAGTTACTAGTGCACCGATATGCTGTCTGCACCCACGCAGTAAAAAAACAAAAGCAAAGCATCCTAGGTGACATTGGGGGACTATTTGGAAGCTCAAATTTCTCTATTTCCCATCTCTTCCACCACAATAGAAGTGCACAATTTCCACAGTGCATATGGTATCTTATTTGCCGATGAAGATGGTTGCTAGTTTCACACTCAGATGTGATTCAAAATAAGACTCAAGGGATTCCCTTTCCTTCAGCTATTTAAGAGAATTGGTTATAAGGAGGTGTGAAGAAAGCAGTGTTTAAACGGTATATTTCAACAGTGTGTAGATTTCTAATAAGTTAACCATCCAATAGGCCTTTGTCCCCCCTCCCAATTTGTCAGTCCCCAAACTCTGCAGTCTAGGTCTTCTTCCATTTTGTGATCTCAGCTCTTCTCCCCTCCCCCGTCCCCCTGGGCAGGAATTGAGATGGTCAGTAGAATATGCTTAACACCAAAACATTTACTATTCTTATAGATTCTAATTACAGCTTTCAGTGGTGCCTGCCATATTCCAGAAGGAAAAATTAATTATCTTAATCAAACTGATATTTTATTAAAGGACAGTGGCCTGAGTCTGATGGATTAGGGAATGGGTTTCTAGCTGTGGTTAGCCTCTGGCTGAACTGAGAGCAGGTCCTCTTCAGACAACGGGTGGAAAAGCTAGCTTGCACAAAACATTTTGGCTACTAGCCTGCCATAGCAGCAGGCTGTCCTTCTCTTTTTCTGCCAGGCCCCTATGACTGCAACAGCATGCAACTGTCACTCTGAAGCACATAGAGAGCAAAGAATAGCACTAACTTGCCAGCTTAGCTTTTGGAAAGAATTTTTTGGTTTGGAAGTGTGTTCCTGCAAATGAGAGCCAGCTCTGAGCAGAGGTGTGCACCTGCAGTGCACAAAGAGCCAACTGCTATTAAGATATGAACAAAGAAATGTTTTTCTATTTAAATCCACTTTGGCAAATCAAATGTGTTTTTTTTCCCTCATTAAAAGTATCTTGCAAAAAGGCAAGTTCTCACAATGGTTGCTGTTGAGTTTAGCAGCTCAAAAGCATTTCACTTTCCTTTGCCTCAGTGATGAAGTAGCTTCCAACAAACACAAGATGAGGCACGTGAAAATGAGTAAAAAGCCAGGAAAACAAGAAGCCTTGATCATCAGAAATTGGGGTAATTGAGGCTCAAGACAATAAATAATCACATTAGGCAACTTTCCATTAGCATTTTTCTCTCCTTCTCTTTCCCTTGGAATGTGTTAATGAATAATTGCCTATGTCTACTCTGACCCACTTGGAATGAAGTTGACAGGCAACAAACACTGTCTACCTCATAGATTGCCACCCTACCAATTTTCTTTGTAATTGATTTTTTTCCTTGAAAAAAGGCACAAAATCAATAACCATTAGGGGTGTAAATTACAGTTTGGATTACATACTACCTAATCCATTCAATACCAACTCAAGTACCTTCATCCATTTTTAAAATGAAGATTTTTTAAAGGTCTCTATAATTTTAGGCCTGAATGGAAACTTCTGATCCAAATACTCTTTAATTTTTGAATCTCAAATCCAGTTCTGATCTAGGCTGATTACAGTCTATGGCTTCAATCCAGCAAAACAATTCAGTGGGTGCTTAATTTTAATTACATGAATAGTCCTATATAACAGCTTTGCAAGAGCAAGTTTATAATGAACCAAATGAAACCCCAGATCTAAACACATCCAATATTTGAGGAAGTTTGGATCTGGATATAAACCTTAGGGCTCTGTCCCATCTCTAGTTCTGGAATGTTTTGATGGGGATTCCCCAATCCCTATGTTTCAGTTTCTGGTCTGGATCAGTAATGAAGCCTGAAATGCTAAACTGCTGTAGGAAATGAACATGAGCTTTTCTGGAAGAAGTTATGAGATCTTCCAGCTCACATCTGCAGCTCTTAAGAGACTTTTTGGTTAATTCAGACAAATACTGAACCTGAGTATTAATTCATTTCAGCTTTTCCCATCAGTAATAGGCATCCAATGTGACTGTAATATGCCAGTCTACATAGGTTCTTAAACCACCCCCATCACCATAGTATATGAGCACCTTCCAGTAGTGCATTAAGTGATGAAACTAACATCTGTCATGTGTGGTTTGTTTTTTTATCTCATCCTCTCCCAAGAGGGAAATTTATGTGTGCAGTGAAGTGTTTCATTGGGTAGGGTTTGGGCGTTTATTTGTTGGATGTTTGTAATGTACAGGTTGCTATGTGTTTGTCAAAGAAAAGTACCTTGCAGTTGGAGCAAAAGGTGGTGAGGCCTGTGGTGGTCATTAGTTCCTAGGGGAGTTAATTCTACAGCCATGGACTGGCCTCCAAGAAAGCTCTGTCTCCTGCACAGATGAGCGTCACCAAAAGTCCTATCATGTCTGAGGAGCTAGGTAGTCAGCCACAGCCTTCATCCCAGAGCTTTATGAATTCTTTTAGATATTTTGGGCCCAGGCCATTGAGCTTGATTCTATATTCTTTATAATATACCTTTTGAAAAAGACCTGGATTAAATACTTTAGAGTTTTATTGGTTTGATCCTAATTTCCTTGTAACTCAAGCTCCTACTGAAGCAATGGGGGCATGGAGTACAGAATTGTCTTTTTTTTTAAGGAACTATTTTGCTTGCCTTTTGAGCCTATTATAATTGCTTTGGATCTGAGTCTTCTATCAACCCGGCGTTAAACTGGAGTAAACGCCATTGAACTCAGCTGAGTTATAACAGTGTGTAATTGGTGTAAAGGGCAAATGTGGCTCAGTATGTGTTCCTTATGTGGTTCTAGGATCCTCAGATGATGTACATCAATACAGCTGTGCAAATTTAAACCAGCGGAGGATGTAGCCCCTCACTCTGTGTTCCTCTTGCTTTATAATACCCTTATTTTAAAGCTAGCATCTACAAGTATTTATTTGCAGGCACTTACTTGAGAGTATTTTAGAGAAAGCACAGGCTGGAATACAAAACAGTTGGAGTCTCACATTAGCATTAGTTTATTTATGAAAATGCAGGAAGACTAGCCTTTCATTTAAAAAGCACATAGTGTATGTCTTTCTTCATTCAAACCAAAAGTTACTTTTTAAAGGGGAAGTTTTCAAAAACACAGATAGGAATTGGGTACCCAACTCTAGGTGACTTTCAATAGGAGTTGGGTGCTACTGCCTTTGAGCCTTTGAAAATCAGTCTGTGTTACTAGACTTCAATGGGAAGCTAGGTTTTGAGATTCTTAACCCAACCAATTGAAAATGAATTACACTACTTGTTCTATTGAAATAAAGTGGAAGAAACTACCTGATCCATTGAAAGGGTTTGGTACAAGAAACTGAGCACCCTTTTTTTAAAGCATGTCTTGTCAATGCAAAACAAATGGAAACAGTAACTGCTCACTATGGTCTGCTATTGTAGATGTGGTGTCTTACATTATATCAGGCAACATTCATCGCTGCACTGCTCCAGTTTTATGCTGATGTAGCTGCATCAATTTGAGCAGAGTTACACTAGCACAGCAGTGGAATAACACAGTGGTGAATGAGGCTCAGTGGTTTTACTGTCTGAGTAAGTAATTGCTCACCCAACTGGAGTCTTGAGAAGAACAAGGGGCTAAATCCTCACTGGTGTAAATCAGCATAACTCTGCTGACTTTAATGGTGCTATGCCAGTTGAGGCGTTAGCCCTAGATGTGCATCTCATAAGTGTAACCCCACTAATGAAAAATTAAAATAAATTAATGCGTTAGCTTTGGAAAGAGCAGACAGCAACAAAAGGAAACAACGGTTAGGATGACAAAGTTGCACAAGAAAAGAATAACTACTGCTCGTTAGTCTTGTAAAGAGTGTCATTTCCTAAAGCCTAGATTGGAAATCTCTAACTGTGCATGTCTTAAACCACACATCTGATTAATGTATTACAGAATGCAATGCTGCAAGGAGCTCAGCCAGTTTGATAGCATGTAAAGCTGTTGAAGCTTTCATTAATTTTTATCATTTGACACCTCTATTTTATGCAAAAGAGCTCTTTATTAACCAACACCCACTAAAAAATCTCCACAAACCCTTAAGCTCTTTCTTATAAAGATGATGGGGTTTTTTTTCACACAGGTTATTATAAAGTATAACAAAAAGGTTTTAAATAAATCACCTTGTTAATTGGTTAAAAGTCACTGGATTTCATGTTCTCTCTGTAATGTTAATATTTTCATCAGTCAGAGCTATTGGAGTTTTATGTTTGAATCAACTGTGCTATTAAGAGTGGGCATTAGAAATATAAAGGGAAATCTTTCTTCTTGGGTAAGTGTATGGCAGCAGGATTTAAAAAAATATAAAGAGGATTACAGAAAAAATTAGAAGAGGTAATTTACCAAGAGCCAAAAGAAAGTGATCCCGATTAAAATTTCTTTTTTGAAGGCTAGGTCTTAGTTATTAAGACTAAATCCATATATTTATACCCGGCATGAAGACAAGCAAGTATGTTTCGCGCTAATTTAGATTTTTTTCTTTAATTTCTTATTTCTCCACTTTTGCCTTTCTGGTGACCAGTGCTTTTCTACTTGCTTTGGAAGGACATCTCTAAGATTCTGTTCGCCAAAGATTTGAGGCAGTTTTCTTTTTTTCCTAGTGTTCACAATGGACCAGATCCTGAGATGAAGTACTGCTGCATTGATCTATTGCACCAGTGGAATCTGGCTGGGGACAGCATATATTCATGGCCCCAATTTAGCAGGATGATTAAGCATATGCATAACTTTAAACACCTTGCTGAATTAGGGTCCATCACTGCAAGGATTACTCCACTTAGAGGAATCCTCTGGTGGATTTAAAGACAGAGACTCCACCCATCTTCTGGTGGCTGAGAGCCCATGGACTAAGGAAAGCAATTTCCCTATGCAACACCAATCCTTGGCTGTGGTTTTAGGCCCTTGGGGCTGATAGCAGCCAGCATAAAACAGAGCAATCCTCAGGCTGCTCTTATAGAGCATATGGGAACTACAACTGCACACAGATTCCCCAGGATCAGGGGAGCGTACATCCATCCCCTGTATCTGCCAGTCCTTACCATTTGGTCCAGTGCTAACACTTGAGCTGAACTGGTGGCACGTAATATGTTGAGCTCTGCTTGACCTTTTTCTTAGTTTATTTTATATTTCTCCCTTTTAGCATAAACGTGCACATATCAGCAATCTTTATACCCTTCCTATAAAGTTGTCTTCCCCAGACTTGGTACCTTTAGGTCAGGTAGTTATTAATTTTCTGACCCCTGTTCTCATTCCGTGGCTCTTCATGCCTTTTTAGCTCTGTCAGCTGTCTAGAAAAACCTGGGCTGAGACAAGCACTGCTGTTGTTTTTTGCCAACGATGCATGAGCTGCACTGCAGGCAGACACTGTTAGTTCATCTGCAGCACCTGTGCCTGACCTTAGTTCTCTGGTTTCTGCCCTCCTTCTCTTTTCTTCCAGAGCCCGACTTTATGTTCGATTAGTGGATGAATGCAGCCTTCTGTGTTCCCCTCATCTCCAACTGTATGCTCTTTCTTCTGTCATTTCTTACTCTTTTCTCCTTTTCAGCCTGATTTTCCTTTATCCTTCTTTACTTGCTTTTCCTCCCTTTTGGTTTTTAATTGAGAAGTTTTTTCTTTTTTGTTGCTACCTCTCCTCATTCTGTGACTCACCACGTATGCAAGTGGGGATATCTAGTGGTAACACCATAAGGCAGGGTGTTTCAAGACACAGCTGAGTGCCATGGGAACAACAAAACAAAACGAAGCAGGTGAGACTTGGATTGATTATCTAATACATGAAGCTGTGGCAGAATGCTTCCAAGGAGCTACCCGGTGTCTTATATACAGTTGTTGAAGCACATCTGAAAGTTGGACCGAGTGGATGCAGAGACAGGTTGCTCTCTTTGTTCCTCTTATTGCCCCATTTTTTGCTGGACGGTTTCATGTGTCACATGCACATAAGGATCTCATTCTTATTTGCTTTGCCCCTCCCCAGCTCTTTTTAAAAGCAACTGTTAATGGAGCTGCAGCAACTACAGATTACCATTTTAACCATGTATACACAGACTGACTTGCTGGTGTCTTTTACAAACTCTGCCCTCCTGTAGTCTATGCCGCTTCTTCTAAGTTCTGTGCATGGTGCTACATGGACTAGTCTGATGGACTAGATCTGATATTCCAGGTTAGGGGGAAAAAAGTCCTAGTTGTTATTCAGGGTGGCACTTTTGGAGTAGAGGAACCATCTTTTTTTCTGTTTATAGAGTGCCTAGCACAACAGAGTCCTCCTAGGTGCTATTGCAAAACAAATAACAAACATAATAATAATAATAAAAGCGTATTTCAGTCTTCACAGTAAAGCTTAAATCTGACTATAGGAAAGAAGAGGGGGATGTAATGTGGATCCATGAAAACAGAGAAGGCATATTTGGAGAAACAAAGAAAAGAAAAGAAAAAGGCAGAGTTCTTGCATTCTGTGGAAAACAACCTTCCTGTCATGTCCTCCATTCCTCTACATTGCCTCCATAACCAACACATCACAACATCATACATGCTTTGGACTTGCTAACATCGCAAGTATGGGAGCTCTGCTTTGGTTTAATATACAAACGCCACTGGAGCAAAGGTCCCTTCCTGCAGACCTTGGACACCAAATAAATTAAAGTTTTTGTTGCTTATGTAAAAAAACATTAAAACCCAGCAACCAGGTATTTGTGAATAACATATTTTATTTAAAAAGGCTTGAGAATGAAAAGTGGCACAAAGAGGCTGGAAATCTGACAGAACCACTTGGGTTTAGCCTGTCCAAGGGAATCCGTAGGAGGAGCAGAATTGGCACAGAAGTTCTACATCAACTTCTGTTGATGTTGCTGTATCTTGGTAAGGGAGAAGGACCTTGAGGAAATGGATGAGATTGGAAATCTATTTCCAGCTGACAGAAAGGCTGCCTTGATCATAGGCAGCTGGGGGTAAATTAAAGAAACCCCAAGGCTGCTCTGACTTTTGCTGTGGGTCAGGTCAACCATCATCTGGCCCCAGGATAAATGGAGCTGCAACAATAGTCCTAACATCACGTTTCCCTCTTGAGTCCTACATTAAGTGAAGCTCATCCTCAGGAATCATGCCCCAGATTTTTAAAACAAAGTTACTGCTCTGGGAAGATGAGGCTTCCCTGAAAGAGACAGAAAGAGAGAGAGAACACTGTAGTGTTGTTGTGGCTTTGTTGGTGCCAGGATATGAGAGAGATCAGATAGGTGAGATAGTATCTTTTATTGTAGCCACTTTTGCTGGTGGAAGAGACAAACTTTCAAGCTTCACAGAGGTCAAAGGTCTGTATAAGGTAACCAGAGTATCTGCTTGAGGATTTAGATAATAGCACAGACAGAAAATTTATAACATTTGCGGAAGATACCAAGTTGGTAGAGGTTGCAAATGATTTGGAGGATAGGATTGAAATTCAAAATGCTCTGGACAAACTGGAGAAACAGTCTGAAGTAAATAAGATGAAATTTAGTATGGCCAAATACAAAGTACTTCACATAGGAAGGGAACAATCAGTTGCACACATACCAAATGGGAAATGACTGCATAGGGAGGAGTACTGCAGAAATGGGGTCATAGTGGATCACAAGCCAAATATGAGTCAACAGTGTAACACTGTTGCAACAAAAGCAAACATCATTTTGGGATGTATTAGCAGGAGTGTTTTAAGAAAGACACAAGAAGTAATTCTTCTTTTCTTCTCCACACTGATTAGGCATCGACTGGACTATTGGGTCCAGTTCTGTGTCCCCCATTTCAGAAAAGATGTGGACAAATTGAAGAAAGTCCAGAGAAGAGCAACAAAAATAATAACAGATCAAGAACACATGAACTATGAGAGCAGATTTTAAAAAACGGGTTGTTTTTTTCTGGAAAAGAGAAGACTGAGGGGGGACATGATAATAGTTTTAAAATACCTACAAAGTTGTTTCAAGGAAGAATGAAAAAAATATTCTCTTTAACCTTTGAGGAAAGGACAAGAAGCAATGGGCTGAAACTGCAGACAGGGCAGTTTAGGCTGTATATTAGGAAAATCTTCCTGTCAGGGTAGTTAAGAACTGGATTAAATTGTCTAGGGAGCTTGTGGATTCTCTGTTATTGGAGATTTTAAAGTTAGGCACCTGTCAAGGATAGTCTAGGTAATACTTAGTCGTGCCTTGAGTGCAGGGGTCTAGACTAGAAGACCTCTTGAAGTTCCTTCTACACTTCTTTGATTCTATGATTCTTTATTGGCCTTGGTCCAACTGATCTAAAATTAATTATGCCATTTGGAGGTGTTCAATTGTTTCAACCCCTCAAGAGTTCTCCCTTGACTTTTTTCATGGAATCTGAACTCTCAGATAGAGAGTTTAGTGACATCCTTCTAGCCATTTTTCTAATGTGTTGCATTTCCCAGAAGCCACTGATGTTGCTTTCTGGAGTCAGAATAAATGGTGTTCAAACTTGTGTTTCAAAAGAAAACCGTATAAAAATATTGTCCTGGAGTTTTCAGCTTTCTTCTGTAGTGACTGTTATGGTTATGGTATATGGGTATACCATGGGTACATGGGTGTTATGGTATAACACTGTTAATTAATAATAGGAGAGGGGGGACATATTCCCTTCCTGTAGTAGAGATGACATTGGAAGACTCCAGAATTTTCCTTAGAGACAATCCTAGGGATGGAAAACTCAGAGAGAACATTAGTATGAACTATGTTATGAATGTTGCTAGATGACCAGAATGGTTTTCTGGTCTTGGAATCCATGAACAGAATAACATGCAAATCAAAGAAGCAGCAACAGGTGACCTACTTCACTAATGTGGCAGTGATAATTCATTTACAGTTCTGGGCTGTGGTCCACTAGGAGGTAGAGGCGATTGCACCTCCTGTGTCTGTCATCTGTTGTCTTCTCTCTCATTGTGTGAATGTTCTGTGGTAGATGTTTTGGCTGAAGAGAACCAATGCTAAGGATTCTTGAATCCTATTATGAATATTGACAGAAAAGATAGGGGCTCTCTGTAACATGACAGCTGTAGGACACCTGTAGGACTGCCCATAAGCAGGGAGGTTAGCAAAGCTTTATATCACACATCTGTAGTAACCAAACTGATTAATGAAGGTTTCCTTCCACTTAAGTCAGAGTTAATTGGAGTGAATGCATGGCAGGGAAATGGAGGCTCATGTTGTCAAAAGTAATTTCTCCATTTTTGTGTGCCAAATTTGAGATCTCTGGGGCCTAATTTTTAGAGATGATGAGCATCCCTAACTTCATTTGAAGTCAATGGGAGCTGTTGGCACGCAGCATCTCTAAAATTAGTCTTTATCCTAGATCTTTCTCCCACTTTCTCCTCCATGATGAGCTAGCCCCCTGCAGTGTTTTTCCAGTGTGCACAGTATATTCCAAGACATTGCGGGGAATCAGTACAGTGCATCATGCTAAGGCAGTAACACAATTAATCCATGGAATGAACACTGAATGACTGGAGATGAGATCATTGTACTTTTTAAGTACAAGCAAAGAAAGCATTTGGACTTTCAAATGGTAAAAGGAGCTTTCATTACCAAAGATGTTCACAATATATGGGTGTAAATGAAAAGATTTTAGCATGGCTTTTGTTTTATTCTAGTTCTTTGGGGTGTTACTTTCCAATAAATTGACATTAATGAGTCATTTCCATGACACACTGAGAAAACAAAACCTGAAATTTAAAATAAGTAATTCTGTGTCTGAGTCATTATAATGAATCACCTGTCTCCCTCCCACCTCTGCCTTATACCTATTACATTTATTGAACATGCACCTCCATAAAATATATCAGAAAGCTTGCATCACTTTTTTTGTTATTACAATAACTCTTATTTTCAGGAAAAGATAAACTCATCACCAAAGTAGGTAAAACAGGATGTTTTCAAATACAGAATAAATGTATGGTTCTTAATCACAATAGCTGCCCGAGGCCCCAGTGAGGACTGGGGTTATGTTCTGCTGGGTACTTTGTATGAAGACATGGTCCCTGCCTGGACGATATTATAATCTAAAATGACAAGTGCCACATGAAGGGGTAGCTCCGAACTACTATTGGGATATCAGTCTTGTGGACGCGTCCTTGTGGGTTAATATATTTTGAAATTATTATTTCATTTATTATCAATTAATTTTATTTATGAACCCAACAAGGTGCAATTTTGATTTCTCTGCTGTTATAAATTGATGCTAAAGGAGTTTTGTGTCTTTGTAATTTGCATAAGAACAGTAATAATTATACAGTATTTAATAGTGATGAAATGTATATTGGTTATACATTTATAGATCTAAAATAAAGCTGATGGAATAGTCACTGATTAAGTGACTTTCACCCAATGTCAGTTTCACATAATGAAATATACATTTCCAGGAGAGATCTGAAGTTCATTCTGTGTCAGCAGAAGATTCTATTCTATTGTATATCGATTCCTGTATCATCTTCATTACTGCAATATCTGAGCACTTTCCAGTAGTTTATTAAGTGACATAACTAACAGCATTTGTCATCTGTGATTTGTCTTTCTCTCATACTCTCTCCAGAGGGAAAATTGTGTATGCAGCGTAGTGTTTTGTTTTGCTCAGATTTTTTTTTTAATTTTGTTTTTATTTTTAATTGCACAGGCTGCTGTGTATGTATTAGAGAAAGCAGCACTTGCAGCAAATGGTAGTAAGGTTTGTGATGGTTCTTAAATCTGGTGGGATTTCATTCCAGGGTGCTAGACCAGTCCCTGAGAGCTCAGTCACCTACATGTAAAAGCTTTCACTGTGTGGGTGAAAGTTATGTGTGAGGAGTGGAGTTGTCATTGTGGTGTTCGTTCAAGAGCTGTAATCTATCATTTAGCTATCCTGGGCCAAGACCATTTGAAGATAAGGACCAAGACCTTGGACTTGAGTCAGTATTCTATGGGAAACCAAGTGGCCTGCACTGATGTATTTAAGCTCCCATACAGAGGTCCATCTTCAATACGACATCAGGCAGGCACAGCAATGCACCAGCATGCAGTCAATTGCAGGACCAAGGACCATACTCTTTAATTTAATTTAAGAAGTCTTTCTCCGTCATGTCTCCATATAATAATCTGTACCTATTCTTTCTTTAACTGTGTAGCTTTCTAATTTTGTGACTCTTCAGTTTCTGTGGTAGGAGTGTCTTTTGTTCATATCACTTCAGTGAGAAAGCATGAGTACACTGCCAGGATCAAGTCATAAGAATAATGGAGGTGGGGATCTTTCTATTTTAATAGCTTCATATTGTGATCACCAGAAGGATTATAATTCTAAATGCTTTAAAAAGGAGACAAGAAACCAAGTCCTGTAAATTAGTGTTGCTTCATTGATGCCAATGGCATGACATGAATTTATGCCAGCTGAGGATCTTGGTTCAAAATTCTCAAAGGTTACATGCTTAACGCCAATTGATTCAAAATACTAAATACTTTTGAGGATATGTGCCCTTGTTCTTAGCTGAAGATCTTACTGTGTTCTTCTATTCTGAACAGCAGTTTCCTTTGGAACTTTTAATATTGCAGTACTGGAGACTTGCAATTCCACTTGTATTACAGGGAGTGTCTTTTGTCACAGGAACTCAGTGGTTTTTACTGGAATTCACTCTGCAGGGTGAATTTTGAGGCTCCTTGAAATGTAGTGTGTAGTGAAACTCATTTTGAGTTTAAGATATTATTGGAAGTGGGAAGAAAATCTTAAATATTTGCTCGTTATAATTAAAGAGTGGAACATAACACACTCTCATTTCTTCTTACATCTTCTTTCCTCCCTTCAATCCATCAAGCTTCTCTCTGCTTCCTCGGTCTCTCTGAGCCACTACCTACATCATGCTTTCTTCCATGTTGTCCCTTCCACCCGGAGCAACTTCCTCAGTAATGTACACTAAGCTCCTATGGATCATACCTTACGCTGTGCTTGTTCACTGTAGGATGAACACACTTGCAGATAAGTGCTGACAGGAACAGCATGCTGTTGTTATGAGAGAGAGAGATTTATTCAGATAATTTGATTTTCACAATTATGACCTAATGGTCTAAATCTTATTCATGTTAATGACCACTTAACATGAACAATAATGCACAAGAGCATCCCCTGGCCTTTGTTCTGACCCTTCCGGGGCACTCCCCCCCCCCAGGCCAGGTGGAGGGTCAGGGACTCCCCACAGCAGCATGGGCTCCCTAAGCAGTTCTTATCATGGCTCGGCTCCGGTTTCTGGCCTGGCCGGGGGAGCAGAGCCTCAGGAGGAAGAGGAGAAGCAGGGCAAGGGGCCCATGGTGAGCGAGGGAGGCTAAGGCCCAACTCAGTCCCCCTCTGAGAAGAAACTGGAATGACTAGGTAGGGCTACACTTCATGATAGAGGAACTGATCACATTAACATCTCTCCCACAGCGAGCACCTGCTGCCACTACTCCGCAGCGGCTTGAGGCTACTACAGCCATGTTAAAAAGTAGGTGGGCATGGCACCCCCACTTTTAAAAGTGGTGGGAACCCTGGTTCTCCTGACCTCTCCCCAGTTCTGGTGCCCCTGGCCCCCTGGAGTGTGGAGGTACTATGTTTTTTGTGCTCAGGGCCCCAATAAATCTTAATCCACCTCTGGTCATCTCTATGATCCAATTAAAGCAAATGGAATTGCATTCATAAGTGCAAACTAGTGTGAATAAGGCCCATTTGAATTATTATTATTATTTATTATTTTATAATTGTATTTGCAATCCCTTATGGTCTGTGAGGGGATAATTCACCCAGATGTGGGCCTCTGCTGGTATGTCACTATCTCTCTCAGGTTTTAGTTACCCCACTGGATCCATGGCAGTAGACCCAGCCATTATGGGAGGCTGCAATAGGGTCACAACTTGCTGCACTAGTTGTTATTGTTTCAGCTGCTGCTGAACAACTAAGTCTTGGATCAGTTCCTGTGGCTGTAGGGGCTGTTTTTAGCACTGGGTATTCTGCTCTGCCATCCATTGCAGTAGCTGTTCCATGTCCATATTGCTGGGAATCCCTTCCATAAGTCTTAGTGTTTTTAAACTCCTGCTCCCTTCCACAGAGGCTAATTCTTTGCCCATAGTCTCCAGAAAGTTTGTGACCAGGTTGCCACTGTGTTACCCCATTTGAATCTATCAAGGCATGACATACCCTGATGTGGGTCTCCACTGGCAGATGTCGTGATGAGATTTGTGTAAGCTGTGCTTTTGCCCCCTAGACAAGGCAAATTTCAGTCCTACCGCTTCTGGGGTATAAGGTCCAAAGGAAATCAGGAACAAAAAAACCCAACACCTTAAAACAAGTTTGTCCCACAAACGCCTTTCCCCACCTTCTATTTAGGGTTTGTCTCCAAACGGTCCTTGCTTCTGCTCATTCTCCAGGGTCTGGTCATCCCTTCTAGAAGGGGTTTCTCCAGATGGCAAGATGACTTAATCCCTGGGCTGAAACAAGGTTTTTCTCTCATCAAAAGAAGAAGAGCTTTGCTTTCTTTCCTAATCAGCCATGAACTGGGTTAGGTAACCCCTTTTTAACTCTTCTCTTCCTGCTTGACATTTTCTTCAGGTTAGTTTTATGGGGCCAGTTGGGTAGGTTGGAAAGTAGACTTTTGTTAACCCTCTTGCTGCCAAGTGGGGCCTATCTGCCCCATTGCACTAAACCCTATACAGACGTATACAAAGAATTAACCTTTCCCTCAAAGAGCTTGCAATCAACTTCTTGGTGGGTGCATAACTGTTGGAAAATAGATCCCACAGAATAGTTATCAGTGGTTCACAGTCCAACTAGAAGGGCATATCAAGTGGGATCCCACAGGGATCAATTCTGGATCCTGTTCTGTTCAATATGTTCATCAATGATTTAGATAATGGCATAGAAAGTATACTTGTAAAGTTTGTAGATGATATGCAGCTGGGAGAGGTTGCAAGTGCTTTGGAGAATAGGATTAAAATCCAAAATGATCTGGACAACCTGGAGAAATGGTCTGAGGTAAATAGAATGAAATTCAATAAGGACAAATGAAAAGTACTCCACTTAGGAAGGAACAATCAGTCTCACATATACAAAATGGGAAATGTCTGTCTAGGAAAGAGTACTGGAGAAAGAGATGTGGGGGTCATAGTAGATCACAAGGCAAACAGCGTCACACTGCTACAACAAACAATCAACAGCGTCACACTGTTACAACAAAAGCAAATATCATTCAATCTCCTGTATTAGCAGGAGCAAGGCATCAGAAGTAATTCCAGTCTATACCATCTTGATTAGACATCAACTGTAATATTGTTTCTAATTCTGGGAACCTCATTTCATGAAAGATGTGGAGAAAATCCAGAGAGGAGCAACAAAAATGATTAAAGGTCTAGAAAACATGACCTGTGAGGGAAGATTGAAAAAACTGGGTTTGTTTGGTCTGGAGAAGAGAAGACTGAAGGGGGACATGATAATAGTTTTCAAGTACCTAAAAGGTTGTTACAAGGAGGAGAGAGAAAAATTGTTCTCTTTAACCTCTGAGGATATGACAAGACGCAAAGGGCTTAAATTCCAACCAAGGTGGTTTAGGTTCAATATGAGGAAAAACGTCCTGTCAGGTAAATTAAGCACTGAACTAAATTGCCTCTGTAGGTTTGGGGGAATCTCCATGAATGGAGATTTTTAAGAGCATGGTAGGTCTAGGTAATACTTAGTCCTGCCATAAGTGCAGAGGACTGGACTAGATGACCACTCAAGGTCTCGTCCAGTCCTATGATTCTTGCTACTGATATTTGTCTTGATTGTGATCCTAGAATGACCAAATACTCCCTATCACCATTTCAAAACATTGGTTGTGATTTTTATTTCTAATTTTATCCAGTAAATTAATTATTTGTTTTAAAATAGCACATAGAGGGTTGCAGCTGAGTTTGTGTCCTCATTACGCTAGGTACTGTGCCTACATATAGTAAGAGACGGAATTTGCTCCAAAAAGCTTTCAAATAATTGTTAGGAGAAAGGAAGCATTGCCTTCATTATAAACATGATGAACTGAGGCAAAGAAATTAAGTGACAGGCAAAGAAAAGAACTGAATATAGCTCATCTGAAACCCAGCGCAGTACCTTAAGCACTGGACCATCCTTCTTCTCTAAAATGTAGCAATGCAAGAGAACAAATATCTGAATATAAATAAAAACAAATCAAATACACAAAAACAGCAATGCAACAGCACAAGTAGTTTCTGAATTACTTCTTCCAGTGTTAGCCTCACTTGTATTAAAAGCTCCATAGAAACAAATCCCCTCTTAGGATCCATAATGATGTCTTCAGTCCTTCTCAATATTTTTATGCCATCTACAGGACATCTTAAGAATTGTAGTGTTTGCTGCATTTTATATCAGGCTTGATAATGTAAAGCTTTTTTTTTTAAAGTAATAAGCTTACTTTATCTTAACTTTACTCTCATAGACTCATAGACTCATAGACTCATAGGTCAGAAGGGACCAATATGATCATCTAGTCTGACCTCCCGCACAAGGCAGGCCACAAAACCCTACCCATACACATTTATAACAACCCCGAACCCATGACTGAGTTATTGAAATCCTCAAAAGTGAGATTTGAAGACCTCAAGCTGCAGGGAATCCACCAGCAAGCGACTCATGCCCCATGCTGCAGGGGAAGGCGAAAAACCTCCGTGGCCCCTGCCAATCCGCCCCGGAGGAAAATTCCTTCCCGACCCCAAATATGGCGATCAGCTAAACCCTGAGCATGTGGGCAAGACTCACCAGCCAGCACCCAAAAAGGAATTCTCTGCAGTAACTCAGTTCCCATCCCATCCAGCATTCCCACAGACCATTGAGCAGACTTATCTGTCTCAATTTCATTTTTCTCTAAGCGCTTAAATTGTTATTCACTTTGATTTAACTTTTGTTGGTAACTATTTCCTAAGCAGTTCTTTAAATGTTATGGCTAAATTCTCTTCTCTAATCAACTTTGAGGATTACTTCTTAAGTTAGTTATTATTTACAATACTTAGAAGAGGGTTGTGAATATTACTAGAGCGACTCAAAAATACAACGAAAAATGCAAAATGTCAAACCCGTGTTTGCTTTGCATGTTTGAAACAGAACCATTCTTTGTCTTTCTAAATGTTTGCAATTTTTAAAAATGTTCCTTGAAATTTTTATCAATCAGTGTTATTGCAATGGTTAACAACAATTTTAGTTTACTGAAAATGGGATTTTTCTTGTAAGAGGAAACTTTTTATTTATGAAAACCTCCAGTTTTTGGTAAGCAGAAAAATTTAGTAACATTTTCATTAAAAATTTTTTTTGAAAAGACACTACATTTTAAGTTAAAATGAAAATCTTTCACAAAATTGATATATTTTTTAATTTTTTTAAAAAAAAGATCCTTTAACTTAGGCCACTTTTTAACAGAAGAAATTTTTTGAAATTTTTTACCAGCTCCAGATGTCACAGGATATCTAAAAAGACAAGATATCTGCCCTAAAGAACTAACAATCCACTTTAGATATGATGTAACAAATGGTAGTGACAAGCAGGGGGGAGATGATATGAGGACATGTACAGGGTTTGCAACAATAAGATTACATGGGTCTCTTGGCGATTATAGCTCTTGTAATATCTATTCTGATATCTATCCGTGCACAGAATACCTACTGACATCATGTTCTCTATCTGTTATGACTGGCAGCATCCCAACACTGACCTGAGTCATCACGTAATTTTTCCTGCAGACAAATGTGCAAAACGAAGTATAGTACTGGCTCCCTTGCTAGAGTTATAATGAGTTCTAAGATGATTTAAGAAAAAAACCACACAACTACTTTCTGTGCTGGTCAGGATTCAAGATTATTCAGATTCAAAATATAGTTCTGGTGCTCTCTCATCTTTAGGGTGGAGAAGTCCTGAGATTAATGCTTTACACATTATTCCCTTGCCTTGCAGCTCTGAGGAGAGTCAAGATTTATTTTGCTTTGTGTCTTCATTATAGAGAGTGCTTGATAGTAAGATTCCAGTAGTGTAAATATCAGATTTTGCTTTATTTACAGGTAAATATCTTGGCTTGTTTACCTAACAAAATTAAGGATGAGAGGAGATATGATTGCTCTCTTATAAATATATGGGCTAGATAAACACCAGGGAGGGAGAGGAGTTATTTAAGTTAAGGGCCAGTGTTGGCACAAGAACAAATAGATATAAACTTGCCATCAACAAGCTTAAGCTTAAGCTTGTTGAAATTCGGTGAAGGTTTCTAACCATTGGAGGAGTAAAATTCTGGAACAGCCTTCCAAGTGGAGTAATGGGGGCCAAAAATCTAATTTGTTTCAAGACTGAGCTTGATAAATTCATGAAGGGGATGGTATTCTGAGATTGCCTTCAATGGCATACAGCCCATCTGCAAGTGCTAATAGCAAATATCTCCAACAGCTAGAGATGGGATGTTACATGGAGGAAAGCTCTGACTTAGTACAGAGAATTCTTTCCCGGGTGTCTTGCTAGTAGTTCTCAACCATATGCTCAGGGTCTAAATGGTTACCCTACATGGGGTTGGGAAGGAATTTCCCCCCCAGGTCAGATTGCCAGAGTCTCTGGTTTTTTTGTTTTGTTTGCTTTCCTCTGCAGCATGGGGCATGGGGCACTTGCTGGTTTGCACTACAGGAAATGGTATATTGTCTAACTTGAAGTCTTTAAATAAAGATTTGAGGATTTTTGAGACTCAGCCAGAGGTTATGGGCATATCACAGGAGTGGATGGGTGCAGGCCTGTGATGTGCAGGAGGGCAGAGTAGATAATCATGGCTTTAAAGTCTATGAGTCTATGGGTATTCGATAGGGGACACAGCATCAAAAGACATGGTGTCTAAATCGTACTTGCCTTCTATCTCACAGGGGGTTTGTGAGAGTTAATTAGCTCATAAATTGTTTTGAAAACAATTTTCAGATACACAGTTTAGCTTATATCATAGATTTCTATTAATAGCTTAAACATGGACTAAACATAGCAAAGTAGCTTGATAAACAAACGTCGAAAAGCCAGGAAATTCACAGTTTGTTTCAACAGGAAAAAAGAAAAGGAAGGTGTAATACAGAGCTGAGGTCCTCATACTTCAGCTGCCTCCATGCCACTGCAGGTAAAATTTATGTAAAGTCAATGATAAATATTCCAACTAGTTTTACATATTAAACCAGACATCTTCAATCATATCCACCATAGATTATACATATGAAACAGAAAAAAATTGCAAAACCCACAATATTAGTTATCGCACATTCATTCTGTCACTTCTATTCTTTTTAGAGTTCTTTTCGTTTTAGCATTAATATTTATATCACTGTATCCTGATGAAAGAAAAGACAACCACAGTTAGTAAAGGCATTCACAGCATTCATTAAATTCAATAATGCATTGAAATCAAAGATATATATTACCAGAACAAAACTGAGAATTTTCAAGTCAAATGTAATCTCAGTGCTAGCATAGGCAGTGAGGGTTGGAGATCTATCAAAATGTTAGACACAAAATGAGATGCCTTTGAAAATAAGTGCCTGCAAAAGATCCTAGTCATTGGATTGAAAGACCTGATCACCAACAAAGAGATCCAAGAAGTCAGAATCAGAAAGAAGCACTGGACATATTTGAGGCATGTACTCCAACTGCCAGCACACAGACTCCTATGCGAAGTCATCAAGTGGTGTAAGGAAAAGAGACTGCCCAAAAGAAACCTTCAGAAGAATCCTTAATAGAGGGTGCACAACACAATCTTTACACCATAGAATGCATGGGAGAAGCAGCAAATGACAGACTGAAATAGAAGAGACTGGTGTCTGTCCTGTGAGCCAGCATTGGCATAGGAAAGATGTAATGTATGTCCTCATGATAATTAATACCCACTCAATTTAGCACCCATGAAACTATCAAAAAGTTTTGCTCTCACTCCGCTGTCCATTGTATATTCTCAGTTATTTAAATCCTCTTAAATACATTTGCAGTTCAGGTCACTTTCTTCACCTACAATGTATATTCTTATGTTTATAACATAGACACACTTATTTACCTCAATAAAATGGTTTCACAATATTTTTGCAGTTCCAATGGTGTAAGCATTAAATTTATCATTGAAGTTTTCTTCTCTTAAACCTCCTACAATAAACACAGAATATATCAAAACTAAGATAGAATTTTTCAAGTAATAAAACAGCAAAATCATTTAAACCTAAAATACCACTGACACTAATATAAATTCATGTGTTTACCTGGCAATCCAACATCACAGAAATTGAATCTTAGTCTACTACAGCTCCATTTTATTGTTTTGTTGATGCACAGGGGCCCGAAAGCCAGTGGTTCTGGCCACCTGAGCATCACCCCTGTGTGTTATTCTGTTGTCTGCAGGAGGTGCGGAAGCAGGGAAGTAGATGGCCAAATAGTCTCCATCGACTGCATATTCCTTTGGTGTAAAATAGAGCATATTCCTTTGGTGTAAAATAGAGCATTCTCCAGGTATCTCTAATTTAAATTTAGGTCAGAGCTACTCACTGGCCATCCCAGAATCACAGAACCATAAATATTACATGCAACCACTTTCAGCTTGGCTGGACCCAAGAATCTGGACAATAGTAGCAAATGTTCTAAGTATATAGCATACCTTTTACAGGTTAAAGCCCTACAATCATAAAATTATAGAAAATAAATTGACAGTTTTTAGGTCACTCAAGCTTATGGAATCTACTTCACACAATGGTGTGCAAAGAAGTCTAACTGATAACCAATCCTGAACTTTTTCTTTTCCACTGCATAGTCTGGACACGATGACACTGTCAAAATCCATTTACTCAGTCATCAGTATACTTCTCTTTCTGATCCTTACTGTCTTATCTATGACAGCTCAGATAGATGATTTCAGAAACTTCTGAATTGATCTATCCATTGATATAACTATTGGACAAAGTCCAAAGAAAGCAACTGCAGGATTTAAAGGAAAATTCACACCTGTGATATAATTAATTTTATTATGAACGGTGAACTAGAAATTATGACTATATGGAGAATTCTTCCATAACTGAATTTCTTCCTCATGCAACTTTTCCAGTAATCTGCCACTATGGCCATGTTAATCTTATTAAGTATTTCCGGAGTCATTCCAGCTTTGAAGACTAATTAAACTTGGGTCTCTTTTATCCTATATGAAATTGAGCTTTCAGGTCTCAATTCAGGAAAGCATTTAAGCATGTGTGTAAGTGTAAGCATGTAAACATGTGTAAACATTGACTTCAGTTGGAGCCCTTGGTTGCCTAAAGAGATGCATAAGCTTACATACCCTGCTGAAGTGGGACCTTAGACATTTTTGGAGAATTCTAAGGGCATGATTCTGAAGGAAAAAAAAAATTCCTTGACTGTATTTGAACAGCTGTAGAGCTGAAATAGTTTGAAGTAGATGGGTCTTACTGAGAAGTGCTTTTGACTATCCTGTTGAAAACTAAATGAGTTTTGCCTGCTGTTTAAAGGTGTGAATTTTGCATGTGGAGAATGGTAGGTAATGTGTTCAATTAATGTTATTTTATGTATGGGTTATAGGGGAAGTAAAACCTGTGAGTGGATTGAGACAATGATGTAACATCCAAGGACTCTGTAAAGGCCCATTTTGGTGCCCAAAGCCACTGTGTAGTGTTCATTTGAATTCTAGCAGTCAAACAAGGACTGGGGGAAAGGAGAATTGAGGCTTTCTGGATAGAGGTGGGTTGTTCTGGGACCTGGCTGAAGTTGCCAGATTGTAAATTAATTTATTCTCCAATTTACTTGTCACTAATAAAATAATAGTTCATTAATCAGGTCTGGAATGAGGGTTTTTTGACTGGGTTTTCCTACAGTGGTCTTTGAAAAACACCTATCAGATTTAACAACAAACACCCCACTCCCAGGGAAGTAGCCTCTAAATAAAGGAGCAGAGTAAGGGGTAATATGAGGTAACATTTCCAAATGCAAATCTTGGTGGTAGCACAGTTACCTGAGCGCAAAGTACAGGAAACCTGGGGTCAAAACCTGAAGTCATGACAAATGTATTGAATGAGGCAGTTCTCTATAGTGAGTAGTGCTTATTCAAATGTGGACAGGCCTCCATGTATATGGGCAAGCTCTCAAAGCATTTACAGGTGCGGAAACTGAGACATAGAAATGACTTGCTCAAAGCCACACAGTGAGTCAGTGGCAGAATTGGGAATAGAATCAAGAGACTTGATTCATCACTATGTTTTTCCAGGTCTGATTACAAGCTGAGACTTAACCATTAGACACACTACCCTATTTGGTATTAATTACCAGTAATAGCAATACAACATATGTAGATTGAATACAATAGCAGATTTGAGAGCTGCAGATTTGAGAGGAGAATCCTGCATCATACTGAGGGAGTTAAACCTACACGGGAGCATGTAAAACTTTTTTCCAGATATGGTGATTGTGAGAATATGTTTGCAGGAAACATCATTAATCTAGTGTGTAATAAAAAGGAAACAAACTTGCACACAGCAATTCATAATAAATGATTGCTGAATGTTACTCAGGTCTGTGCAGCCATGTGGATGACTCTAAAACACACTTTTTAAATGACAAACACTTCTTCAGGCTGGCTAAACATTTGCTAGTAATATACTTGTATTTATGAGAGCCAGTTACATTGTTTATCAATCCTAATTAACATGTACACTAATTATATAATTACAAATTAGTTTTGTATTTTTAAAATAAATCATCCTTTCTGTTTATGGCTTGTATTTTTGGTATGTGCTTAAGCATATTGAAGATATTTGTAATTATTTATTTTACATCTAATGAATTGCCAAAGAAGAAATAACACCAGCAAGGAAGTTTTATTTTATAAGATAACTTTGTGTGTTTTTCTATATTAAAGTGCACATGTTCTGTTTCTTTATCTAGGCCCGGTCTACACTTACCTTTGTGATTCGGCGGCAGTTAACGGGAGATAAGCAAGTGACGTAAATCACTTGCGTATCTCCCGTCGACTTTGCAGCGTCTGCTCCACACGCCGTCCACACTGTGCTGCATTGAAGGGAACAGCGTTCTCCTCGATGCAGCTCTATGCCACTTACTGGGTGGTTTTTCTGCGTCACTTGCTGGATTGACTGAGCAGATCTACACAGACCGCTCAGTTGATCCAGAGCAATAAATCTGACAGCAGCGAATTTGCCGTCGTCAATGTAGACCCAGCCTAAGATAAACCACATACAACATGGTGTTCCCCATCTGAGCACCCTCTTGTGGCCAGCGGTGCCTTTACAGTCTCCTACTCTAGTTTTCACCTTCAGAAGGGCTCCTTAAACAAAATTCCACACAAACTTGCTTAAGCATCCCCATTCTTGGGATCTGGTTTTTTTTTTGTATTAAGTTAACAAAGTTCCTCCCAAAACACCCCACAAAATAAATCTTCTGCCCAGCCTGGAGCTAGGAACACCTCTCCTGCCTGAGTCACTTTTCCTGGCTTAGGGACCACTGTAGGAAACCCTCTTTCCCTGTAGCTTCTCTCTGCAGTCTCCTTCTAGATCTGTTCTTCCTCTCTTTAAATTCACCTCACAGGCTTTATCTGGTTAGGGCTCTGCAAAAACTTAACTTGCTCCTTATAGCTGCTCCTTCCACCAGAATCAGCTCCACATAGTCCCCTGTTTTTTTGAGTATCCCCCAGTTTATTGCCAGAGTTCCTATCTCTGGCCCTGTCAGGATGTGTCTACACTGCAATTAGACACCTGTGGCTGGCTTGTGCCTGCTGACTTGGGAGCACTTTAACTGCAGTGTAGATGTTTTCAGCCAGAGGCCAAAGGTCTACACTACAGTTAAACAGCCCCCTTAGCATAAGCCCCGCAAGCCCAAGTCAGTTGGCACAGGCCAGCCATGGGTGTTTAATTGCAGTGTAATATACTCCTAGCTACTCTCTCTCTCAACCATACCACCTGCAGCGCCTGCTATCTTTTATACTGGAATCACCTGATTCCTCACATCTTGTAATCGGGGTTGGCTTAGCTGCAGCCTCTCCAGCCTGCAGGCAAGCCATGCTATTACGCTGTCTCCCAATTTCTGGTATCTTGCACTACGTGTTGTTATATCCGCTGATAGTACTCATGCAGAGTCATATAGTTAGGTTGATTCAAAATATGTTGACTGACCTCACAATCCAGATACTGCCTTAGATAATTTTTGGCTCTGCACATAAATAAATCTGGTCATACTTTCTTATCTACATTGAGACAGGGAGGTGCAGAGCATCCCTTTGTCAGGTAACATCATTATCTTCTTTGGTTTCAGATTAGGGATCACATTTACTCCCATGGGGACTGGTTATAGTTTGTACTAAGACTGATGGAAACAATTGGGCTTCATAGCTGTCTGAAAAGGAATGCTTTGTATTTGATGGACCATTTTATTGATAGACCAGTGGAAAACTATTCATTTGTCCTTTATCATCAATTCACTGGCTTCTAAACAGTACTCTCTGTGGCTTCTTCTGGTCATAAGACATAACCTGAGGACCACTAAAGTAGGAAGGAATGTAGGTTGGAGTACCAGACGTAGAAATAATACTCTGTGTCTTATCGATGGTAACATAACAATGTTCTGAAGCCTTATCCTTTGGGTGTGATGGAGATGAAAAAATGCGTCTTCTCATCCATTATAGCTTCTTTATGGAACTGTTCCAGGTGTTTGATGGAGAGGTGAATCTCAGTTATCTCTTGCTGTAAGGAGTTTTCCATCTACGTCCAGCATAACACTGTGATTCAGTGATAGCCGTTCCATGCTCAGTGCACATGCCAGGAGGAGAAATGCAACATCTTACCTTACTGAGTCCTGCTCATTAAAGTTCACTGAGTTTCTGGGGCTAATGCAGAATTCAAATTTCTGCTCTTATGAGTAGCTAAATTTAGTGGGAAAATAGTAATTAATGGCAATTGTCATCCATAAGGGAAGGTTGGGTTCTGGCATCTCTTTAACAAACAGGTGTAAGGTCCTTGCTCAACCAACATTTCCCTGTTGAGTTTTACAGCCCATAAAGAGCCAGTAACAGTCTGATGTTTCCCAGTATCTTATGATTGTCTCCAATGTACAATATGCATCCAAATATTACAGTTATAAGTAGGAACTCTATTTAGTTCCCTGTAGGTGAAAATTGTCAGTTCCTCCCAAACTATCAGGCACAACGGGTTTTGAACCTTTCTCCAGAGAATTCTTAGGTATTACTATGGGCCAACCTGCCATTTAGCAATCTCCGAACAGTTGCCAAAATATAAATTGAACTCTGACAGAGAACTACAGTCCTTGGCTTTGACTGGTAGAACACTGGGCATCGTGATTGGTCCCCAGCTTCTATTGCAACCAAGCACAGGAACAGGAAACTGTCTGTGTAACTGGGTTGCTTGGGCTTGAAAGTGCCTGCTCCTACTATCTGAGTCTGACCTTCTGGCAACCTGATCAACCTGCCTGACTCCTGGCTTGTCCACTGGCCTGTCTTGAATTCTAATCTCCTGGTGTCTGACCTAGCCTGATTTAAGGTTACCACCTTTAAGATGCAAAAACACCAGCCCTCCTCCCACCAAGACAAGCCTGCTGCAACCCCAGCCACAAGGTATCTCCGCCTTCCCCCCTTCAACAACTACTTCAAGTACCTAGAGTGATTACGCATATAAGATTGAGAACATCATTTTGTTTCTGAAAGTGTAGAACTGGGAACACTGGGCATCTTTAGTTGGACACAGAAACTTTTAACATTAGATTTCCCCATGTATTTTGCTAATAATGCAAATCTTTAGCCCCAATTTAAAAAAAAAGGAAAAAAAAAAAAGGCAAATGAAAATATTTTTATGGCAACTGACAAATCCATTAAAAAAAAACCCCAGCCAGTCTGTTCAAATACTAGAAAAGTGGGAATCCTAGTCTGGTTCGTGCTCTGACCATGTCCCAGTCACAACGCAAAAGGAAAGCAGGGTTCTAGTATCTCCAAGACAGAGGAAATCACCTTTCACTGATAATTTTGCCACTTACCCTGTCCCTAGTCTTCCTGTTTGGTGAAGGTTAGTGATAACGCTGTGGCAAAGCTTCTCTGGCATTACCTTCTATTTCTTGGACCCCTTTCAGGGGTTTGGAACTTCTTTTGATGAATGATGTTTTCTTAGACAAGAAAAGACTCAGTGTGCAGGTTGTAATCTATTGGCTACCTTTGCTAGCATTGACCACTAGGAACTTGTGACTATTGTTTTGACTCAGAGAAGACTCGAATTGGGTAATATATAGTATCTGTATCTCCTTACATCTGAACAGGTTTCTTACTTTCTCAGAGTCTACATGCAGCTGAGGCTTGGAAGAAGGCTAGCTGACTAAATGCAAAACATCCAAAGTATGAAGAGGTATGTTTTGGCTGAGGAAAGCATTCAGAGAAGATTGTGGGATGATATCTGTCCTTTCTACTGTATTCTGTTAATAGAGTATGGAATTTAGTGGTTCTGTGGGATCACTGGCTGCATTTTATTGGCACTGAGATTATATTGTTCTTTGGTGTTTAGGAAGCTCAATAAAAAAGTCAATTCCAAAAATCATCAACAGTAAATTATTCCCATAGGCCTAAGCCTAGCCAAGGAGCATTGTTCTGAAACACCAGAAAGTGGTGATTACAATAAATAAATTAATTAATTAAAATAAACTAACAGAATAGACTTGGAAATAGCTTGCAAAAATAACTTTCTATTTAAATAAGAATGCAGATGCTTCTCCATTAGAAAGCTGGAAGCCATATGGATCCAAGTCGTGCATGACACTTGCTGAAAGTACGTTTAAACATAGGATCTTTGCTTAGAGGGCACATTTGTGTAGTGCAGGTTTGAGGGAGAAAACACTTGTACTTTATAACAGTATTTTTGTGCTTATATTCTTGCAAGCATTTCTCTTCTTCTCTCCCCCCAAGCCCTTATCGGTATAGTCAGCAAGAATGACACCAGGGATGATATCTCCACGATCCTACTAAGTGGACTGGCTTAAAAGTCTAAATAAGTACTTTAAATGTATAACTTCACTAGAAAGATAAGTCACACTTTATATTTAATGTTCCATTTATAAAGAGTTAAAGGTTTAATTGTTGTTATAACTATGTTATAGACCTGAGCATTATGTGTTACAAATGGTTATAATCACATCAGTAGAAAGTATTATAGATAGTTATTAGCCATGGCGAATAGGCTTGGAAGGATGAGATTATTATTAATAAATGTCAGTAAATGTTGACATCACTGTACACACACAAACCAAATTAAAAATATTTCCATCATTAATCATCAAAACTTACAAATAGGCAAAGAAAGAAAAATGCTGCTTGAAAACTTATTAATGTTTGATATACGGATATATGCATTGTATATTTTGGCAAGTGATATTGGCAGTCTGTGTTTTAACAGTTACAAAGCTGTAACTTCTTGAATCTCAATATTTATGATCATTAAATAATTATTTTCTGACCCTTCATAATTTCCTGCAACTGTGAAAATGTAAATAGGTACAAAAATTTAAAATCCATAAAACCCTTAATTTTGTGCAACTGTGGGAATTTAAACAGCTAAACATATAAAAATTCTTAAAAACAAAAACTGAATATTATCCATCAAGGTTATAAAAAAATCAAATCAAAGTTTGACAAGTCTATTGAACGTGAGGAGAATCTAGTGATAGTGATTCAGATTATTCAGCATGTATTAAAACATCTATTAATCATTTATTAGCTCTTTAAAGACTATTAATTGAATTTCATGTAAAGTGTAACAAGATAGCATTGACAATCAACTGAAAAATGATTCCATAAGAATTCTTTTCTACTTTAAAAAATTTTACAGCAGATTCAATTTTTATATGCACAAAATGAATGCTTAAGAAGATAACCATTTGTATTACTATCACTTGTGTCCCTGAAAGAACATTTAAACATGGGACCAAATTCACCATTGACGTAAATGGATGCAGTGCCATTGACTTTAAGAAGTTATTCATGCCTATACCAGCAATGAATATGGCCCATGTTTTTTACAAGTAAAAATATCCTTACTAATTATTTGTTTCTAATTTCATTAGACCAGGTGATTGCTTTGTGTTGTATAAATAGACAAGATGTTCAAGGGTGTGAAATTTACTGTTGTGTAGATAGCCAGCACAATGGACTGTATGAGTGCACTATGTAAGTCCTACTTGAACCCTATTTTGGGAGTGAGCAATGCAGGTCTTCTCGTGGCCATCTATCTAGAGATGAATTTCACACTACCTAAAAGAGATTAATGGAAAATTAAATGACTGAAATTTACAACCTCCATCCTTAGAAGTTTTTAAGGTGCTGCTTGACAAAGCCCTGACTGGAATGATTTAGTTGTGGTTGGTCCTGCTTTGAGCAGGAGGTTGGACTAGATGACCTCCTGAGGTCCCTTCCAACCCTAATCTTTTGATACTTTGATTCTACGAATGGAATTTTAAAGTGCAGTGCATTCAGTGATGAAAACCCAGTATCATAGAAAATCAAAGGACATGAAGTAATATTACAGTACTGGGGAAAATTGTTTACTATTTAGGATACACAAAAAAATTAAAGCTCAGATATTTTTGGACACATCTTTATCAAGAAACTTTATTTTTCTCTTTTACTGATTTAATCACTACTAAAGAATAAAACCTTCATTATAATGAGCTTTTCCATCCTCAAGTTTGATTCATCATGGTAGGCTCTTTACTTGGCACACATGCATATTGTGATTTTTGTTTTAATTTTCCAGCTCGGAATTAAATTAACTGATGTGGAAGCTTGGCCCTGAACAATGTCAATAGAGCATAAGCCTATCTGAGAGATTTCAGGGCTAGTTTTTATTTGATCATTCCAATATTCTGTACCCATAACTAAGGTTAAGATTTTGTCATGGTTATTTTCAGTAAAAGTCATGGACAGGTCATGGGAAATACACAAAAATTCATGGAAGCCATGACCTGCCTGTGATTTTTACTAAAAATAACATGGTGACAGTTGGGAGAGCTGCCCAGGGTGGCGGAAGAGGTACAGCTGGGAGCTGTGGGAGGTGGGGATGGGCACAGTGGCTGGGAGCTGGAGGAGTCCAGGCTGGGGTCCTCCACTGTGGCTTGGCATTGCAGGGTTACCCTAAAGGGAGCTCCAGGGACACCCTCCATCAGATGCTGTGGGTGGTGGGGACCCCAGAGCTCCTGTGGGCAGTGAAAGGACCCTGGGTCTCTGACATCCTCCCACTGCCCGTGGCTCAGGGTCGTATCCCTAAGCATAACATAGCAGACACGACACCTGCTAACAATGCAGTTTGAGGTGAATAGCCAGGTATAATGTAGCCCTCTTTTCTGGCTCTTCATCAGTGCACCCCAGTCTAGCAAACATGAAACTCTGATTATCCCTCTAAGAAGAATTCAAAGAAAATGGACTGAAAAATAGACAAGAATTTCAGCTTGCCCTTCCCCAGGTTTCTCATTCATGATATCAGCCATGATGATTTGAGCCACTTCATTGATGATCCAAATAAAAGTATATAGATCAGACAAGCTTAATATTGTGGCTGGGTCTACAACCCTTACTTTTGTTGAGTGTACCTAGGTATGTAAGGTCTCACAGAAGTCAACGGTGCCACTCACATACGGAAAGTTTACAGAATCAGGCTTATTGGGGAAGCTAGTTTAAAAGCAAATCAGCACTCTATATTTGTTTCCCTTTCTTGTTTTACAGTATTTTGTCATCATACTGTCAAGATTAACACTGAAGAAATACTTCTCCAAGGATTGAGTAGCTGAGATCATGTTACAGGGCTTGAAAAAATCAGTATAGGTCAAATTGTCAGCAAAAGGAGAGCAGGTAAGTTCATGTGAAAACATGTCTTCTTGGCATGTTTGCATAATGTGATCCTTCCATCAGGACTATCTCTGAACGACTGCTTCCCAGTAAGGGGAAACCCTAACATCAGTCTCAAGGGGAAAAAATTAGAGCTGTGCAAAGAGAGGTAATTCTGTTTCATGGAGGATTTCAAAATTTTGCTTCTTTCCAATTTGGAACAAACCCCTACATTTTCAAAATTCTCTGCAAAAGGCAATAGAGCCCAGCTTGGACCAGCCCACCAGGCAGACTGTCTTGAAGTTGGGGACCACACGGCTTCCAAGATCCTCAACTCTCAGGCAGTCTGCATGGCAGGGCGGCCCTGGAGTTGCAGACCCTGGAAGTTCAGCAAGCAGACTTAGGAGGAGCTGAGCAGGCAAACTAGCAGGATGCAGTTCAGGTTTTTGTTGGACCCTTACCTGGGTTCTGATGGAACTTTGTCAAAATGAAAAAATCTCTGCCGTTTTGATGAATTGGAAAAATCTGATAAACTGTTTCTCACCATTCCTGCTAAAATTGAGGGTGACACATACCATTCCAGTGTACATACTTATCTTCAATTGACAACCTGCTGTACCAAAGAACTTTGTTATATAACATTTAAGAGCTACCTATGAGCAAATTATGTGACTGTTCTGTGGTACTATGCACTAAAAGGTTAATCTGACACATTGTCTCCAGCCAGTTCCAAAATAAGGCAATGATTTCTTTGGGAAATACATTGTCAGGCAAATATTTTATATTTTAAAAAACAAATACAGGAACTTAGGGTCCAGATTCTGGCACTGTTGTTCACATCGATTAACAACTCTGTGAGTGGCTCCATCTGAACCTATATGACAGTGTTATATTTCAAGAAAGTTTTCAAAGTGTATTAAATAACTGCCTTAAGCTATAGCACTGAGCAGTAGCAAAATAAATAATATGCATAGGCTATTGTCTAATAAAGATGAATGGGAATTATTAATGTCAAATCTATTCGTTCTTTTACCAATATAGTACATTGTGATTTAGTTCAGTTTTCTAATAAGTACCTTTCAATTACTAAACAAGCTAAACTTAGTATTTCTAAAGCATCCTTCTCTCAATGTACATTTATGCAACATACAATATGACATACAATAAACCTCTGTATATGGTAAATAAGGGGTAATACTCACCCTACAAAAAAAAATAATGTGTTCTACAGATAAAGGTGGTCGGGACACATTGATTGCTTATTTATACTACCCCAGGCTCCACAAACAAATAATAGATTGTTAAAGTGTATGGGAACATCCCATTTAACATCCTGCCTAAACATGCTGTGATTTAGTATATTATGACACATTGGGGCCCTACTTATTAGGACCCATACATGATTGTTTGGGAACATCATGAAACTTTGTTCCTGTAAATTGTAATTGTCTAATGTGTATCAGGAATGTGCTTGATATGTAAATCATGAGGCCTGTGGTAAAAGTGTTAGTGGAATTAGGATTATTATTGATGTTGTTATATTGATATAAGGATTCCATTGTGATAAATGTATTAATTTCATTTTGTATTATCTAGATGAAATAAGAAGGTAATTGTTTTTAAGAAGTTAGTTTGTGTGACTGAGGAGTGAATGCAGTTGTAGTTTGTAAAAGATAAGAAGATGGGGAGGCAGTGGTTTTCTGTCTCCAAGAGCAGGAGGGAAAGAAAGTGCTTTGTTGAAAGAACTTTTACAACCCAGATGGCTGAAGATCAAGATAACCCAGGAACACAGAGGGGCTAACACCCAAGGACAGGAACAAGACGAAGAGTGAGACAGGAATGAAAGGATAATAGAAAGCTGTCACACTCGCAACATCAAACGTAATTAATGAGTGCATCAAATGAAAAACAATCTGACATGGCAAAAACCCAAATGAGGATGGGTGACTGTAAAAATGGGGTGAAGACATCAGGACTTTGGGTTTGTTCTGCAAACTCCAAGAAGCATCATGGTGCAACCGACAGAGACAGGCTCCACCCTCGTATCCAATTCATCGGGGCAGTGACTTGGCTTCGGCAACACAGAAGCTGGTAATTATATCCCTCCTGCAGAACTGTGTGTGTGTGTATAGGCAATTGCTTTTCAAAATATTTTCTGAATTCATAATAAACGCAGCATATTAACTTGTCCCCTGAATAAGATCCTGCTGTTTATTTCATAAGTAAAACATTATAAACAGTGGGGAAGGAAACAGAGGCACCATGCTCGTTATGCTACATCCTTTTTATGAGACTAGATCTGAAATCTGCTTTATATAAAGGGGTAATTTTTACCCCAGAGAAGAAAATGGAAGGATGAGTCCATTTTATGCCATATTATCTAGTCAAAGATTTGAGCATTTTATTTTGAAAAACCTTGTCACTATTTTACAGTCTACAAGCTAGTCTCCATCGGTAGCATGCTGTGCAACGTATAAATCTGTTTGTGTATCACTGGGACTTTTCTTGATTGCCATTGTTGTGCAATATGGAGATAAGATTCCATATAAAAAAGAATATGCAACAATTTCTGTTTGGGAGAAGAAGCAGACTTCTCTGCTCAGAAATGGGTGGAATACCCATGAGGACCGTCCTTGGGTCCAGTGAAGAGCTTTCATGTTTTCAATACTTTGTTCACTATGCATCACACATTTTTCCAGTATTTTTATAATCTGATGCAAAGCCATAGAATATTAAGTCAGTGTGTTCTGTGTGACATTTCCATCATTTGTAAATATTTAATATATTCCCATTTCAGGGGCTAGGATTGTTGAGTTTGGGTTTTTTTAAGTCCAATAAAGACCACAGAATAAGCAATAATATACTTTGCATTTTCCATGCATTGCTATATTCTTTGTGTGTTGATAGTGATTATTTTAATTCAAAGCAGGAGTGTGTCTGTCTTTTTGTCTGTCATAGTGTTTAGTAAAGCTAGCATTGATCCTGTCCTTTTAGCAAGGCCTTCTACTGGAATTCTCTGTGCTTGTGAGCACAGGAGTAATTGCTCCCAAAGAGAGCTCTCCTACACTGGATATCAGAGGAGCATATTTTAAAACAGGGATGCCTCCAACATACTTTACTTTTTCAAGCTGACTTATTGTATATGTGAGCACACTGAGTTGTAACTCCTTTCTTGGTCACAACTAAGGTGGAGTTCAGAGTTCTCCTTTTAGGGTCTGCCTCTTAAAACACTGTGGTTACAGGCTGATCCTGAGCACCATAGAAATCCAGTACAAGGCCTGTGAACCATGTATATCCCACCTATGCTCTCAAGAGTTGATAGATAGATGGTGTATAGGTTTTGTACTGAGACTGAGAATTTCACCTTGATAGAGGTTGAAAGAATAACTGGCTAAGTGGAGAAGATTACATTCAATTTTCTTCCCTTCCCAATTCTTAAACATATGCATCCCTCCCTTCGTGTGTAACAGCTATAAGACTCTAAAAGACTCCATAACTATTATATATGGGAAGTTTATGGTGTAGCATCATTTACATAAGAGGACATCTGTTGACACTTTTGGTTAAATTAAGAAAATATATAATAAATACAAGTATATACTGCATTTCTCTGAGATCACATTATTTTTGGTGTGTGATTTGCTAATCTATATGGGCCTAATCTGGGAGGTGAGCCCTGAGCACGTTTACTGGATTGGGTCTTGCAGTGCATTTGGGCAGATGCAGAAGCATAGACATCTATGGAACTTTTACTGCAAAAATGTAGGTGTTGCATGAGTCTAAGTGCAAACAGGGTTGGGGACAACTGAGTGGGAAGGTTTTGTGAATCCCTGGAGCCTATTCTTGGATTTAGGGACCTGAATGGCAAGTAGGTGCCAAAATCTTTTTGTGAATCTATGTGTGCATATGTCTGGGGAATATTTTCTTCCAGTTTTTTTACCCCGAATTCCTTCTTTGAGGTAAAAAAGGAAGCACGACTATGGAAATTACAGGCAAAAAATAAAACCACCAAAATCTTTGATAATATAATGATTTTTCCAATTTTCTTATTTTTCTGTTTTTGCAAAGAATATTGAGACAATTACAAAATACCTTCTACTTTTTGGAAAAATTCAAAGACATCATTTTCTCCTGTCCAGTGATCAGTAAGAAAGATTTTGGTTGCAGGATTTTGTTTTGTTTTGTTTTGTTTTGTTGCACAATCTCATGGGATGCAAAATATATAATGATGAACTCCTTCCTCCACTAGAGTGAATTAGCTTAGTTCCATTTTTTTTTCAAGGTGGAGTTAAACTACATTAAATGGTACTACAGCTGAGAAGGACCAAACAATTACTAAAATATCCAGCTATTACAAAAATAGAAGTGTCACTCTTGTAGTCATAATTCAGTCTTTTTGTTCATTTCTAGAGTAGTCCTTTAGTTTTTAAATCCAGAAGTGTTAAATGGTTTGGTAATTTGTTTATAATTTTATACACAGTGGATACAGTTTAAAAAGTTTGCTTTTCTTTTTTAATGATGGCAAAATTTCTAATTCCACACCTGATTCAGCAGTCTACAGCTTTTAAGCAAAGCACTTATCCAAGTGCTTATGTCCCATTGATTTAAATGGAACTGAAAAATGTGCCTAAAGGTTTTGCTGAATAGGGATAAACTTATACAGATATTTAATACTTTTCTAAATTGGTACCCCCATCATAAAGGAAATATTCTGCAAATATACACATTCCTAACTTTACACAGGTGAAGTGAGTTCAGTGGGATTGCCTATTTGCATAAAACCATAAGAATGGACATACTGGTTAGTCCAAAGTGCATATTGCTCAATATCTTGTCTCTCACGGTGGCCGATGCCAGATGCTAAAGTAGGAATGAGGAGAACAGGGCAATTTACCAAGCGGTCCATTCCCTCTTGTCCAGCCCCAGCTTCTACCAGTAAAAGGTGTAGGGACATCCCAAACATGGGGTTATGTCCATGGCCATTTTGTCTAATTGCCATTGATGAGCCTATCTTCCATGAAATTATCTAATTTTTTTTAACACAGTTATACTTTTGGTGTTCATAACATTCCCTGGCAAAGACTTCCACAGGTTGACTGGTGAGTTGTGTGAAGTATTCATTTTGCTTGTTTTAAATATACTGCCTATTACTTTCATTGGGTGACCCCAGATTCCTTTCTTATTCAATTATTTTCTAAATACCATTCAGGATTTTATAGACTTTTATCATAACCTAATCAGTCATTTCTTTTCCAGGTGGAACAGTCCCATAGTTTTTAATCTGTCCTCATATGGAAACTGTTCCATACCCCAAATCATTTTTGCATAATCTGCATTTTCCAGTTTTAATATCACATTTTTGAGAAGGGATAACCAGAATTGCAAACAGTATTCAAGATGTGGGCATACCATGGATTTATATAAAACCATTAGGATATTTTCTTTCTTATTATCTAGCACTTTCCTAATGGTTCCTAACCTTCTTTTAGGTTTTTTGACTGCTGTTGCATATTGAGCAGATTTCTTCAGAGAATTGTTCACGATGAGTCCGAGATCTACTTCTTAAGTTGTAACAGCCAGTTTAGATCCCATCATTTTATATGTATAGTTGGGATTATGTTTTTCAAAGTGCATTGCTTTGCATTTATCAACATTGAATTTCATCTGCCATTTTCTTGCCCAGTCACTCAGTTTTGTGAGATCCCTTTGTAACACTTCACAGTCAGCTTTGGACTTAAGTATCTTGAATAATTTTGTATCATTTGCAAACTTTGCCACCTCACTATTTACCCCTTTTTTTCCCAGATCGTTGATGAACATGTTGAACAGTACTAGTCCTAGTACAGATCCCTGGGGGACACCACTATTTATCGCTCTCCATTCTGAAAACTGACTATTTATTCCTACTCTTTGTTTCCTATCTTTTAACCAGTTACTAATCCAGAAGGACCTTCCCTCTTATTCCATGACCACTTAAATTGCTTAAATGCCTTTGGGGAGGGACCTTGTCAAAGACTTTCTTAAAATCCATGTACCCTACATTGACAGAATCACCCTGGTCACATGTTTATTGACAAATTCACTGAATTCTAATAGATTGGTGAGGCATGCTTTTCCTTTAGAAAAGCTGTGTTGACTCTTCCCCAAAATATTATGTTTATCTATGTGTCTGATTTTTTCCTATACTGTAGTTTCTTTTTAATTTGCCTGGTACTGAAGTTAGGTTACAGGCCTGTAATTGCCAGGATTGCCACTGGAGTCATTCTTAAATATCAGCATCACATCAACTAGTTGCCTGTAATCTGGAATAGAGACTAAGTAAATGGTTACATACCACAGTTAGTAGTTCTGCAATTTCATGTTTGAGTTTCTTCAGAACTCTTTGATGAATATCATCTGGTCCAGGTGACTTATTACAATTTAATTTATCAGTTTCTTCCAGAACCTCCTCTACTGATGCCTCAATCTGGGAATAGGTATGGGAATCCTTGCTATAAAGTTACTAAAATGTGTAAATATTTGCAGAATCAGATTCTATCTTAAATACTTGTTAAAAGGTACTGTTTAAACAGAATTCTTCTCATGAAACTGGCATTTTAAGAACTTTGTGAAAATATTGTAACAATAGACATTTCTTGTTTCTTTGTCACTTTCTGTGTATTACTAGAGCTGGCTGGGAACTTTTTGACATATTTTTTTAATTAGAAAATACTGATTTGTCAAATACTGATTTGTATAGAAAGAGGTGTGATGTCCTGTCCCTTTAAATGTTTGAGCATTCCTCCCTCCCTCCTCAGGAAAAAGCCTAAATGTTGTTAGTTTCAGTTTTTCTGCTAGAACAATAAAACAAACACAGCAGAAATCTATGATTCTCTTAAGGTCCCTCTGTGTCTGTCTTCTTCTCTGCTGGGTCCAGAAGTATAATAAGTTGGTTTTGTCAAATTTCCCATATTTGAATTTTTTTGGGAAAAAAAAAAAAAAAAAGGCTAGCAACTGTCAAAATGGCCCATTCTGAAATGTTCTTAATAAAAACTTCTATTAGTGTGTGTGTTTGTTTTTTGTAAAAATTACTTTTAATATCAAAATTTAAGTTAATTTCTACTACAAAAATAGATAAAAGGTCAAAATTTAAACAAAACTTTTCAACGTTTCATTTGACACAATCCATTTCATTCCCATTTGTGAAAATTTCCAAAATTTATACTTTTTATCCTGATTCAGGATAGACTTTTCTTTTTTTAAATCTTTTAACATTTTAACATTTTCAGGGATAGGAAAACCCTTTCCTGCTCAGCTATATGTATTGCAATATAGCCTGTGAACTGTTAGTAGTGTCATCTGGATACTTGTTTACCTATTTATTACAAAACCAAAATGGGCATCCAGTCATCATTTTTTTTAAACTTTAGCAAGATTCAAATGCTCAGCTTGCAGTTCTAAATTGATTTCTTTTTAATTTGAATAAATAATTGTTTTTGCTGTGTAAAATACGTACTGTTATATTTTAATAGGCTGGAGGGGAAAAATAACATTGACGAAAAGAAATGCAGAGATTAACACACAACCCTTATTTCTCCACCCCATGCACATCACAGGAACAAGCTGCTTGAAAATAATGAAAACACGATTTAAGTCATAAGGTTAACAGCATGAAATACATTATTCTGGCTAATGAGACACAAAGGACCTACCAAATACAACAGCTCTGTTTCATCCATTGTTGTTCATTCCTGCTAAAACATTAGAAGGATAAAAATACAATATCAGTGCAAGGATCAGCTGTTGGTGGATTACCTGTGGGAGCAACATAGATACAATCCTACACACAAAAAATGTTGCTACAGTAAAATTGAGGCACAGGAGGCTCATATCAATGTTTGTAATACATCTTACCCTTTATGAAAGTTGGCTAAAAATAGAAAGCCAGCAAATTCTGAAATTAAGATTGTATTTCCACAACAAACCAGAGTCGTAGCCAAATAAGAACAACCTTAACTGTGGGCAGATAGAGTTGCTACAATGTAGTATTCTCAGGTTGATTTAGAAAGCATTGTATTATTTTGTTTCATTTTATTTTGCAGTTCATTTTAAGGGAGTCTGGGTGTTCAGTTTAGCTGTCTATTGTAAGTGATATTAAGAGAATCATGGTGAAATTGTTGACTTGGTTTAGAGACCAATGGTGCCACCCTCTTTTATGAACGTCTGGCCTAGATGGTTATTTGAAATGATTTTCTCTTGGTCAATATAAGCATCATAAAGCCTCTATCCTACCATCCTACAACTGTGAACCTCAGGCATCATAATTCATTTGTATCTTGTGTGACTTAGCTGTGTTTTTTCAAGCAGAACTGCTATTTTGAAATTTTTAGACAAACCTACCTAAATTCATTTGGTTCTGTTTGGCTTAATAAGGTTCTCAGAGGTCCTGAAGGATCCCACTACATTTATTAAGGTTTCCAGGGGAATCCTCAATAAGCATCTTAAGACTTTCTGTGGGGTTAGGTCACAATAAGACACAGACACAGTTCCTTCTGACCTCCCAAGGTCACAAGAAGTGAACACCTTAGGAGGCCCTCAGTAGGGGAGCCCTGAGGTTGTCAGAGGATTTGTATGGTGGGGTAGGTGGACAGCAGAACAGAAACTTCCCCCATCTCATCCAACAGATGACTCCAGTATATTTAATTTTAAAATGTTTTCTGCATACTGTTTATCTAACATCTGGCAGAAATTGTTATGAGAATTTGCTGACTTTGAAGAATTGTATAATGGTGTGTTAATTTTCAAACAGTTTTTCAATCAGCAGTTTAGTGTGTGACAAGTTGGGTATAAATCTAGAGCTCTCTAGCCTTCCATTCTCTAAGTGGCCATGTGGACTGTGCAACCATGTCTTAACAGTTCTGTACTGCACTTTGATCTAATGCTGTTTGATCAAAACAGTATGGCAGTAGGCTTCACACAGCCATTTATTGCCCAGGATGATAGAAATCTGTAGATTTACACCCTGGTTTGCCATACACTAAATTGCCATATAGACATGTCCTGATTAACTTTCATGTTGGTAATAACATTCCCATTTATGGGATCAAAGGACTACAGAAAGTACCATAACAGATCAGACTAGTGGTCCATTTAGTAGAGTATTCTATTTCTGTCAGCACCATCTGCTTCTGAGAACTAAAACCCATGATGGACAATTATGGAATAACCAGGCAAAGAGGAAGTTTCTTCTTCTTCTTGTCAGTTAATGTGTGGCTTTATCTTTTCTTTCAGTCTAACCCTAATTTTGAAATTTGGATTCAGAGATAAAATCGTGGGGAGAGAAAGGGGGCTTGAGAAGGAATTGTTTGTGGAATAGGGGGATCTTGAAGGAGGGTGAATTAATTTTAAAATCTGACTTTCTAATAATCTTTTGGTTTTTAATGTTAACTTTTATGTGACAAAAGTAGCCAAAATAAATTCTGAAAGCATGTGTCATAATATCTACCTGGGACTGATAAAAAGTCATTAGAATTGTAATGCAGGTTGCAAAACTTCTCACTTACTGATTTTTATTGTTTTGATTGTCTGTGCATGCATGCGTGCATGAGTGTGTGTGTTATTAAGTGAAAAATTAGTGCTCAGGACCAAAATTCTGTGGTTTTTTTGCATGGGGGAAGAGTACCAGCCACCATCAGCCTCCCCACAAAATGGCTGGCACAGCAAAACCTAACGCCCTACATCACCTCATATATATTTTGTTTCTGAATGATGGAGATAACTGCAGACTGAATCTCGGCACTGGTATTTGAATGGGTCATTTCCTCATTCCATTTATAGTTAAGGGAAAAAAATTGCAATTCACTGTGTGTAAAAGCCTATGCTCTTAAATCAGGCTTAAATGGTGCATGTGTCTTGCCCAGTCCCTCTGCACAGGGATGAATTTCACCTGTCTGTCTGTTTAATTTTAATCTGTTCTACTGTATCAGCTCAAGAGAGGGTGCTTTGGAGTCAAAGAAAATGTGCTTCTAAAGAAAATGACTGCAGCTGAAATAAATAACAAACTTGCAATGGTCAGTAAGCAGAGCTCATTTGTATTCAATGAAGCTTAACATTAAAGCTCAATTTTAAGAACCATAAAAAGGCTTAGACTTCCTTTGCAATATGTGACAATGGAAAGCAGGAAGCCTGCCGAACTTCAGGAGCTCCTACTGAGAAAGCATATGGCTTACTCTTGGTACCCTGTGGGTGCACCACCCACTTCTTTGTTTATGCATATAGGCTGAGAGTTTCAAAGCAGCCTGGTGGATTTAATTTTAATGGAACTGGGCATCCAAATCCCTCAGGTGGCTTTGAAAAATCTCATTGAAGTAAAAATTCTGCCTGATGGCTGGATATCTAACAGAGACAGAGGCCAAATCCCGTTCATCTTACCCGTGTGAGAGAAGGGACTACCTGCATAAAGCAAGCAGGAGGCAGGTGTTGGCAGCAAGTCAGCGTGTCGTCTTGCAGTTGTCACCTATGTAGTGCAACAGACTGATTAGACTAGACGAGCTAGAAAAATTAATTGCTGACAGCTGATGGAAAAGGGAATTATCTTTTCTTTTAATGTTTTCTTTTTATTCTGTCAGGTTTTTCACATTAAGGAGTCAGTGAGATGGTTCCGAAAAAACTTGACTGTCCAAACTTCACCTGTACTGATTTTAAAAATTAGAAATGTCTGGGGGAAAGAACTCTGGGACGAACTTGCCATGAAACTCTGAATCTCAATTTAGAGAGAATGATTGCCCCAGATCAATTCAGTGCATTCATAGATTCTAAGACCAGCAGTGGCCATTTTGATCATCGAGTCTGAACTCCTGTATGACACAGGCCATAGAACTTCCCTGAATTAATTCCTGTTTGAAGTAGAGTATGTGTCTTAGAGAAAAAAATCCACTCTTGAGTTACAAATTGGATGTATTGCATTGTGCAAATTCCACTTGTGGTGAACTTCTGGTTATACGGCCCAAACCTGAATTCCTTATGCACAGGGGCTTCAGGACTGAGCCATTAATAAAGTTGTCCTGCGGGAAGTTGGGAATGGGTTTAAAACAAGAGGGCCACTATTCCTTCTTCTCTGCAACCTTCAAGGCCTTCTACTTTTGTTGGGTCTAAGTTGGTTTGTCGGTGGATGCTGGGTTGCATTATTTGCTGTTTTCTAATCTCATACATTTTAAACCCTCACTAGGATGAGGATGATACACCAGGGGTTTTTCTGATTTGTGGAAGCCCCAAAATGTACATGCTTTGAATAGAGTAGCTTGGCCACAGCCCAACAAAATGAAAGTCTGATGTGAGAACCACGTTAAGCTGCTTATTGTCTAAACCCATAAGAGGATCAGGGAAAAGTTGTTGAGGAAAAGCCAGAGAAATGAATGGGACAAAGAAGGATTATTTGTTTGGGTTGAGAGGCTGGGAAAAGACTGTAAGAAAACAAGAAGATCCTGAGAGAGCCAAGTTCACATAAATTTGTATACTTTACAACTAAGCCTCCAGAAATTCAGAGGCTTATCTGAACTGAAATGACAAAACTATTGAAACTTTGCCTTTTTAAAATGTTTGTGGTTTTTAAAGAATTGTGGAAATAAATTTGCTTTTAAAACTGTGATAACCTTTATAAATGGATAATATGGGAGCCCTCACTCTCAGTAAATGGGATATAATTAGTGTGCCAGTTTAACATTTAACAGAGAGATAGAAAATACATCTTGGGTCATGTTCATTCCCAACCATGCAAGGTTATCCTCTACGTCACTTTTCCTAGTGCACTGTACAATGTAGTTTTAAAAGTGCAATGGGGTTATGTCCCTTTTTTACACCTATCATACATTTCATTCTCTGGAAATCATTTCTAACATTTGGCCTGCTTTTTCCCATTTTTAATTTAGCACAGATCCTCCTAAACTAAACTCATTGCAGAACCTTAAATAATTCTTTTATCTCTGATTATTACTTTCATGGTAGTCATGCTGAGATGAAGTTCCCATTTTGCACATATATAGTAAGAGATATATCCTGCTCCAAAGAATTTACAGTTTAAACAGACTAGACAGAAGTATTACTGTCTATTTTATAGATAGGAAACTGAATCACAGAGGAATTAAATGGCTTGTCTGAAGTCACATAGGCAGTCTGTGATAGAGCTGGGAATTTAACCAGGATTATCTAAATCCCATGGGATGATCTTAACCACACAACCATTTTTCCAACTCTCGTAGCATTTGTAACGTTCAGTTATTTGTTAACTAGTTTCACATCTCTTCATTAACCAGGCAATACATACTGGCTAGATCAACAATTGGCATAAATGGGCACAGCATTATTTAAATCAATGGAACTATGCTCATGTATACCAATTGAAGATCTGACCCATTGGCTTAGATCTTTCATTCTTTCCTCCTAAGTCAGTCCTTTCAGCTCCCTAATCACTGATAAAATATCCAGTTGCAGGGGATCTGTTACCTCTCTGATTTATGTTATGGTGACTTTGTGCTTGCTGTCTAAAATTTCACTGGACTATTTTATGCCCATATCACATTGGAAACTCATGTCTGTCTGCTGTCCACTATCAACCCCAGATCACTTCTTTTCAGGATTGGCTTCCAACTAAATAGCTGTTTTGGATTATATTTCGAAAGATGCATTTAGTTGCTTCTTTTTCAAGTCAAATATTTCACTTTATTTTTCTGCCCATTTTTCTAATCTCTTGAAATCCCATTGTGTTATTTACTGTTTACCTGCAACTCCTCTCAACATCTGTTTTTAACATGCAGTTTATCCTCTCTTTCAAAAGAAATTAGTTATTAAAGAAGAGTAGGCCTAATACTAGTCTCTGCACTTACATTAGATGCCTCCCTTTAGTGTTGTCTTGTTTTTGTTTTTTATTATCCTTTATTTGCCAGATTTCAGTTTTCCCCAAGATATTTTGAATTGATTTTGAAATGTTGCTTGAAATGGAAAGATGGATTTCTTTGATCCAAAGTCATCTTTATTTTGTAATTGTCCAAACTTCTTTTCTAAGGCCATAGCTATAGTAGGAGATCTGTGCCAGTATAGCTATACAAGTACACTAAATCAACAAATTGCTTCTTGTTGGATGCAGTTTATACTAGTATAGATGAAAATTTACTGACATAGCTTATTCCATCCCCACTAGACAAATAAACTATAGTGGCTAAAGTGCAGGTTTGGCAGTATAACTATGTCTAGGCCTAGGGTCTTTTGCTGGCACAGCTATGTCAGTCAGGGTTCACAACTCTCCACACCTCTAATCAACATAGTTATGTTAGAAGAATTCTGTAGAGCAGACGTGGCCTATGTATAGCTCTTGTATCATGGTCTATATCTACATTGGTGTGCATGTTCAGATACTAGACCTAGACCATGTTTGAGAGTGTTCCCTATATCTATGCTGAGTGTCCACATATGCTGTGCTGGGCTCAGGTATAACACTGTGTACATGCCTGTATCTGTGAACACACTGCCACTGTTAAGCAGTGGAAGTGTTACCACCTCAGGGGTGGCATTCCAGGATTTTGTGTGCCTCAGGGAGACATTCTAGGAATTGCTTTGCTGTGTGGTGTTGGTATTGTCCCCAGCATTCACACATTTGCCAGTGGCAGTTGCTGCTCACATCCCCATCCTGCCAAACTGGATGGAAGACAAGAAGGAAAGGGACAAATGATCTGGTTCTGCTCCTATTTCTTATGGTGGGACAGATGTTTATGCAGTGAAGTAGGTGATCAGCGAGATAAAGATGGAATTTAGGCAGAACTTTCTGACACACCAAAGATGGCTGATCTTGAGGGAATGACAATTCATTTTGGCTCCCATGGAACAGTTATGGCAAATGCTGGTATTGCCTCAGTAGGGCCATGAGTGGATCATTGCTTCTGGTGCAGGAGAACCAGCATGGAGTGGTGAGATCACGTCATTCTGGAAGCTTTGGGTGACCAGCAGCTTCAAAATTTCCAAGTGAGCAAATAGATCCTCATGGAGCTGTGTGAGGAGGGTGTACCAAAACGGCAGGCTCAGAACACTCATTTCAGGGTAGCCATGCCTGTGCAGAAGTGGGACGCTATTGCCCTGTGGGAAGCTGGCAACACCAAAGAGCTACTAGTCAGTTGAAAACCAGTTTGGGGTTGGAAAGTCCACTGTAGAGTTACTGAGGAATTGGGATTGCATCTGAAGGAGGAAGAAGGGACTATTTTTCCCAGAAACAATATGGTTTTTTATGTCGTGTCTCTGCCAATTGTTATTTTGGGGGACTCTGCCTTCCCCTCCTAACTTGGCTCATGTACTACACTTTGACATCAGTGACCTTGGGAAAAGAAAATTCAGTTACAAACTGAGTAACTACAGGGTGGCCATTTAGTTGTGACGTGTGTGTCTAGTAGACTGATACATTGTTGGCTTTGCTGACACAAATTGTGTGGATTTGAACAGGGCCAATGCCTTTGCCTAATCGTCACCTGCTGCAGAATCCATAACATTTGTGAGGGTAAAGGGGAATGCTTCTGTCTAGAGTGGGCTCAGGATAAGTCTGGTTTCCAAACTCTGTACAGGCAGCCAGATTCCCATCTATGCGGACACTTGTCTGGAGGGATGCCACATGTTCACACATCTTCTCATTCTCTGCTTTGCTTCTGTCACATTTACCTGTGCTGACGGACACCTTCACATTTGTGCAGTTGCTGAAAAAGCACATGAGAGAAAATCAGCACATGCTTGTGTGGCTAAATAGTTTTGTGAGAGTTTTTGTTCCTCTGTAGCTGATGGTTAGTAGCTATTCATTCCTGTGACAATTCACACATTGCAGACAACTATAACAGGCCACATCCATAGGGTTATCATTTAGTATAGGATGTGAGATGTATAATGGGAGCATTGTGCAATACTTTTGTCTTAGCTGTTCACATTTGTTTACAAACCTTTGTTAAATCTCAATCTCTCTTAATGATCATATCAACATTGGCTTTTGAGGGTGGCACACTCATTCTTTTTTTAGTCCTCCTTTTGAGTCTAAACTGCTTTTACCAGTTGTTATGGTTGGAACTGGTCAAGGTTGGGGATAGGACTGTTTAAACACTGGGCAGTGACAAATGACTGTATTGTTGCTTGAAATGTGTTTTGATTTTCTACATGTGAACCAAGCCATAAAGACATTTATCTACCCATTTGTTATGAGTTCTGCTGCTTTTAGAACTAGTGGTGCTTTCTGTAAACACATCACACTAACTTCATTTTCCTCAGCCTTCACTTATAGCTTCGGGACTTGGGATATTTCTTAATGGGAAAAGGGGAGGTGGGGGAAGGGTAAGGAGACAGATTCATGGGTATGAGACAGATAGACAAATGTGCAAGCAATAGGATGGCACCAGCCAGTTACACCATTATTTTTCACGTGCTGTGAATTGTGGAGCCCAATCCAGAACCTGACAACATCTTACTTTCATCATACGTAGGAAGGAGTGTTCACACATAAATGCAATGGAAACTATAACTTTTATTAAATGTGTTATATGGAACATGTAACTGAAATATTTGTTGAAAGGGATGTAAACCAGCAAAACATAACAGCACTGATTCCATGAACAACAGCTAAATGTTAACATATTTGCACCTGTCTTTTTACCCTTGCCCACCCCTTGCCGAGGGGGGAAAATCTGGGGGAAATTGTTCTTAGGGACAACTGGGGATGTCTTCTGCACAGAGTGTGGGAAGTGGGCAATTGGTTAGCCACAGGGACTCCTACAAGCTCCTAGTGCCCTCTGCATGCTCGGTGGGGATGTTTCCTTTAGAGGGGTTTCAGATACCGGTGCAAGGTGTAGTCCTGTAGGCGTCTCCCAGTTGTTGGGGGTGCTGGGTCTTCTGCTTCAGCAGCACCTTGGGCAGCAGCCAGAGGAGGAGGTGGTTGCAGTTCATGAAGAGGTGAATTGGTGAATTAACCACAGAAGCAGTTGACCCCAAACTCATTTGTCAACAGTTTTATGATCTTCTCCATTAAGGTATGTCCTCATTTCCTATGATATATCTCCTGCTCCATGAACTGATTCATCAGTGTCTCTTGCTGCTGGAAGGCCTAATCCTCCCATACCCTGAACAACTCAAACTGCTTCTGTTTCTTCCTGTCTATGCCAATGAGCGGACCTCCAGGGTCCTTCTTTGCCTGCTTCTGCTCTCTCTGCGGTGCTGCTCCTGCCATCCTGGTAGAATGTTTTCTCTCTTGGCAGCCGAAGTACCTTTCAACTCCAAGTTAACTATATATATATAAATATATATATATATATATATATTTCCTTTGGAAGAAGCCAAGAAATTCTCCCACCTGCTGTGGAAGGCCACAATATTGATCCTTTTCAGCATTCCAGAAATGAGACTGTTTGACTATCCTTGGTTCTCAGACAAACTCTGCAGCCCACAGGGAAGGAACAGAGGCTATTAATGGTAAGGTACATGTACAAATATGGCTTTTTTAATATAGATTTTCATAGTGTTTCAAGTTGTGGTGGGGCAGGGGGAGGGAAACAGTTCCTTCCAAGGGCTATGTTACCAGTTATCAATTTATTTTTTTAAAAGCTGGCCAACATTTGGAGAACATAATGGTTTTCAAGGTACAGAATGGAAAAAAGAGGTGACTCTCCAGTTCTGTGCAGAAGATCCAGCAACCTGTGCCAGAGGGATGTTTCTGCTAATTGTCACTCTTCTACATATTGCTGAATGAAGGGGTTTGGTCAGCTATGAAGGTGAACAAGGCAGAATTGCACTGCCCTTGAACCTACAGATCCAGTGGGCATTTCTGCTACACCAGAAATTTTCTGAAATATGTTTACAGGAGGGGGAGGCAATTTAACAGGAAATTGACTATATTCTCAGCTAGCAGATTAAGTTTACAAGCAAAGGGAGATGCAAACAAGGAAAACCACCCGCCACCTTCCCTGGCTTCACCAGAAATCCTGTGCCACTGCCTGCCTTACAACTGTAAAAAGGACAGTGAAAGAAAGACACACCATAACTTTAGTTCATTCCCTGAAGTTTCAGGTCCACACGACGAGCCCCTTGACTCTCCACTGTAAAGGGATACTGTCCTGGATTTATTCAATTACCAGACTGGATCTTTTTCCCAGTCTCATTTCCCCTGGTTTGTGTAGCATGGCTCATTGAGGAGAGAAGCCAGACACCACAGACAGAGACAGTAACTCATTTTGTTATCTCCCAAGGGAGAAAGGACTGCTATGACTAACTTTATATCAGATAACCAATGTTGCTTGTCCCTTCCTAGACCTAATTCAGTACCCCCATTGTGTGTGATTCCCATTTGTAAGGGGACAGTAAGCTCAGGAGGCATTGATAATGGAAGAAGCACTGAAACTGTAGATTTCCCAGGGACAAAAGACAGTTGTTACTAGCTATGGACAAACAAGAAGTTTTCAACAACTCTCCCATCACCAACTCAGCAGGCCAAGCGTCTGCTCTCAGAGCACGATCCCGTAGGGCTGGCTTATCTGATAGGAGCAGGCTCAAGTAAAGACAAAAGATGCCCAAACAAGTAATTGCTGAAATTAACTATTGTGAATGTTTATTGTAAATAAAGGAGGCAGAAACTAAGTATTGTGTGTATGTTTATAATAAACAAAGTAGGCAGAAACACACTGAACTCATATACTTGCCTTATGCAATCTGCAAAGCGATTGGTCCATATTCAATCTGAAAAATTATTAGTCTTGACATTCAAGAAGTATAGATGTTAGTGGCTAGGAATGATGTATATAAACTGTGGTGTGTGTGATAGGAATTGGAACTGTGGAATCACTTGGTACCTAAACTTCCTGCACCTAGGCAAGAGAACTGGATGAAGTGTACCACCAGAACTGGATGATGTGTTCTGGATAAGCCAAGTGGACAGGTCTCGAAAGGGATCCCAACAGATCCATGTTTGCCTATAATGATCAAAAGAGTACAGCAGATAGCTGTTCTGATGTAGTCAGTGCAGCTCACTACTACCTGTAAAAATGGAGGACAGGGATTTTTATGGAATTAGTAAGTGTCAGGCAGAAAATGGTCTACTGTAGTGTGGGAATGCGAGTTGATGACTGCTGAAACTCAAAACCTCGTACATGCCTCTTAATCCCATCCACACAGTACACTGTCATGGGTATGGGCTATGTCACACCCTGAGGAATGCATGCATCCACACTCCTCAGGCATTCTAGCTTAGTTGCTCCCTACTTTAAGGGGTTGTGGCATAACCACATGCATGGACATGTGTACAGTCACTAGTGTAGATGTTACCATGGAGTGTACAATAAACAGTGACGGGTTTCTCAGTGTGTGTTGTGATGAGGGAAGAAGGAGTAAAGTAAGATGACAAAAGCCTGGATTTTCCATGCCTTGCATTTTGTGCACGCATTTAAACCTGTACAAAATAAGTGGGTTAAGAAGTGACTTTATTATAATCTACAAGTACCTACATTGGGAAGATATTTTTGATAGACAGAGGTTTAAGACAAAAGGCAAATGAGAGCCAATGGTTGGAAGCTGAAATTAGACAAATTCAAACTATAGAAGTAAAGAGCAACGTTTTAAAATGAGGACAATTAACCATTGGAACAACTTTGCTAAAGATGTGGTGTTTTCTCCATCGCTTGCAGCCTTTAAGTCAAGAGAGGATATCTTTCTAAAATATAAGCTATAAATCAAAGAGAAGTTACCGGCTTGAGCAGAAATTATTTGTTGAGATTTTTTGGCTTGTGTTATGCAGGAGATCAAATTAGGTTATTATAATGGTCCGTTCTGGCTTCATAATCTTTGAACCTACAAGTGTAGAAATTTGCCACCAGTATGAATGAGTGGAGAATTAAACAGAAAAATAAAGACAAATTCATATCAAATACTAATTTGTATTTGTACTAATAAGTATTTGTCACTCTGGAAAAAATGAAGGGCTATGGTGTCAGAATTGCAACTTGCCAATGGCTTTATTTCATTTGTATATCTCAGTTTGGGACTGGGCCACCTCTTTGTTTTCTAACCAAAACAAGATAGAAAGAGATATAGATACTAAAGCCTGAAGGCCTTGAAGTCCTGAGCTAAGAAACACGCTTAAGTACATGCTAAAGTCCATTCTTAATGAGGACTGCAGTTAAAAATGTGCTCAGCTTTAAGCATATTTTAAGCCTCATTAAAAATAAGACATAAGAAGTCCTGAATAGGGATACTTTCTGAAATCAAGACTTTCTTAAAAATTGATCACTCCTTTTCCTGCTGTCTTAAAATATAAGGACAGTATTCTGGTGAAATTAATGGAAGATACATTTAAATCAAATAAAAGGAAATATTTTTTCAATATTGTGTATAGACAGCCTGTGGAATTTATGGTCAGAGATTATAGATTACAAATGCACATGTGTTCATGGATTTACAAAAGGGTTGGATAATTTTATGAACTGTAGAAACAGTGATACGTGTACATGTTATGAAAAGGGTAATCAAATTTCAGAGTTAAAAGTATAAGCTGATCATTTCAGCTGTTAGGCTGGAATCTTTTCTACTGTGTAATAGCACTGAAAATTGGCTAGATTCTTTGTCCCCCATCCCTTCCTTTGAAGGATCTTGTTATTGTGTATGGCCAGAGGCAGGATATTGAACTCAGTGGAGCAATGATCTTTTCCAATGGCAAATCCTATATTTCTATGTAAACAATATGTATTGGTCTCAAAATTGATCTCATAATTGCTCCCCATAGAATGGCAGTGAGCGAAATGTTGCAGCAAAGCATACATAATGTTGCTTGGTGAATGACTAAAACATATCTGAAAATTAGTACACCTTTTATTACTTGGACTAAAAACTAGGCATGTTCACTCACCAGAATGGAAAATTGTGACAGGGATCTTCACATGGATGATAATTTTCTTTACAGAATCATGAAATTTAGAGATGGGATAGCCCATTTAAGGCATCCATCCATTCCATCTCTTTGCTAGTGCAAGTCTGTTCCCTACCCTAGTGGTGCTTAGTCAAGTTTCAAGTTTTGAATGTCACAAGATAAAGAGTTTCTGCCATTTCCACTGGGAGACACTTCTAAAATTTAATAGATTCCATGTCAGGAAGGTTTTCCTGACATTCAGTTTAAATTTACCCTTTCTTAATGTCATGACATTACATTAGTTATAGTCCTGATAAATACAATCATGTGAAGAAAGAGAATAATTATATAAAGAAATAAATTAGAAGACCCTAATCTACACTAATTAAATAAAATATGGACATAGTAAAGTACCTTTCAGAACTACATTACAATATTCCTTCTCATGTATCATGCATATGATGCAGAGCTCAATTCTCCAGGCAAACAGGTTTTATGAGCCCTGAAAACTTCAAGCTCACTCTCTGCTCTGAAGCACCTGTATTTAAATGCACTGTGATGTAAACGATATTCACACTTTCTCACCACTAATAAATTATATAAAATATAGAGAAAACCATAATAGTTGAAATATTTTGGGGTTCAAGTTTATGAAAGTTGTAATGAAGTTGCTTCAGTTTAAGAAGAAATTTACTCCATGGGTTGAAAGTATGAAAAACATCTCAGAAGTGTACTTAACTCACTTAAGTGATCCACAAGGATGCAACTCAAGAACAGACTGAGGTAATTTTGAAAGTATTACAGATGTTTGTTTTAAAGCCATCAGTCTTCAGGACTTTTGAAACTGATAAATTACCAATCATTTTACTAATTTGGGGCAGCAGTTTTAGTATATTGGTCATTTTATTAGCTAAAGACCAAATTCAACACTGACTTAAACTCTGTGCAAATTTGTGGGTATCAGTGAATTTGCATGGGCTGTAAACCACAACAGAACATGTTTGTATGTCATCTAAGTAGTCAGTATGAGCCAGAAGGCTCAAAAGTTGTGGGTTTTTTAAAGCTTTGTGATTAAAAAAATAAATTTTTGAAAATAACATTCACATACCTTACAGAATCCATGGCTGAAATCATTTTCAAGCCTGATTCATCTTTAATTGACAGCTATACCCTGAGAATCTTTGTTATTAATCAGTCTAGCCTCCCAGCTCTGTAATGCCATGAATATAATTAGAAAGCTACAGATGTTCTTGAAGTAAAATGACAGCATAGTAACTAAATATATACTAACATACAATGATAATACTGTAGTATGGTTCTGGTATATGAATCCATATGAATAGCCCTGTTTAATCATTATGTCCAAATGAATGGGTATGTTCATTTAAAATAACAAAAAGTAAGGTTCCCAAACCAGATATGAGCATAGAAACAAAAATCTCCATTTACTAGGCATTTCAATGCACAGGTAGGCCAATGAAGTTATAACTGGCACTAATTAGCACTCCCACAAGATGTAACAAACTTTATTGTCAGTTGAACTACGCCCAGGCACAAATTCTTTCTTCCTTTTAAAAAGGAAAGCAGTCGTTTCTGATATGACCTATTCAACCAAAAGCTCACTGATTGGTATAATCAAGAGGGCAAGCACATCAGTACCAACGACATCTGGCTTTTGCAAAGTAATTTTTGATCCATATAGTTGAATGGGCGCAACAAGTAGTTATCAGTAAAATTGAATTACAGCATACATTAAAATGAAAATATTCTTCTCAGTTCAAATTAATGGGTTAGATTACTCATTAAAGTTAAGTATGTAAAAAAACAGAATATGGATACAGATGAGCAATAGGTAGTACTTAATTACTCAATCACTTTAATTATATGGAGAAAGAAGTATGATACATGGAAGAAAAGAGTCTATTGTCTTTTACTTTAAGATTATATACTGTTAAAATAAAATTCCCAGAGAATTATGCAAAATAGAACAATTGAGAACTTCCCAGTCTCAGCAGTTTCACAGAAATAATGCCTCCTCCAAACACAAACCAGGTGCTCTATCCTTAGTTATCCTTTTTCATCTGAGCAACCTAAGGTTCTTTTAGTGTATTCTTCATTGAAATGCCTTCATCTTCCTTTTTTTATTTAAGTTGCTTACCTCAGGATAGAACATAATCATATTGTTGCCATAATGGATTTCTTGCCTCCTTGCAATATACACAATCAAATTATGAGCTTTGCTGCTAGAAAGATTTATTTCTGCTGCTCCCTTTATCTGGTCTTACTTTTCTCCTGAGAATTCTAGATTATTTTTCAATGTAGATAAGATCTGATCCACTGTCTTGACTGGGGATAAATAGAGATTCAGCTTCACAAATAAACTCAGAGTACATTCTGAGAAGCCAGAAATTTGTTTCTTAGGCTCTGATTCATCAAGGTGTTTAAGCACATGTTTAAATGTCAGTGAAGTCAGGCTAAGCATATGCTTAAGTGCTTTGTTGACTAGGGATGGACTGCTGAATTGGGGTCTTCTTTCTCTGGATCAGTTATTTCTGAGCTGCAGGATAATTTAAGCATTTTAGGGCCAAATTTTCCAGTGTGCCACAAAAGGTTTGCCTCCAATTCTGCATACATCCATCTTAATCTCACAACGTTGATTTACATAATGAGGTGTTTGTGTGCCTAAATATGATACATACAAAAGTGTAGGAAACCTTCATTTGAAAGGCTGGTCCTTTGTCTTTACCAAGTACACAATGTCCGTAATTGTCCAATGGTAATTGTCCATAATAAATAATCATTCTTTGTGCAATAGGTACAGTAAGATGTTGATACAATGATACAGACAGTAGTCAGACAACTCAGATTGCACTGGGCCTCCAACATCTTAAATGCTAGTGGGCTCTTGCAGTGGTGTGGTCTAGTTCAGAGATTCTCAGATTGTGTTGCCTGACTCCAAAGATGATCACAGGCCTCGCTCCCAGACAGAAGCATTCTGCCACATCCAACCAATACATTTTCCCTGGGCTCAGCAGGCTATTAGACAGTGAGCGGATCAGAGATCACGCCAAAGAGAGACAGTTGCCAGAGGCTCTATGGGTCAGAAGAACCCAGGGGGTGTGCTCTGAACATACCTACCTTCACACAAAATGGCCAAGAGGGTCAGGGCGAAAGGGTGAAAGAAAGTTCACTCCCTTATAACCTTTAGCCCAGCAATTGGGGAACTCGCATGAGAGACACTCACTTCAAGTCCCACCTCAACCTGATTAGGCAAAGAGATTTGTATAGGGCTTTCCCATCTCTAACACAAGCACCATAGCCACTGGACTATGAGATATTCTGAGGTGCGGCTCTCACTCTTTCCTGTTGAAGCCATTCCACTTTAATTTAATAATTTGATTTAATTTAATTATTTATAAATATAAATATAAATAATTAAATACTCATTGGGCCAGAAAGAGAGTGAGAATGACTCTATGGGGCACTCACCTGAGAAATCAGAAACCCCTGTTCAAATTCCTTCTCCTCTGACTGGGGGTGGGGGGGAATTAAAAGCAGTGTTTTCCACATCTGGGCTGAGTCTGCTAACATTTGAGCTAAATGCTGTTGTGTATTTTGTGTCTTGCCTAATTGCCTAGGTTGCCATAGCAATAGAGTTAGACTATTAGGGGATAGCTCAGCCACTCCTGGCAGGTTTTTAGTGTTAGTTCAATATAAACACTCCCTGTGTTGTGTCTCTTGGTGATCCTGTGCTGATTTCTCTCTCTGAATGTAAGCAAGAAAAAGGAATTCAACATAACAACAGTGACAATGGAGAATGGGATCAGCCAGTGTTACACCAGCAAAAAAAAGTAAAAATCAATATAAAAATAAACCTTTTTGCTGTTTTGGGGGCAGGGCTATTTAAACTGATGGTTCAAACTGAAACTAAAACAGACTCTGTTTTGTTCTGACCAAAGTGAAACAGTCAGAAACAAAGCAGTGCTAGTGAATGAAAATCACCAGCAATTGTGTGTGAATGACCCCAACGCACATGAATAAAAGTCACTAAAAGACAAGAGAAAGAAAGGAAGAAAAAAAAAAGAGGGGCAGCAATGGCTACATTTACAGGGCCCCTGTGACCTTTTGATGTGACTCTAGAGAATTGGAACTCAGATAATGAGTGTTTTCAGCTTTTAGTTATTGCAAATAAAATTACAGATGCAAAGAAGGTGCCCCTTTTCTTAAGTGTTGTAGGAGCTAAAACTTTATTGTGCAGTTTAGTGCACCCTGGTAAGCTAGAGACAAAATCTTACAGTGACATTGTGAAAATCCTGGAGACACATTTTTCTCTAAAACTGCTGGTAATTACAGATAGATTAGGTTCCACAAAAGGAATCAAGGAGAAGGTGAAATAATTGTGCAATTTGTAGCAGCTCTGAAGAAGCTTGCTGAGCACTGTGAATTTAACAATGTGTTAAATGACACCCCACGTGACAGGTTAGCATGTGGTTTGCACAATGAAGCAATACAGAAGTGTCTATTCACAGAGGCCCAGCACACCTGGTGCTGAAATTACAATCTCCATGGAGCTGGCCACAAAGGAAGCCCAACAGCTCAGTGCATCGACCATAGTGTCACAGGAACCTACTCACAAGACAGTGAGGAGCCGGAAATGTTACCTCTGTGGAAACCTGGGTCAGTATGCTTCGGAATGCTGGTGTAAAGACTTAGTGTGTCAGCAATGTGGCAAAAGGGACAAATTGAGCGTGCCTGCAGACAAAAGAAAGAAGAGTCAAACAGAACAGGTAAACTGGAGAAAAAGAAGCCTACTGTCTGTTGGAACAAAAAGGAAAATCTGCATGTGGTATATCAGACTCAGGTTGATCAAAGTGACACCCAGTCAGAAGAAGAAGAGCTACTCCATGTCTTCTCCATAGCAGATAGATCATATGAATACTGGCTAACCCCACTGTTGTAAGGTAAACCTGTACACATGGCACTGGACACCAGTGCAGCAGTTTCACTGCTCTTTGGCACTGTGTATATGGAGAAGCTAAAGCGTCTCCCGCTTAAACTAACAAAAATTGTTCTGAAGACAAACACTGGAGCAGCTGTACCCATGTTAGGCACCACTGATGTTAAGGTGGAGTTCATTGGATAGACTGCTCAATTGCCACTGTTTGTGGTGAAAGGCAATTACCCAGTCTTAATGGGAAGGTCATGGCTTAGGAAGATCCAGCTGAACTGGGCAGAAGCGCACAAGTTGGCTAAAGCAGAAACAGGTCTGACAGCTGTATTAAAGAAACATGCTGCTATTATTGGAGAGGACCTGGGAAGTATGAAGGGAATCACTGTGAAATTGAACATTAAGCCTGACAGCCAACCAAATTGTCTGAAAGCCAGAACTGTGCCATATGCCATCAGGCCAAAGGTTTCAAGCAGACCCGGAGTGCCTGCTCAAAAATGGAGTACTACTACCAGTTATCCACAGCCAATGGGCAACCCCAATTGTTCCAGTATTGAAGAAAGATGGCTCCATTCAGATATGTGGGGATTTTAAGGTCACTGTTAACCTGGCATTGTGTGCAGAGCAATACCCTCTTCCCCACATCAATGACCTTTTTGCTGGCTTGTCTGGTGGACAAAAGTTCAGCAAGATTGATCTGAGTCAAACGTATTTACAAATGCACGTTGATGAGAAGTCCCAAGAGCTGTTGACTATCATGAGTCATAAAGGGCTGTACCAATACCGTCACTTGTCCTTCAGAATAATGTCTGCTCCGGATTTGTTTCAGAGGGCTATGCACCAGATCTTGAGTGGCTTGCCAGGAGTACAGTGCTATCTTGATGACATCCTGGTCGCTGGCAAGAATGAGGAAGATCACTTTAAGAACTTGGAGGCTGCCCTAGAAAAACTGGAAGAGCATGGCCTATGAGTGCACAAAGACAAATGTGAATTCTTCTAGCCCTATGCTGAATATTTGGGACATATCATAGATGCTACTGGCCTTCATAAGGTTCTGCAAAAATCAAGGCTATAGTTGAAGCTCCACCTCCTCAAAACATAAGCCAACTTTATTCTTTTTTAGGGCTATTGAACTATCATGGAAAGTTTATTCCACAGTTAGCAACACTACTAAAACCACTACATGAACTCCTTGGCCACAACAAGGTCTGGAGGTGGACTAAAGCCTGTGATATTGCATTTAACAAGGCTAAACATGCGTTGCTAAATTTAGAGGTTCTGATGCATTTTGATCCATCCTTACCTCTACAGTTGGACTGTGATACCTCTCCTTATGGAATGGAAGCGGTTGTTTTACACATTATGTCTTCAGGAGAGGAGAGACCTGTTGCTTTTGCCTCACGCACCTTAAGCAAAACAGAAACTAACTATGCCTAAATTCAACATGAAACACTGGCAATCATTTTTGGAATTCAGAAATTTCACCAGTACCTGTTTGGACAGAAGTTCACACTTCTCACCAACTATTGACCTCTAACATCAATATTTGGACCACACACAGGCTGTCATCACTGGCTGCTAGTCAGATTCAAGGATGGTCGTTGTTGCTTTCCACACACATGTATGAGATCAAATATCAGAAATCCACTCTGCACTGCAATGCAGATGGTCTCTCAAGGCTGCCTTTATCAGCTAAACATCACGATACTGGCCAGAAAAAAATCTACTTTGAACAGGTAGAGAACACACCCATCACTGCTACTCAAGTAAAGAAGGCAACTTGCATTGACCCAGCACTGTCCCAAGTTATGGACCTAGTGATGCATGGGACATCTCTACGGAACTATCAGGTCTCACCCGACCTCATTCCTTCTACATGTCCAGGAGGATGGCATTATCAATCTGTTCTGGTTGCTTCTTGTGGGGGATGTGCATCATTATTCCACCACTACTGAGATTGCAGATGTTAAAATAGCTATATTCAGGTCACTGTTGAATAGTGCACATAAAAGAAATTGTATGAAGCTACTTTTAATGGCCTGGCCTGGACAGTGCTACTGAAGAGAAAGCAACAGCTTTCTCACTTCATGTCAGAGTGTGAGGAACGTGCTTCAGTTCGTGCCCATACACCCATGGGACTGGCCTGAAAACCCATGGCAATGTATTCACATTGATTTTGCAGGCCCATTTGAAGGAAGCATTTCCTGGTTGTTGTAGATGCCCAATATAAAAGGCCAGAATTCTCTGTAATGCCATCCACTACTGCTGAAATTACTATCCAGAAAGTGAGTGTTATCTTTAATTGTTTTGGTCTGCCAGAACAACTTGTGATGACAACAGACCAGTTTTTCTCTCAGGAGTTTGAAAATTTTATGAAAGCAAATGGGATACATCACATCACTTCAGCATCATATCATCCATCCACCAATGGATTAGGTGAAAGGTTTGTGCAGAGAATGAAACAAGTTTTAAGATCTTCAAGGGGACATTTGTCCATTCAAAAGCATCTGGACACCTTTCTTGCTATCCTACAGAAACACACCTCATGCTATGACCAAAGCGTCCCTGGCCTTTCTGATGATGAGATGTCAGCTGCACACTTGATTTGATCTGCTGAAACCCACCTAAGAACAACAAGTTGTGCAATGTCAACAGCAAAACTCAGATGTGCACACAGAGCAAAAGAACAAAGCTTGAGTCTTGGACAGCCTATCCTTGCTCAGAACTAAGCTTCTAGAGCTAAATGGGTCCCTGATACAGTCATCGCACAAACAGAACCTGTTTTCTACACTGTCCAGACTGCAGGTGTTCTCACCTGGTAGCATGTAGATCAGTTATTGCCAGGTCATACATGTCCCAAGGACAAATCTCCAGTTGAACTGCCTGACCTCACCATTACAGGTGAGAGATCATCGAGTCAAGAATCATCTGTTGCAGGGTCGGTTGAAGAGAGAAATCGAGCCGGGTGGTGTGATAAGGAGCAATTATTCAGTTACAGCTTCTAGTCCACTCGTTCTCCTATGCCACATGCATCCAACAAAGTGAGCCTCGAGTTCACTACTTTACAACTCTTTATCTAAAATAGTATGCAAATACACACACTTCTACAACACCCCCTAAAACCCCTATTTGGTGATATAAAAGATTATAAAATGAATATTAATGGCTAGGGGAGGTGTATAATTATATCCGCTCCTGTCTGTTAGTTCCCATGAAACTTGCATAGCATATACTTTTATCTTAAGAGCAGGAATGACCATGAAGTTTCTTAATAACTAGCAACAAGGGAAGAAATAGAGGGAGAGATCCCGAGCCTTCCCTAATAGGCATACCTGCCTGGGAAAGAGGAAATAACACCCTTTTACCACATTCTTTGTCCAGGTGGTGAGGGGAGGATTGGTGGGGGAGGGACACAGCCTGCATCATGGTGCCTATTGGGCAGGTTTGCCCTGTTCTGGACACTGCTAGAAAGTTGCTCTGATATGCTTCCTCCTTTCCTAACTTCAAGGCTAGAAAGTTGCTGTGGTTTGCTTCCTGGCCCCTCCCCGTCCCCCCCGGCAAATTCAAGGCTAGAAAAGTGCTGTGGTTTGCACATGATTATTGCTTGTGTAGTACATGGCCTTCTTAGCCCGAATCAGGGGTCCCGTGGAGGACACTTCATGTCCAAATCCTGGGCCCAACTGCCAGACCCCCAGGAATGTGGTCTAGCACTGACATCTGTTGTCCCCACATCCAAAACCTGTTCCGGACTCCCCTTCTCCACTCACCTCTTCAACAGATACAGGCCCCTACCCTGTTCGAGCAAATATAACATCCTCACCTGTTTGAGCTACGAGTCCTGAGCCCATCATTAGATCTGCGCCAATAACACTTTCTGGTGCAAGAACACCGGAAGACCACCATAATCCACCTAGAGAGAGAAGGCCTCCTCAACAGCTAGATCTTTACCTAGGGCAAACCCACATTACGGTGCAGAATAATCCCCTGAGGGATTATTCTCAGGCTTAGCCGGAAAACCATCATTCTCTAGTTTAGTGATTATTCTGTTAAATGGGTTTTGTCATTAAGAGGGGAGGAATATGATGTATATTTTGTGACTTGTCTAATTGCCTAGGTTGCCATAGCAACAGAGCTTAGCTTGTTGCCATAGCAATAGAGTTAGACTATTAGGGGATAGCTCAGCCAATCCTAGGTGGTTTTTAGTGTTAGTTCAATAAAGACGTTCCCTGTATTGCATCTCTCTGATCTTGTGCTGATTTCTCTCACTGAATAAAAGCAATAAAAAGGAGTTCAACATAACATATATTATCATGGAGGTTATTGCCTCCTTCTTCCCCATCCCTTGCCCATTTTATGTGGTTAGGTGTATGCTGCTGCTGCTCTTGAAAGAAGCCGCTTAAGTGCCTGACTATAGGAGAGGGCTATCAGCTCTGGAATGCAAATAGAGACAATTGTCTCTTTCTAGCCCACACTTACCTGTCTGAATCCCTAAGAGGGATGGAATTTAGGACCCAGTGTCTGCTTTTGGCTAGGTTAGGTGGCTCCACATCTAGTGAACTTGTTTTTGTGGATTTCATTCTCAGGTGCCTATCTCCCACTATACGTTGTATAGGGAGACTTGTTACCCAGCTTATGGTTTGTGGATTCTGCTCTGTAGGTAGGGGCCTAAAAGTTGCTTTGTGGATCTGGGCCCCTGTCCCCAATGCACACAGCCATCTTGCCTACAACTGAGCCATTTTTTGAAAAATTCGTGGACATTAGTTGCCCAATGAGGTGCTTATATCTGTAATTTATGTGCCTATCCAGCTTAGAAAATCTCTGAGCAGTCCTCTCCCTGCAGTGCCAGACTTCCATGAAATCCAGATGACTTCTTTGTACTCACACTGTATCTGCCTCTTTCAGCTTGAAAATAAATAGTTTGACCTCAGTCAAAACAGACAGAAAACTGGTAGTGATGTATTTTGTCCCCACAGCCTAAATCTTGTAAAGATGGGCAGGCTGGGAGATTGAAATCAAGGTGTCCATCAGGCAAAAGGTGGCAAGAGACAGAAAAGTGAGATGCTGTGGGAGAAAAAATTCTGTGGTAGGAAGAAAAAGGAGGCTTTAGAAAAATATATGTTGTACAGTGTAATTTCCACTTCCCCCCTCATTTTGTTATTGATTTTCAGGATCTTTACTGTGATCACTGCATTTGCCCTACAGAGGTAAGATTCCAATTTAGTCCTTGAAATATGGCTCAAGTTATGCTGCCAACCCATATTTATCTCTGCCAAATGGTTACTCATTCTGAATCTGTATGTGTTTAAAGAGCTTGGTCTTTCCTTCTTGGTCCTGCTGCAGCGTGCCCTATCCTTTTAAATTTGCTTTACATTTTTAATGTAAAGATATATAAATCCTGTACCAGACAAGCAGTAGCCATAATTGACTTAAAATTGTAAAACATTTACCTCCTCAATAACAATCTTAAAAACAGATGGACGATGAAAATTGAGCATCCACTTTGTCTAGCATGTTCTTGCTAATACACAGGCAACCTCTTAAATAATTTCTAATGGATATAACACATCAGGTCCAAATAAAAGGGAATGTACTACTCAGTGCAATGATGTACAGTAAATTGCTTTGCTGTTGCAATTGGGTTGCTTTTTTGTTTAGGTTGGACAGAATAGTTACATATTGCACAGGCCATAGCTTAATTACATTGCAGAGTTAAATAAAAAACCAGCAGGTACAGAATTGTAGAATAAACAATGCACTCTATTGTTTCACACTTCTGTAGCTTGACAAGAACCATGTGTCCTTCTGAAGCTTTCAATTGCTTTGCTATTATTTCCTGGCATAAATATGCACTGTGGGTGGAAACAAGAGTCTGGGCCTATGGTATTGTCATTAGTCTTATAATATTAGTAATATACTCTGCCAGAATGGGATCCACTCAAATGAATGAATTTTAAAGGAAGGAACTATTTTAAAAGATGTACTTTCTGTGCAAGTAACCGAAGTATAGGACTACACTGACATATTCATAAATGGATAACTGGGAAAGAAATAGACTTGTTAAATGCATAAATCTCTGATGCCTAAAAGAGGGAAAGCAATAGGAAACCAAACGGATAATGAATACATTCTCCAAGTATTAGAATTAAATATATTTCATAAAAAGCCAGAGGCCTTGTGAAATTAATACTTGTTTAAGAAATGAATCTGTTAAAAAAATCTACATTTTGCTGCTATCCAGTTATCAAGTTGAAAGGATTTTATATTTTATTTATGAGTTAGCAGCCTGACTGTAGATGAAGTAAACTAGGTGCATGGAGAGGAAATCTAGATGTGATAGGATGTACCAACGCCACACTGGCGAGGTGAGGGGTAAAGAGTTGCTCTGTACACAGGAACCAATGCCTTCTCACTCCTGCCTGGCATGCTCCCAATGGAGGGAGACTGCAAAAGGGAACAACTCAGTTCAGGCGATGTCTACACTGATGGTGGCAAAATCGCCGCCATCAGGTCAACTTATCTGGATCGACTGAGCAGTCAGTGAAGAGCCACTCAGTCAATCCAGAAGTCGACGTACTAAAACCACCTCCTCAAGTGGCGTAGCCCTGCGTCTACGGGAATGCATTCCCTTTGGTGCAGTGCAGTGAAGACCGCGCGCAGAAGAGAAGCACAGAAGTTGACGGGAGTTATGCAAGTTCTTTGCGTACTTTGCGTAACTCCCGTCGACTGCTGCCGAATCACCAAGGTAAGCGTAGACCAATCCTCAGACTAGGTGCTACAGCCTCCTGCAGAAAAATCACTGAGCCTCACAATCAAGTCACTGCTGGCCCTTCAGTTGTGGGGCCGAGGATGATGAATTGCTGCCAATAGGGGAAGACGCTCTGTAGAGTGACCCTAGAGGATTCCAAGGGGAACCCAAAGACAGAATTGTGGCGCAGACAGAGGAACAAAAGCAGGGGGTGTGAAGTGACGCAGGGAACAGGTGTAAAGGTGCTTGCCCCTAGATCATGTAATGGGACCTTTATTTTGAAGGGCCTTGGGTTGGAGCCTGGTGGAACATGGTGGACCTAGGTTCCCCCTACCCTTAGCCACTGACTTGTGCTGTTAGGCAACATTGCCCTGGTTCTATTGAGGATGAGGTGAGGCAGCCACAGCCTCTCGCTGTTGAGCGGCATTGCCACTGACTCTAGTGGCTAGGCAAGGTGGCCACAGACTCCTGCTGTCAAATGACATTGCCAATGACTCTAGCCACTAGGCAAGGTGGCCACCAACTCTCACCACTGGGTGACTTAGCCTGGAGTATTGCCATTAGGCAGTACTACTGACCTTGGACATAACACACTCATCCCCAATAAAGGCATAGAAAGATAAAAGGGACTGCTTTTTAGAAGCACTGAGCACTTCTAGTTCCCTTTGACTTCAATAGAGTTGTGGATGTTCAGAACATCTGAAAATCAGGCCCATACAGCCAAATTCTGCTGTGAGTTACACCACTATAAATCTGAAATAATTCAAGTGCAGTCAATGCTAATGTTTTTTACTTGTGTTACAGTAGCACATAAAGGCCCCAATTTAGGTCAGACCCCCATGTAGTAGGTGTGTACCAACCCAGATAAGAAACTGTCCCGCTCTGAAGAGTTTACAGCCTAAATAGACAAATCAAACAAAGGGTGGGAGGGAAAGTGAAGCACAGAACAGTGAAATGACGATCCCAAGTTCATACAGCAGTTCACTGGTACAGCTAGGAATAGAATTACCACTGGTCTCCTATATTCCAGTTCAGTACCCTGTCATTTCAACTATGTTGCCTCTCCAATGATAATATGGTTCAAAGTTATGAGGTGTTGGGTGCTTTGGCCCTGATCCAGCAAAACACTTAGCTATATATTTAACAGCATGAGTAAACCCACCAAAGTCCCCTATTGACTACATACATGCTTAAAATTAAGCATATGATTAAGTGCTTTGCTAGATCAGGGCCAAAATGCTCAGCATTTTGCAAGACTGAGCCCTGAATAAGACTGGTATAACACAGCAAAATGTGGCCCATAGCAAATGGTGTTAATTTTGATTCAGCTGCTTCTGTTTTTCAGTTAGATTTATCCTCCTGACCAAGCAAATTTTGCTTCTATTGTTTTCATCTTTTTCTTAATGTTCTTTTTAAGTGAATTTTAATGTTGATGTCTTCAGTTGCCTATCCTTTCTTGTTCCTTCAAATGACAATTCTATGGCAGAGAACTAAAGCAATCTCAGTATTCTTTCTGGACAAGTGTAAACAACTCCTACACTACTCTGCTAATATTAATTTCTACTTTATGTTGCCTGAAGACACTTGTAACTGGTTCATAAAACTGATGCAACATGAAAAGGCTTGCTGGCTTGCTTGCTTGCTTGCATCTTTCTTTCTTTCTTTCAAACTTTTATGACTTTCCTACATGGCTTATCTATTCTCTGTCTGGGTCTGTTCTTTTTTTTTTCCTTCAGTTATAAAACTAATAACCTTCCTTTGTTCGTGTTATGCCTCCTCTTTATTCATTAGATTCCACAAGGTTATCTTATATATATATATCAACCATTAAAACATTAGCATATTTGTCAGTTAAAATCAACTCCATAATTATCCAATTTATTTGGTGAATTTAGACCTTTTCCTTATTCACCAGTGGTGAAATCCCAGCCCTTATTGAAGTCAAGGGCAAAACGTCAAGAAGAGTAACATTTCTCCCCAGACATCCATAGGCTGCCATTTTTACATACTTATTTGCTATTCAGAATTGATCAATGACTGTTTTGTAAATTACAATGACTGTGTAAACATCACTCTTTATAATTTTTTATTTGCTGTATGCTTTGTGGTAGCTCCTACAAGCACTAAAACAGGACCCCATTGTGCTAGGTGCTGTATGCACCAGTAATGAAAAAATCCCTGTTCCAGAAAGCTTACAAGTCACTTTACATACATTAGCTACAACATAAAACCACAATGTCTTTTCTGGCATTTTGTTGGTTATTGTTAAGAGAGCAAACAAATCACCTGATGTTTTTCCTGTGACATCTTTTTGTTTTTCATATAGGGTTAATATAATTTTTGTCACATTTACCTTTCATTTCCCTGTTGTTCTTTTCCAGAAAACTGTACATATTCAGAGGCATAGAGTTAGATCAGACAACTTTTGTAACAGCACAATATCGTTTGCATATATAAACTTTTCTACAAAATCCTTCAGTGAAAAAATGTGGTGTCAAATTGAAACTTAAAGGAACTCTGAAATCTTTTAAATGTAAATTTTAAAGTTAATGAAAGATGTTTATATAGAAAAAGTCACTGGTAAATAGTGTGAAGTAAAAGATCTTCATTTGGAATAGTGGGCTATGCTTGTTTACAATATTGACCTAAGTAAGAGACTTAAAAGAACATCTTTTAATCCTCTGGACTTGATTCAGATGCAGGACGTGGGCTACAGGTCCCCAATAGTGGGAAAATATTCTCAGAGATGTGGGAGGTGAGTGTAAGAAGCACAAAATGAAGTGGAATAGAAGGATGGTCTAATGATTAGAGGATTCAGGAGACATGAGTGCAATTCCTTATTCAGCTGTATATTTTCTTTGTAACCTAGGACAAGTAGAATTTCAGGTTCTTCTGCAACACTTATTCATCAATGAACTAAACACTGACCTGCTTTATAGCTTAGAATGCTTTTAATTAAATCATCATCTCGAGTTACAATCAGTGCAGACTGCAGATCATTTAAAGAACTTGATTACACAAACCATAGTGATTGAGGTACAGACCATTTCTTGGGGACTAACAAGTGGTGAGAGGAGATTAAGGCATCCGGTGTAGCTGACAGCTATTAAATCCAGTCAATTATTAAACCCCCGGAAATGCCTGCACTTCAGTCAATACCACCATTACAAGCCTAAAATAAAAAGAGAGAACCAAATTCTGCTCTGTTGTAAATCAAGAGCAACTCCACTGACTGAATTTACTCTGATGTATCTGAGTGCACCCATACCTGAATTGTGTTTCCATTTCTGGTTGCCCAATCTCAAAAAAGATTTAGTGCAACTGGAAAAGTTTCAGAAAAGGGCAACAAAGAGCATCAATAGCATGGAATGACTTTCCTAAGAGGAGAGACCAAAATGATTAGGGCAGTTCAGCTCAGAAAAGAGATGACTAAGGGGAGATATGATAGAGGTCTATAAATCATGAAGGGTGTAGAAAAAGTGAATAGACAAAGTTATTTACCCTTTCAAACAGTACAAAAGCCAGAGATCACACAATGATCACACAATAGGCAACAGGTTTCATACAAACAGGAAGTATTTTTTTCACATAGCAAAAAATTAACTGGAACTCATTGCTATGAGATACTACAATGGCCAAATTTAAAACCAGGTTAAAAAAGAACTATATAAATTCATGGGAATAGCTCTATCAAAGGCTATTAGCCAAGATGGTCAGGCATTCAACCCCATACTCGGGCAAACCTAACCTTCTCACTGTTAGAATCTAGATGGGTGGATCACTCCATAATTGCCATATTCTGTATACTCCCCCTGAAGTCTGGTACTGGCCGCTGTCAGAGACAGGATGCTTGTCTAGATGGACCAGTGGTCTGATCATATGAGAAGTTCTTATGTTCTAATGATATCAGAAATTGGCTCAAAGGCATTTGATTTTTTTATACAAGTAGTACATGGAGGGTATTTCGAAAGACTCAGTGTCCTGTACATTAGACAATCAGATTAGCTGAATCATCCTTTGACACTCAATTAATTTGTGAATGTTGTGTATTGCACTGCTACATGAATTAAGCCATTGGGATCTATTGCTACTTCAATGTACAGGTTGATTCCCATTGCACTAAAAGAAAAAGTGGATGTATATTATCCATATAAAGTCCTTAAGCAGTAGAAAACTACTGAACTCTGTCTCCCACATAATATACGGCACATAAAGAATTTCCAGTAATGTCTTGCAGTTTTCTACAAAAGAACTCTAAATTGTTCAGAAATCAACCTACTGCATAACACCACTTAATACAAATGCAAGTAATTAAACAGTATAGAAAGCGTGCAACAATTATATTGTAAGCAATGGGGAAAAGAAGGCAACATCAAATTACATTCTTTGTTATATGAGTTTGAAATCATGCAGAATTGTATAGTATTTAGTGCAATGTGGTCATGTGTTGCCTTCTGTTCTATGGTGAGATAACAAAAGGATATTCTTCCAGTAATGTGCCTTACTATTTCATGGTGACATTAGGCGAGATCCTCAGCTGGGGTATGCTGACATACTTCCTTTGAAGTCAAAGGAGCTACAGCAATTTACATCAGTTAAGGACCTGGCTTACTGTTCCCAGTAATGTCTTTAGGTTTCAGCAGGCTAACAAGACAGCATGTAACTATGAATACTATGCGCTCCCCATCAGAAGATAATATTTGACTCAGACCTTCAGACAAAAGTTTGCTTTCAAGCCAATTAAGTTACTCACAAAGGAGAGTAAATGTTGGCCTCATGTCTTTCAGGAATTCACAACGTGTCTATCTACATTCAGGTATCAAGGCAAATTCAGGATCTTAGAACCAGAATAGGGATTTATGAACTCTTTCAAAAATATGTCATTACTGAGCTGTGGATTAACATGTAGTAAATTTACAGTTAAGGTAGAAAGGCTGCAAGTCCTGTTTAATCATCAGTCACACAATTTGTAGAAGGTAAAAGGACCCAAAAAGAAACATATTGATGCAGCTATAGTTTGTAGGGAAATCATAAGAAGAGATAAAATACAACCTGAGATGATGCAAATAGAGTTAGGGAAATAAGAAGGATTTTGAAAAATATATATATAAAAAAATACTGGAACGCAGGCACCTTAAATTAACGAGGACTTCAAAATTGCTTTTTAAAAACAGTCTTTGACAAGTGAAATGGAGAAAATGTGCTGACAATTAAATAGAATGAAGGCCTTGTAATAATAACTATTGATTAAAAATGTAAAAGAATAATTGAAAAAAGTGAACAAGTGCACATCAATTAATAAGGCCAGATGAGACACATCTTTAGGTGTTGAAGTATAATTACTGCCTACCCAGAAGAGTGCTATATGAAAAGATACTTTATCAGTCATGTATCCATGTGCACTGAATCTTCCCAGTGAGATTTATTAATTTTACAGAGGCCTGGTCTACAGTACCTGGTTACGTTGATGTAAGCTGTCTTGCACTGACTTCGCTGTGGAAATGTCTTCCCTTAAATTTGGCTCCTGCTGATGTACCGGTAAGTGCCTCTCTGTGCTGTGACTACACCCTAAGTGGTGTAGTCACAGTCAATGTAAGTAGGTTGATGCAGTATCAGTGTAGACACTGTGTTGCTTATGTCAGTTGTTACTGGCTTCCAGGAGTCATGCCCCAGGACCCCACACTGACAGTGCAATAGATACAAGCACTCCTGGTGAGGATGTGTACCACCAGCACCACGAGCCAAGTGTGCACGCACGCAAGTGATTTAATAACTGTGTGGCTGTATGCTGAAGTAAGTTAGGTTGGCATAATTTTGTACAGTAGACATGACATGAGAATTGTATTACTATTGTATTGTAATTGTATTATGTATTGTACAAAAAGTTGTATTACTATTAACAGAGAATGGGCAGATCAAGCTAAATTTCATTCTTACTCATTTGTTCTGAGAAATCATCTCAGTTCTGATTCCAGAATCTTTATACTTGTGATGATGTAAAAGAAAGACAAAGCCCAGTTCAGGGTTAATTACCAGAACTGGCACTTAGAGAAACAATTATTTGAATTTTAAAATGAATGCATTTGCTGTTTTCATTGTTGTTGCAGCTGTTGTTGGTTCCAAGATATCAAAGAGAAAGATGGGTAAGGCAATATTTTTACTGGACCAACTTCTATTGGTGAAAAGGGGTAAGCTTTTGAGTTTTCAGAGTTCTATGTAGCTCAAAAGCTTGTCTCTTTCACTCACAGAAGTCCAAAATAAAAGATATTGCCTCATCCACCTAGTCTTGCTACAGTTAATTATCGTATGGAATCCAGCCCTCTCCTCTAAATGAGTTCATCATGCCTGCTATAGATAATACCCTTTCCTAAATATGCTGGAGAGTTTATTGGGCTCTGAAACTGTCCAATAGTGACTATCTCACAATATTTTTAGCCTAGCTTCTCTGCTGCATCACGTTTTGGGGGGGGGGGGGCAAAAGCAGTCAAGAGATAGTTACGGTTTCCCAGTTTCTCTGTTCAGTTTTACATTGGCCACAGCTCTGTCAGAGTTTAGATGAGTTTAGCTCTGCCAGCTATGACTGCCCCCAAAGCCTGTTTCAGACATATTCTCCCAGTGCACAGTGCCATGGGTCCCATTGTTTGCCTTGTCTCCGCCTCATCTCCTTTGGGGTGATTGGTGCCTTCCAAGGCACATAGAGGCTCACTAGCATGAGAAATGCAATTGTACCTGGCCTATGTGCACAGTGTATCAAGGAGCTTGCACAAAGACTGACAATCTAAATCCATATTTCTAGGATACAGTTTATACTAATATACCCAGCCCCTGTCTCATTTTGGTCCTGTAAGAAAACAGCATTTCTATATTATTATTCTTTTCACACTGATGTTCACATTTAATTCCATCAGTGATTGCTCTTCAGAAGGTTAAATGAGTCATACATAAAACTAGCATTCTTTGAAAAGTCTTTCTGAATAAAACAATTTATAGAGATCCAGGTCTCAGAAATACTGCTGGATTTACACTATATATGTTTTAATAGTTCTTTCCTTGCTTGGCCAAAATGCACTACTGAGAATGTCTTGAAAAAAATATGTAACAAAGTCTCACATTACTACCAAAGATCATTCTTTGTTTATATGCTCCCTTAGACTCTCCATTAGTTTGTCACAACCCTTACAAAGCTATAGACCCAAACTATTTCTTCTTATTCTGAATTCTTGGCACGAATTTCCTAAACATAAATATTAACTAGAATGCCACAGGTTAAGCTGATCGCATTAGCTCAAGACAAAACTAGCATAAAGACCATTATCAGATAATGAAAAATACCCAGTCTGTCCTTAAGGAGCCAGCTCAATTTTTCCTCTTATCTTCCTGGCATTTTGTGTGGTCCCACAGTGGTTACAATACAGAATTAAAACAGCATGATCAGATATGTTTATCATGGAACAGAGTACCAATAAAAATATATATTTTTTTACTGAACAATGAACAATCACATAATTAGCATGGAAATCCAATAGAAGGAAAATGCATTGAGAAAACAGGTTGCTGCACATAGTCAGGCTCCAGCCCAGAATGATGGGAAGATGCCACAAAACCTGCTCTGCTCAATGTCTTCTCTGAGGGAATCTCGTGGAGTGCAAGAAAATCATTTCTATGCCAGCTGTGCCAATGTATGGCAGGCGTGTGATGTCTTCAGCCCAGTAGGATGGGATCCTCCCAATGAGACCAGATGGGCTGAATAAAGTGTTTCTAGTACATATCAATCTCTCTTCAGCAAGATGGGACATGCTGAATGCTATCTAGGCACTGCTCCCTTGTGGGCACGTGCATGCAGGCTCTCATCCCATGTATCCCCTCGCCTGGGCCCTGGGCAAAGAGGAGTGCCTCGCCAACGGTATGCACAGCAAAGGGGCAAGTTGAGCAGATGGCCACTCTGCTGCTGCTTTCTGTTACCCCTGCTGGTTCTCAGCCTCCATAAGCAGCCGCAGACAGGGAAGGAAGCAGCAATGTTGGCATCAGTTTCCCACAGAGAAGAGCAGTGATGTAGTGATAGTAAGAAGGGGCAAGACTGAAGAGCTAAGGAGGAACTAGGGGGAACATTAGTTTTTTGGTGGAATAGGGGAAAGAGGAGCTCAGGCGGGTCCAGAACCTAACATGAAAGAAGGCACTAACTGGGGATCAGCACTGCAGCAGGAGCTAATGATGGGACAGGCTAATGAGTTTAACATCACCCTTTAGCAACTCCTGTCCCTGGTTTCACACCAGTTTGCAGGGTCCCTCCAAAAACCACACTCCTCTCAGGCTTCCCTGGCTTCTCCAGCTGCTACTGGTTTCTCATATCCCTCAAACCTCTGTTTCTGAGGGCTGCAGGTAATAAGGACTTGCCTTCCCACACCTCTTCCCACCATTCAGGGGAATCCTGTGAGCAAAAACAGTGGCTTGTCACTACTGTGTCTCTGCTTTTCATCTGCAGTACATGCACAAACTTTTTAAAATAGAAGCTTATGGTTATATACAAGTTATCAAGTTATACAAGCATGACAATCATGTATTGCACAATTTGCATAAAATGTCACACATGGAGCTGCACAACACTTGGCAGCCATGTACATGGTGCCCCAAAGGGGGCTGAGAGAAGGCAAAACCATTGCTTTATCTCCTATATATCAGACTGCAGAGGTAAATTTTATAGATATAGATATAGATGATATTATACACACATATATAAATTTTATGTATACATATACATATATAAATTATTACTTTAAGTGAAGTGACATGCTACATCTCAGAAAGGAGGACCTGGAATAACAGAGCCACTTTTTGTGAAACTTTCACCTTTCCACCAAGAAGTCTGACAGCACTACATTTCCATCACAGGCAACAAGAGATTTCAAAATCAACGTATGTTAGGAGCTTCAAAGTCCTTTAATGAACTCAGTTTTAAGGTCGTGGGGTTCCTTTTATGTGGTTTCTCAGGTGGCTTTGCATTTTTATATTTCAGTGTCAGGCAGCTTGGTAGAACTCACATTTTATACTCCAGCTGTCAAAGTAAAGTCAAATAATAATTTATGATCTTTTGCAGCTGCTCCCAAGTGTCCACATTTTCAAGCCAGACCAGAAGTAGTAGAGTACTGAAGGTCAACAAGTCATTTTCTTTAGGTCAAAAATTACCAGCACAAATGGTCATTGTTAGAATATAATCTAAAAATAATAACCCTTTGTCATCAAGTATTCAGCATGTGTATTCTATACTCTCAAGTATAATACCGAATTCAAAGAATACTCTTTGCATAATTTTCTCTCTGATGGCTTGCATAACTTTCTTGTGTGCTCACATTTTAGCAAATAAATCTATATGTGAGAATGTTATGGGCTAAAAGCAATTTAGTATCACTTTAATAGTCTGTCAATGAATGTGTCCTAAAAATAAACATATACTACATATTACATGATATAAACTTAATGGAGTCATAGATACAGAAAAGTTTTACTAGGGATGTGTGTGTGGGTCTGTATGTGGGAAATGGAAGATACCCATATTGTCTTATTAATGTTGCATATATACATCTATTTGATTGTTTGTGTTGGACACTTATAAAGGGGTTTATACCAACAGGAACAGACAGCAGGCTGGCCAGGAAGGAAGACAATAAACTTCAGCTAGCACAATTCACCAGAATTTAACAGGACAATATAAGTCACAATCCCTTTAAAGTTTACCTATCACAATGTTGAGTTTAACAGGTGGTTTGGTACAGATGAAATCATGATGAGAGTGTTTAAAGTCTGAGCTCCTGGACACGGGAAAGAGGAAGGCAGAGACAGCATGGAGATAGATTGATCCCCCTAAACCCAGATGTCAGGGTGACTGGGATAAACTAGTGTTACCTATACATTAGTCTACATGCATGTAGACTGTTGATTGTGTGAAAACCCCTTTTTTTTTGTCATGCTTTGATTCCTACTGTGATATGTGACTGATATAGGTGTGTTGACAAAAGCCCTTCATGTAGAGGTAGTTATAAAGGCAAAACTTAACTTTTTTCAATGTAGCTTGATTTTTACTAAGGGGGGGAGGCAGAATTAAAATATGCTGGCAAAACACTCTTAGTGTGGATGCAATTCGTACCAACAAAATAGCACTTTTTGCTGTCAAGGTTTATTCCAGTTTCCCTGAGTGAAACAAGCAAAACTCAAACACCATTGGTCTTTTCTATCTTGTGATGGGGTATTCAAACCCCACACTGACCAAGAAGGTGTTAATGAGAGCCTGTGGATCCAATTATCCCCACCCCATTACACCTGTGCCAAGTGTATAAAGTCTGGAGGAAGGTGAGAAAAAGCCAAGTTCACTTATGGCTGAAGGGGAGAAAGAGTGGACTTCTTGAGATAGCCACGTGAAGGAAGACCAGGCCTGGTTTGGGAAAGGGCCTAACTAAAGATTCCTAGGTTTCACAGTCTCCTTGAGGAGGTAAGTCTGGTGTGGGACCTCCTGTGTTTTTTGTCCTGAATAACTAGTTTGGTTCCCTCATTTGGGGGTTCTGTGGAAAAGTCATCCCAGGAAGAGGCTGTGAGAGGCCTATTTATGGGCAACAATAGGAAACAATGCAGGACACAGCAGACAGTCTGAACAAATAAACTTTGTCTGCTTCAGACACAATTCCTGGGCAGGAACCCAGAAGAGAGGGTGGCCCTGGTTTCCTCTACTAGCCCACCTAAGGCAGTGGCATGAAGATCCTGGAACCAAGGTGTGGAAGGCCCATCAAGTCTGAAGTCATGCTAAATCTCTGGCATCATATTGCCACGCTACAGGTGGGTTGGACTCAGTTTATCCTGAAAGTGGTAGGACTAAAAATTATCTGTCTGAAAGGCTGAGTCACAGGAAGAGGCAAACCAACACAGAGCGTCATCTGGAGGCATCAAAGGAGAAGAAACCAAAATCATGAGGCTATGTGCCTGTGGTGAGTAGACTGTTCAACACATGTATATATCAGCATATTTTCTTACCATTGGTCTGAAAGCATCTCAGTCCTATGAATAGGATTGCAATGAAGTTGGTCTTTATGGTTCAGTTAGTTAGCAACTGCTTCAGCACACAGCAGCATATATGTTTAAAGCAAATATAAAAACACAATGCAAAACACAAAACTCCCCCCTATGGAGAGAAAACAAATCCTCTCACCTCTCTTAATGCATTACTGGAAGGTGTGCTCAGATACTATGGTGATGAGAGCAATATAACAACCGATTTAGAATTAAGCTGAATAGTCTTTTGTTACACAGAGGGAGTCTGAACGTGATTAAGAGAGTCTCTTTTTGGCTGTGTGATGATAGCCGCTTAGTTGTGACTGGGATTTGAACTAGGAAACTTCAGAGCTAAAAGATGAACTGCTGCAGGTTGAGCTAAAAGACCAAATCCTGGGAACTGTTACAGATTCAAAGGCTCTGTGCCATGGGCCACAGATGAAAACACATAATAAACTTTAAAGAAAAGGGTTAGTTACATCAGCTCAACTTTTAATATGTGAGGCCTAACTAGTATAGTTTATAAAAAAGTGTGTTGAGGACCTTAGGCCCAAGTATTCTGCAGCAAGACTCTTAGATTGTGTAGCACTCCGGTGCAACAGTTAGCCACTCTATGGCAACCTCAGTAGATTTTTTTTAAGATCATTTACATTTGAAAAGAAATAACACAATACATTAGTTTATTATGATATTCAATGTATTTTACACTTCTCCTACCTTTTCAGGTTACCATATGCTTCAGATCTTTGTATTGAAAATGTGTGACTACATTATACGAATTGTCACTAGAAGGCTGGAGACTTTGACAGCTGGCTAGGTGGGGACAGATGGATCTTTTGGCACCTATGAGAGCGTGGGATGCAGTTTAGGATTATGAGATAAGCATCTTGACTGCATTTTATGCACCCCTAAATGACATAAATATGCTGGTGAAAGCCCTGGTATAGATGCAGATGTAAAAGCAAAAAAAAAAAGTCCTTTTGCTGGTATAGCTTGTTCAGTTGGGGCAACTGTTTTAAGCTCTCATTTTTTCAACTCTTTTGCTGGTATAAGTTGCATCTTCACTGAGGGGTAGCAACAAACCCTTTGACATGTAAAGAAGTCTGGGACTAGGCTATACGTGTATAAACATAGTTATAACTGCCTCCACACTGTAGAAGTTTACCATTTTAACTATAGTGGTACAATGAAAGTGAGAAAAGTGCAGCTTAGACATCTCTTTCCTAATGGCTTCTACCATTCTGTTAGCTTTTTTTTTTTTTTTACTGCTACTGTACAGATGTTTCCAGAGAACTATCCATGATGACTCCAATAACTCTTTCTTGAGGGGTGACAGCTAATTTAGACCTCATCATTTCCTATTGTATAGTTGGGATTATTTTTTCCAGTATATATTCTGCATTTATCAACATTGAATTTCATCTGCCATTTCGTTGCCCACTCACCCAGTTTTGTGAGATCCCTTTGCAATTCTTTGCAGTCAGTTTTGGACTTAACTTAGTGATTTTGACTCACCTGCAATCTTTACTTCCTATCACAAAGGAGTAAACATTGGTCCCCAGGATGCAATCTGAACTGTGGGACCACTGAGCGCTCCAAACGCACCAACCTGGGCTGCCTCTGGCACTGTGATGATGTTGTCAAGCCACAAATCTCTAAACGGGCTATAAATTACTGCCATCCACAGGCAGTTGAGACACAATCAGCTGAGTTACATGAATGATTTTCCAGTCACTCATGAACAATCAATAGAAAGGCTCCAACCAATTCCCTCAGTTCCACCCTACACTCTAGGACTGTATTGTCTTGCACTGCCCAGGGGAGCTTTGAGAAGCGTAAATTCATTAGTCTGACACTCCAACAAAAGGATAGTGAGCATGCAACAGCCCTTGTTAACCTGAGCTGAGATTTCCCAAGCACTTCAACCAAAACACACTGTTTTGGGTAAACATAAACCAGATTTATTAACTACAGAAAGATAGATTTTAAGTAGTAGGCGTAAAGGTCAGAGAAAAGAAAAGTAAACATACATTCTAAATGCTAAAGTTTTAGTTTAAGCAAGAGTCAAATCACATAATATCTCACCCTGACAGATAGTACAAATGCATTACAATTCCTCAGTATACAGACTGGATCCTTTTTCCAGTCTGGGACCAAACTCCCTCACTTCACACGTGCTTCCAGGTATTGAGATGGGGTGAAGAGGTGAAGTGATGATGTTACGGTCTCTTTTTTTTTTTTTTTTTTTATACTAGCCTGCCAGAAAGATCCTTGCTGTGAGATGCGGGTTTGGCAGTCCCCGTTGGTCAGACAGTCTCCATTGACTACATGCCTTTTTTTAGAACTGTCTGGGATAGCCATTGCGAAAGTGCATTCCCTTTAATGGGCTATGAGCACATTTCTGGCTGGTCCTTTGTTACAATTGACAGGCTGGCTGTGCGCATTTCCCAACCTCACAACGTATTTCAGTAACACACATTGCAATACTTCATAACATCACATATGATGGCACATACAATCCAACAGAATATTGATGTTCAGCAGGCCAAGACTTTTATAACGATACTTCACAAGTCATACTTTACATAAAACATTTCATAATCATATCACAGTGGTGAATATGAAGGTTTCTGGGTGTTGTTTTGAAGTACAGTGTGTCACACCCTTTTCCCAGGTCATTTATGGACAAGTTTAACATCATTGGTCCCAGTAGAAATGCTTGGCAGTAGAAATGCCTCTTATCTCTCTTCATTGTCAGAACTGACCGTTTATTCCTAAACTTTGTTTCCCATCTTGTAACCAATTACTGATCCATGTGGGGACCTTCTGTGTTATCCCATGACTGCTTACATTTTTTAAGAATCTTTCGTGTGGGACCTTGTTAAAGGCTTTCTGAAAATCTAAGTACACTATATTGACTGGATCACCCTTATCCACATATTGTTGATCCCCTCAAACAATTCTAATAGATTTTTGAGACAAGATTTCCCTTTACAAAAGCATTGTTGACTCTCCTCAAACAAATCGTGTTTGTGTATGTGTTTGATAATTCTGTTTTTTCCCATGATTTCAACCAATTTGCATTCTAATGAAGTTAAGCTTACCAGCCTGTAATTGCCAGGATTGCCTCTGGAGCTATTTAAAAAAAAAAAAAGATGTTAGATTAGTTATGCTCCAGTCATCTGATACAGAGGCTGATGTAAGTGATTGGTTACATATCAGAATTAGTAGTTCTCTTTTTAATATTTGAATTCTTTCAGAGCTCTTGGGTGAATACCATCTGATCCGAGTGTCTTATTACTGTTGAATGTATCAATTTGTTTCAGAACCTCATCTATTGACTCCTCAATCTGGGACAGTTCCTCAGATTTGTCACCTAAAAAAAATGGCTCAGATGTAGGAATTTCCTTCACATCTCTACAAGACTGATGCAAAGAATTCATTTAGCTTCTCTTCAACAGCCTTGACTTCCTTGAGTACTCCTTTAGCACCTCAGTCATCCAGTGGTCCCATTGATTTTTTGCCAGGCTTTCTTCTTCTGATGTACTTTAAAAACGATGTTGATATTTGTGTCTTTTGCTAGTTGCACATCATATTTATTTTGTTATTCCTAATTATATCCTTACGCTTGAATTTCTAGAGCTTATGCTCCTTTCTACTTTCTTCAATGGGATTTGACTTCCAATTTTTAAAGGGTGCCTTTTTCCCTCTAATTGTATCTTTTACCTTTGAGTTTAGCCATGGTGGAATTTTTTGGTTGTCTTACTGTTTTGTTCTGTTTAATTATTTGTGGTATATGTTCATTTTGGACTCGCAGGTATCTTACTGTTGTGACTGTTCCTTTTAGATGCCATTTAACTAGCTTCCTCATTTTTGTGGAGTTCCTTTTTCTGAAGCTGAATGCTTGTGTGGTGTTTTTTTTTTGTTTGTTTTTGTTTTTTTGATGTTCTAATCCTGTTCTCCAAAGTACTTGCAACACCTCCCAACTTTAAATTGCATCTACTGCTTTCCTCCCTAACCACAAGCCTTGTTACCCTTGTTACCACAATACCTGTCAAAGAATATTAGGTTGGTTTGAAGTGATTCTGTTCTTGACAAATCTGTGTTGACTGTTACCTATCATCTTATTTTCTGCTAAGTACTTACAAATGGATTGTTTGATTATTTGATCCATTATCTTTCCAGGTACCAAAGTTAATATGACTGGTCTATAATTCCTGGGTTGTCCTTATTCCCCTTTTTATAGATAGATACTATAGGTCTTTCCTGGTATTCCATCAGTTCTCAAAGATAATGGCTCAGATCACATTAGCCAATTCCATAAGTATTCTATGACCTGTTTCATCAGTCCCTCTGACTTTAAGACTTCTAACTTTTCTAACTAATTCTTAACTTATTCTTTTCCTATTTCAGTCTCAGATCCTAACCCATTTACACTGATGTTCACTATGTTAGTGATCCAATCTCAGCTAGATTTTTGGTGAAAACTGAAACAAAAAAGCCATTTAACACTTCTGCCATTATTGCATTTTCTGTTATCGTTTTTCCCTCCTAACTGATTCATAAGCCTGCCCTGTTCTTGGTCTTCCTCTTGCTTTTCATGTATTTGTAAAAATATTTTTTTGCTAGCTTTTATGTCCCTTTTTAGCTAGTTTAGTCTTGTTTTTGTTTTGTTTGCCTTGATTTTTCTAATTTTAGCCCTACATGCTTGCTTCTTCATTTTTTAAAAATTGACCTAATTTCTATTTTTATGACTTTTTTTTTTTTTGAGTTTCAGGTCATTGATGATCTCCTGGTTACCATAATTCCTGTCTTTCCTATGGATTGGAATTGTTTGCTCTTGTGGCTTTAGTAATGTCTATTTTTTTAAAAATGCTGATTCCCCTGCAATCTTTTTTTCCCTTACTTGCTTTCCACCATATCCTACCTACCAATTCTCTGATGTTGCTAAAGTCTCCCTTTTTTAAATCCATTATCTCTATTCTGCTGTTTTCCCTACTACCATTCCTTAGAATCATGAACTCTATCATTTCATGCTTAATGGGATTTATAAATCTGTCATTCCTAACAGAGTTCATGTAAGTCTTATCACAAATTAACACTTGTGGAGTTATAATGGATTGGGTCACTATGCGGCTGATACAATATTCTTTGTGTGAAGACCAGATTGTTAAATTAATTAACCTCCATAATGAGTATACTCTCAGCTTTGATGCTCATTCATGATCTCCACTCATGTTAATGCCATGCCCACATTTTGTTGGTGAAACAAGATATAGAAGTTTAAAGAGGTATTAGCTGTAATTACTACTTTTACTAAATATTTTAACCCACTTGAAATGCCAGCCCGATGAGTCACATTTTATCTTAATTTACTGATACTGCAACATGCACTATAATCAGCCCTTCCAAGCTACCTTTGTCCTCACCTGTGGAAAACTATTTAAACAAAACAACAATATAAAGAGAAAATGCATTTACTATCAAGTTCTCTTTGTACGGTGTCTCCAGTCTATCATTCTACTTGCATTTTCCAATGAATGTGGTGATAATGCAGGTCTAATTAAAGCAGTGGTTTCCAGTCACTGGTGGTGTGTATATATATCTATGCTACCACATATGTCATTTTTATTTATATGTATATTAAGTAAATAAAATACAGTAGTGCCTCACAGTACTATTCAAGGATCAGGGCCTCATGGTGTTAATTTCTGTACAAATGTGCAATAAAAAGACAGTCCCTGTCCCAAAGAGCTCGGAGTCTAGGTTATAGCAAGATACAAAAAATGCATTAGACAAACAAATGGAGGACAGAGAAACAGTAAAACAAGCAAGTCATCATATATTAAGCAGAGGTCCTGGCCAAGGTATGCTGAAAGTGGTTTGCAGGCAGAGTGGGAAAGATGAGCCTTAAGGATAGTGGAGGAGGAGACGATGGTGTTTTCCCAAACCTTTGGTGGAGTTTCCCCACTCATACAGTACATCATGAGAGAAAATGTTGAGGTGTTTGAGGGAGATGACAGTTGCACAATTAAGTTTTGGTGCTTAGGTAGAGTGAGTTTAACATCAAAGTAAAATAATAGAACAGTAGGGTGGAGTGAAATCTTGAAAAGCTTTACAAAGATAAGCTTATGGTTTGCATGGAGGAGGGGAAAGCCTTTCAGGCTTGTGTAGATGGTACTTGACGCTCTCTTGACTTGACTTCATGATGCACAGTCACACTAGGACAGGTGCATTCTTGCTGCCTGACTCCATGCAGAACCTGATGGTGTTGTCAGTATCCTCTTCCTCCACTTTAATTGTGCATGTTAGAACTAGTAATGGGGCTTTTACAGCTCTACACCTCAGTTTAACATGTGCCTTCCTTCTAGGAGCAGCTGCACAGAAGAAAGGACACTTTGCCAACATACTGGGGAACTAGGATAAACTGGTTTTGCATTCTGAGAAGAGCTGACAGGTCTGTTCAGGCTCTGCAGCTTCCTTTCTTCTGGCCAGAGCTGCTCAAAGGAAAGAGCATGACCATCTCCACAGGTAACATGAAAATCACTACAAGTCCTCACAAATACAGGGAAAAGGGGTTGTTTGCACCCCTCATTAGGGAGAGATAGAGGAATCTACACTTCCCCCCCTTCTAATTGGAACCAGAGTGGGATATCATCCTCCATCTCAAGGAACCAGCTTAGCTCTGATTCTTCCTGGGTCTGGGAGTTTAGAAACCCTTATCCAGGAAGCAGCATCACATTCTCTCCTCATCCCAGGAGTAGGCAGTGTGGGGCCTTTCACTGCTGTGTACTAACAGTAAACTAAATGTCCCCCGCCCATCCTTCCCTCTGCTTTCCCTCCTCCCCCAACTGTCTGATTCCTTTTACAAAACCTTCTCTTTGCAATGTCATTTCACATTACTCTGGAGCAGCATGTGGCCCCTTCCCTTGGCACAGAAATATTACAGTGCTCAGGAAAGCCAAACATCCTTGGCATACCCCGAACATCTGGTTGCTTTCTAGGTATCTGACACAACACTAAATCACCACCACGTCTAATCAGGCCAACCACTGACCTGCATCTATCCCCAATAAAAGTCATAGTAGGAAGAAATAAACAAAGAAAATAGCCAGTGCTGGAAAGACGCACACTAGGGAGTTTCAACTGTTCCAGTGCAGTCAACTTCTAAACTAACTACGCTATTTCCTGAGAAGGAAATAAGAAGGGGAGAAGTGACCATTATTTGTTGTTTGTGAATATTTAGAAGATGGTCAGGTACTAAAGTAATAGGGCGGATCTATATAACTAGTCAGAGATAAGAGCCCACAAAGTGCTGAGTGCAAGCATCTTCCACTGAAGTCAGTGGGTGAAGCAGGTGCTTACCCCCATTTGGCTGAATTGTTAAGAGTGAAGCATCACTTACAGCATGCTTAACCCTAATTATATATAGCCACGATAAATGTGGGATGTGGAAGATATGTTCACAGCTTCATGGAGGCAACAGGCTTTGACCAGTACATTGGCCCCAAGAGATCAGCTTCTGAATTAGAGCAGAAAAAGCATCACATACCTTCATAACACACATGGCCAAATTGCTTCCATCTGGTAAAGGACCAGTATGTGACACCTTCACTCCTGATCTCAAAAGTCCTAGAGCTACAAATAAAGGAGATGAAATAAAATAATCAAATCAAGCTGTTGCTCATTGTCTTCTCCACCAGGCTAAAACACACATGATATAAAAAAAGATTCCCTGGCCCAAAAAGTGATACCCACCTGTCATTTATAAGTACGCTAGTCAACAGTCTCACCATTCAAACTGTGGTGATTGTCCTCTCTGTCCTTAACACTAACAGCATCCAGATATGATTAAATTGGCATTAATCTATCTGAAAAGTATAAACTATTTCATGTGTTGCCATTTGAATCAGTTCTGGTGTGTAGCCTCCTACTAGTGAGGAAGCAAAATCCATTATGCCACCATAAAAAGTAGTTAAAAACAGTCCAAAGTCTAGAGGAAGTCCCCAAGCCATTTTAAGTGTCTTTATTCTGAAAAGTAATTATAAAAATGGTACTTTATTACTCAGTGAACCTAATCCTCATATATATATGTGTATATATATATATATGTATGCTATATGAATATATATATATTCTAGATTCATATCTTCTTCCTTTTACCTATTATGAAATTTTTGATACAACAATGAAGAGTAAAATTGTCGACTTTGCAGTATTATGAAAGGAGGACCTGGATTCTACAATCTTCACAGTATCTCCATTCCTTTTAGTCATCCAAATGCAATATATACTTTAAGACTTTCAGAGTGGAGCCTGTAGTGTAAATATTTATACTCAGACAATAAATAAATAACCACTTCAAGTGATATGTCAGTCAGGTATCAGGTATCTTGTTATAAATATTATGTCTGTAGTTTCAGAACCAGTTGACCTCCTCCTGAGAGGCAAAGGTGTGAGCTTGAACTCTGGTTCTGGCTGCAGGCTTGTCAGATCCTATCCCAAGCACTGTTGGTACAACTTAAATTATTTCCCATAGTTAAATAAACCTGGAGTGTAGGCTGCAGGAAGTGGAGCAAAAATCTTCATCTCCTCTCTGCGAGATGTCCCTAATGAGTAAAGAAGTTGGAAGAATCCTTTCTCTGCAGTTTAAATAGCAGTTATGCAAGGAGATCAAGTTAGATGCTTTCATCTCCTCAGCGTTCTTCATGGAAAAGTATATTACAGAGTTTAATAATCAGTTTTTCATACCCACTATTTTTGACAACTCTTTCAATATAACACTGTCCAAGTTTCTATCTTTGAACCTGTGACAGGTATGCCTACAATCCAGATACTTTAAATCACTGTCTGAATCTACCCAGATATTTTTTTTCAGATCTTTATTCACTTTCAGAATTTCTGTAATGAGAATGTCATGCCTATCAATGATGACCTCCAATGCTGATACCTTCCAATTAATGTTGAGTGCTTTCTTCCCGTAAGTCACCAACTCTTTCTCAATCACTTCCTGGAGAGAGTCAAACCTGGATTTTAATAATCTCTGAAACTTTTTGGTACAGTGGATTCTTCCAGTGGACCGGAAGCGAGAGGTGGAGGGGAGGAATGTCTGGCAAAGATGTCATACTTCTGGAGTTTATTTATGTGGCAATGTTCGTTTAGTATGATGAGAATGGGAAAAGATGCATTAGAAATAATGGCAATAGTATCGACATGAATGAGAATGTCAAATAAGTAAATTCATCAAACAAAGCTGGAAAATAAAAGGCAGGATTGACCCACTGCATTTTGCTCTGCTATCACTTTATTTTATTACTTATTTATACTGCAGTAGTGCCAAGGGGCAACAGTCAAAAATCAGGGCCCCATTATGGTAGACAACCATAGAGACAACAGTAAAAAGACAATCCCTGTCCTAAAGATCTTGGCAGCAATGCTATGCCCAACTCAGACTCCACATATTAAATATGAAGGTCATCATCAAAACACTCATTACTAAATAATGCAAAATAAATTTGATAAGACTTCATTTAAAATAATCTAATTTAATTTTCTATGGAGGAATTTTACCCTTTCCGTCTACTGTTTTCTGAACCAAGGAAAATGATCAGGCTTTTAGGCCCTGATTTAGCAAACCACTTAAACACGTGGTTAATTTCAAACATATGCATAAATCCTATTAATTTAAGTGTTTTGCTGAATTCAGGCTGACCTAAAGTTATTCCGCCACAATCTGGCTTAAGGAAATGCAGCACCCCTGGAAGCCTTGGGGACAAATTCATCTGTTATTTAAATCTTGTAAAAGTGACATATGGTGTGTAAGTAAAAAGTGTAAAGAAGTGTACCTCTTGCACCACTTTGGCACTCAGTGGGTGTGCAAAACAAGTGTTTGGTTGTTTTTCATGTTAACAATTGTTCCATAAAAGAGGTGATCCATTGCTATCTATTCATTGCTCAAGGCCATCCTGTAATTTACATAGCAAGGAATTGGGATGCTGCTCAAACAGAAGACTATTGACCGGGGTGGATAAAAACTGATTTAAAATAAAACCGATTTTTAAAAATTAAGTACATTTTCTTTTGAAAGATCTATTGAAATTAAATATGAAATTATGACCTACACTTACTATAATCTCTTAAAATTATTTAATTAAAATATTCAGGAAGTAAATTTTTGCTGCTGAAGTTTCATGAAGTCAAACCATTGAACTGGTGGAGGTTGCTATCTTGTAATCTACAGTAAGTTTCTCAAAGTGTTAAGTCAGCTTTTGACAGCAGTAGTCTCTTCTGCAGGTGCAGAGAGAACACTTTCTTGATTTCAGTTTATTTACCTAGTTCACTTCAGTCACTAGTTCAGTCAAAATGATGACAAAATGGTGTTTAAAAAAGCAGAAAAGCTTGTTTTCCTTTTTCAATCTATGAATAAAAACAAAGTATGATAAAATGAGATCTACTAGCTCTAAACTCTTGAAGGACATAGTGATCAGAAGCAATCTGTTCAATTGATGAACCAATAATACTTTGTTTAATAAATTAGTTAGTTTTAAATGAAAACATGTTTTGATAAACTTATGTGCTGGATATATAAGAAAAAAAACAAACCTCTGAGACAGTTTCATTTAATTGATAAACAACTTTAAAATGCTGTAGTTTATTTTTAATTGCAATTTTTAGCTTTGTGCAGCTTGATGCAAATCATGAGTAAAAAAAAAACATAATCCAGTAAATAAGTGTCATTCATCATTATTCTAACATAATAAAGTAAAATAAGAATTTGAATAAATGAATGTTAACCTAGAATACAGATCCTGGAAAAAAGCCTCATATGCCCCTAAAATGCTAGTTCAGTTCTAAAAGTATGATTTTTTGTAATTATGTATCATCTAGTTCCTTTGTCATGATTACATATGGCAGCACCATGTGTGATGTCTTTGGCAACATTTAACATCTTATTTGATGGTCATTTAGGCCCAGTCTAAACTTACCTGCTGGATTAGGCGGCAGTCAACAGAGATACGCAAGTGACGTAAATCACTTGCGTATCTCCCATCGACTTTGCGGCATCTGCTCCGCGTGGCGTCCACACTGCACTGCGTCAGAGGGAACAGCGTTCCTGTCAATGCAGTGCTATGCCACTTACTGGGGTGGTTTTCCTGCGTCGCTTGCTGGATCGACTGAGCGGGTCTACACAGACTGCTCAGTCAATCCAGAGCAATCGATCTGATGGCAGTGAATTTGCTGCCATCAGTGTAGACCCAGCCTTAGTGTGCATGGATCACAATATCTTGGCTTGGGATTGAGGCCATTTGTGACTTATTTTAAGCACTGTGGCAATGCCTGCAAACAATGCCATGAAGTTTTCCTCTTCTAGCATTTATCAATAAGAGATTTAGCATTTCAGCTGGCTGTAGCACTTATGATCATTATAATCTTTGGATTGATCTTATTATATTAAACAATAGAGATCATATACCCAAGTTCCATGCATGAAATAAGATCGTAACTAGTAGTTGAGCAGCTGGAACTTTTATGCGGTGCATTTGCTATGGTATTTCAAACCCGTTAGGTTCATATCTTTTTAGATCAACCTCCGATTATAACTTAATGTACTATGCTTTTAGAATCTGCTGAGACCATTCCGAATCTTCTTCTTTTTTTTTTTTTTGGTTTTGTTTCTTTGTATGCTTCAACCTAGTGAGCTTAAAATCACTGAAGATATTTATTTATGTAAGGAAGGTTTTAGTGGAACTCCCCCCTGCTCAGACAGTCTGAGTGGTGCTCTCTCCTGCTCAGTCAGCTGAAAAGAGGGGGGCACTTTGTTTGCATGGGCTTTGTATTTGCATGAGTACAATTAAGTATTTAGCATAATTCACTGTATATGGATAAGCACACCTAAGTGCTGAGCATAATGGGAAATGGTTAGCATGGCTGGTTTTGGGCTACAAACCACTTTTGTGTTAACTGCTGGGGTAATGAAATGTTGTCCTTCAATTGCATGAACAGATGTCAACAAAACTGTGCTTAGCCTGTCATGATAAAATACTTTACCCTAAACTAAATAGAGTGCCATGAAGGTGGCGGACAGATGTTTCAGCATTGTAAAGGTGGGGGATAGATATGAGGAATCTCCTATTGGGATTGCACCAGCCCTGGGAAAGAGTTGCTCCCAGGCATGGAGTGATGATCTCCTCCCATTGTTAAAAGGTAGAATTAATGACTCCTCTTGGAGCCTTTTTGTTTTCTGAAAACAGGGACATTGCTTCTGTGCCAGCAGAAGGTTTACCCATGAGCTGAAAATCACTAAGAGCTGAATCACTGCAAGCTGAGATTCACTAAGAGCTGAACTATTAGAGATCCTGGGAAACCTTGCCTGACAACTGACAAAGCTGAGTCAGTTGGCACCGGTGGTCAGCAGGAGCCTGGCGTGGTCGACGCCAGCCAGGTGTGGTCAGCGGAAGCAGGTGCAGTCGGCACCAGCAGTCAGCCGGAGCCTGGCACGGTCGGCGCCAGCCAGGTGTGGTCAGCGGGAGCAGGTGTAGTCGGCACCAGTGGTCAGCTGGAGCCTGGCGCGGTTGGAGCTAGCCAGGTGTGGTCAGCGGTTGGGGACTTGACAAGGCCCTGAGGCAATAGGAGACATCCACGGAGGAGGCCTGGTCAAGCCGGTGGCCAGTGGGAGTTGCAGAGGGGTAGGCTGAGCCCCAACTGGACATTGACACTATGATGGTCAGTACAGGGGAAGGCACGAAGGGGGAGGCGAAGGACACGCCCTGTACTCTGGGGTAGGTTTTAGCTCATTGAGTTCATGAATTCTGTTTGCACTGTTTCCCAAACCAGTGCTGTGTTATCTCTCTTCTGTTGTTAAAAGGGTTACTTTCTACACTCAGACTCTGTGCTTGCGAGAGGGGAAGTATTGCCCATTGGGGCGCCCAGGGATAGTGTGTGATTTCCCAGGTGACTGGGTGGGGGGCTCGAGCCAGTTTGGTGTTGTATCATTGACAGGGACTCCTAGATATAGAACCTGGCCCTTGCTGCTGCCTACTCTGGCAGAAGGGTTACATTTAAAATTATGATTAAGTAAAGAGAGTGTCTTTACTGATATAGGCAACTGATTCAACAAAATACTTAAGCACATGGTTATGTATTTACTTAAAACTGAAGTCTATGAGAATTAAGCATGTACTTAAGTATTTTGGGCCTTTATCATGCAAGGCACTGAGCTTTAAATTAAAGTTCTGCATACGTGCTTTGCTGAATTGGGATCAGAGAGCACAGCACCTTGCAGGATTAAGTCCTTTATGAATAATGATTGGATTATTTGATCTGGTAAGTATACACGTAAGCCTTTCCAGGATCAGGGCCTACGATTACATTTTCCTTTGCAGTAACTGTGTTCTTTAGAAAGTACAGGGTCCAAAGTCTTAGAATATTTGCTTTGAATGAAAAACAAGTGCATGGATGACTGCACATAATTCCCCTTGTGAGACAGTACTAAAGTTGCTGTGAGACCCCATGCCTCTCTCTAGCATTGTGCTGATTTCGCTTAATCTTACATTTCAGTTACAGGTTTCCAGTATATGGCAATATACTATATTCCACTTTTTAGCTGCATTTTATAATTCTTTTTCATATAATTTGGGACCCAGTACACTTCTTTTAACATAATATAGTGATGTCTAAAAAAATCTTCAAGGACATCTGACACAGATGTCCCATTCACACAAACAAACTACATTATCTGTGTGAGTAAACAACATAAGAACATTGTTTAGAATTTGCACCAGCATCACAATTAGAGAGGATTACATCCTGAAAGTGTGATTTCTCCTCCACATTCAAAACAGCCTTGGAAACAAAATCCACAGGTATCATAACCGGATTGTGATGGTGTGCCTCTCAGCTGCTTGTGAAGGCAAATCATGGCACTAGAATCCTCTGTGTTTGCCAATTCAAAATTAATTTCTAAGGAAGAGGCAACACACGTTTGTAGGCTTGGTCTGGCTTATGTCATTCTGTAGTAATTCATGTTCTCTCCTTTCCTAGAGAATGGGATGAAAACCTAGCAGATCCTATCCTGGAAGTTGGAAAGCTGCATTAGCTGTATTGTCCTCACATATTACTGGAACTTTTAAATATTTTGGGACCCACATATGGGGAAGGGGAGGAGCTCAACAGACGCTTATGATTTCTTTACCAATCCTATGGCAAATCTGCACAAAAGCTAACATGGACTGAGTCAGTTTTAAATTTAGTGTGCACTCTTCCATGGTGGTAGAGGAGGTTCAGGGACAGGAGTATCCTTGGCAGCAGAGCTTTATTGGAGACTTGAGGAAGGGTAGGTTTCCTCAGAAACACAAAGCTTTCGTGGAGATGTCTCTGGCTTTGATCAGGTCCCCACATTTTCATTGGTTTGGGAAGCTGAACCTGTGTCTTCACTATCTTCACTTTCTCCCCCAGATTGAATAATCCAGAGACTTTGTCTACATGGAGATTTAGTGCATGGCAAGATGGAGTGTGAATCTAGAGTGCAACAATTTGCTGCATGCAAACTGGTGGGTGGACTTTGTTGTCATGTCCTGGAATCCCTCTATTATTCAGTCTGAAGGTAAAAAGGGGAAACGGAAAAGGCAGGGATTCAGCTTCCCAAACCAATGGAAGTATGGGGCCTGATGGAATCTAAGGACATCGTCTTGAAAGAAGATGTATGTAGACAAGCCCTGAGGAAACTGATTTCCTTTTGCAGAGTTTCCAGTCCTTTGAGAGGGTTTGTAAAGAAATGATTGCAATAATCTCTTCTGATATACAAATGAGCATGCTTATGGCGAAAGTGATGTAGTTAATTTCTTTCTTCATTACTTTGCTTTTAATCAGAGAAAAACAGCTATAGTTTGTGTGACAACGAAAAGCTTTATAGTAGCCCACTTACTGCTTTTGTTAGACTATATGTAATTATAATGTTGTGGATTGGTTCCTAGCATAATTTGCGCTATCCATACACACTGACAACTAAAGCCTGATGTATTTACATTAAAACATCATTCAGAATAAAGGGTGTGAAATACTATCATCATGTCCCCTTCATTCATTTTCTTTACACAACAGAGTACAGATGCAAATGGAGCTTATAACATGTATCTCTTTTATTTTAGTCCATGCAAGATATTTGGGGAGACCCCTAGTTGGAGTGACAGGACTCAGAAGCGTTCTGAGGGGCCTGGAGTAACCTCAGTCTGTACTGGCCATTGCTATTCCTTTTCACGGATCTTTCGCCATATCAACAGTTGATGCAAAAGGGGGCCATGGTCCCACCACACATCCTTTAGTTAATGTAGTTCTGCAGCCAGCACTGTGATTCCCTTCCTCACGTTGTGCTCGACATACACAAGACTGAGGCTGTCACTGCTCTTTGCTCAGGTATTCAAGAAAGTAAACAGCATTGCACCCACAAAGCACTATTTGTGGAACTGCAACAATTATTATCATGCTGTGGTGAGTCATAACTATGTTTAATGAAGTATTAATCATGATCAAAAAAGGCTGCCCTGCCATTGGGAACTTGATGCCAATGAAGTTACAATAGGGTCAAAAACGAGTAGCAGAATAGAGAGCCAGGCCCTTTAAGCTTACTTGTTGAGCCCTTATATATAAATAATCAGCTTTTCTTCCTAGTCACACTGGTTATGGTTTTCTCAATTGGTAGAATTAGAATGAAGTAAAATACCAGTGAACTGGTAGTTAATTGGTAATATTATACACAGAGACATGCTTGTTTATGTCCATTTTTAAGTTGTGGGAGTGTGTGATGGAGTTCTAGGAGCCTAGAGCTGATCCAGCACTCTGGTCGCTAAGGTACTAGCTATGCCCCCTGGAGTGGATTTAATTGGTGTGGATGGATACTCAATGGCTTAACTAGGCAAGAAACAGACAAGTTAATGACAGCAATCAACCTATCATCTGGAACTAGTTCAAGGACAGGAAGGAAGTGTAAGGGAAGAATCTGGCAAGGGTCAAAGGCTACAGGATCTCAGGATGGTGAGATCTTGCCCTCTCCTTCCCTAAAGAGGGGACTAAAGAGGAGTTTACTTCCAATTTATGTTGTTGAACAGTGCTGTACTGGTGAACTGGTGGAGTGTGCCAGATAAGTAGCAGACAGGTGCTAGTAAACTTGGTATCATCCAGCCAGTTCATAGTGGTCTGAGAGGAGGAGAAAATCACTCATTACATCATGCCAAACTGGCAGGGATGAGGTCTTTTTCCTTTATGCCCATGTTTTGCCAATAACAACATAATGTCCTCCCACAAATAAACACACCCTAGTTCAACATCTAATAGTCCAGGAACACAAATATTGGATGAGCATCCAACTGCCCAGAAGCTATGCCCTTACTAAGGTTCTGGCCTGTCATTTCTTAGGCCTGGTCTACACTTACCTTTGCGATTTGGCGGCAGTCGACAGGAGATATGCAAGTGATGTAAATCACTTGCGTATCTCCCGTCGACTTTGCAGCGTCTCCTCTGTGCAGCATCCATACTGCGCTGCGTCGAAGGGAACAACGCTCTCTTCAATGCAGCGCTACTCCACTTACCGGGGTGGTTTTCCTGCATCGCTTCCTGGATCGACTGAGCGCGTCTATACAGACCGCTCAGTCGATCCAGAGCAGTCGATGTGACGGTGGCGAATTTGCCGCCCTCAGTGTAGACCCAGCCTTAGACACCAACCTGCAACTCTGAAATTAATGTGATATTTGCAATCTCCCGTTTGATTAAAATAATTCTGGACCCTTCCTTGAGTAAAATCCAATAAATAGAACTGGTGACTTTCACTTCTCTGAACTGGAGGCTTTACTCCCAGCATAATTTCCTCAAATTATTGACATTTTTGTAATTTTTTCCCCCAATACACATGCAGAGGAAATTGAACAGTTACATTTGATTTTAAAATGGTTGACCTTTTGGTAAAGACTGGTGGAAGTGTTTACATTTCAAGTTTAGGGGTGAGATTTTCAAAGCAGACGAGGATATTTAGCCACACACTCCTTATTCCAATGGGAGCTGTGAGGCTAAATCTGAGTCAATTTTCAAAATCTTAATCTGGGATTTTTACTAATCAACCCATTATATCCCAATACAGCAAATTTCAAGATTTTAGCTCAGTAGGAATATGAAATTGTCAATCATTGTTACATGTTAATGGTTTCTATATTATATCAATGCATACATGTATCGTTAGATTTTGCTTTTTTCATGATGGAAGCTTTCTAATTAAATTGTACTTCATTGTAGCCTATAAAGTGTAAAGATTCTGCACAAATTTTAAACACACTGTAGGTTAAAAATGTAACTAATAGTTTAACAGAGGAGTCGACTGGTGACACATGGAGCTTGAAGAACCCAGTATCAGCATTTCTGAAATGCTTATGAATTATTACTTCCCCATCCCTTCCCCAAGGAGAAACTAAAAAAACAGGCATCCATTCTGAGCATAGCCAATTTTTTAATTGTAAACCTACAATATTTAGTTTTTCCTTGACTAAGCAGTTTTGCTGAAAGCTCTGCATCTGTGAAATGTTTCGATGAACAAAGACGTGTCTTATGTGCTCTAACAAAGAAGGTTTTTTACCCTGACATACTTAGCATTGTCTGAAAATGACATATGCTAGAGAACTGTCTCAGATTGCAAGCTGAATAAGATTTTTATTGAGTCTTGCAATTTTACATTGCAATGCTTCCTCATTTTATCAAAAAAAGTCACTTGGTAGATCCCCAGTAATCAATAGAACACAGGTTAATGTATTTCACTATGGAAATAAAAATTAATTTATGTACTGTGCTTCTCCTGGCTTTTTTTTTTTTCTTTACTCGAACCTGTAGACATGGACCATAATTTTCAGACTTTAGGTGCCCAAAGATAGACATCTAAATCTGTATTTAAATTCTTAGATTACGGGCCTGATCTTCTGGGCACCTACAATGCCTGGAGGTACGTAGCACCTCTCCACTTTTGTTAGGTTCTTAAATATAGGTTTGAGGGCCTAATTTAAGGCGTCTAATTGGAAAATTTTGGTCATTGGACCTTCTGACCATAGTTCAATAGCAAACAAACCTGCAAATTGACAGAGCTTTTGTACATAATATTGGAAAGCATTATTCCTTTTTAATGTGGCAATTACAAATGATAAAAAGGAGTATTACTGATGATCTACTCATCTTACTGGACCCTTCAAATAATCTGTAAATCTCTGCATATTTTCAGTGGGATATTTCACCTTCTCCTTCATCTTCAGTAGGGTAAATCCTGAGACCCTGGTTCACTTATTTTTCACTTAGGCAAACAGCCATTGACCTCAATGTATTTTATTCTAATTTGCCTGAGGACTGCATGAAAACTAAGTAAGGTCCCCCATCAGGGTTTGGTCAAGGAGACCTGGAAATAGGAATATATATATTTTATATAATTCTGATTTTCTATTTGTCTGATAATGAAGTGAAATGCGTAACACAGTGCAATGTGTTGCAAAGCTTAAAGCTTATTTTCTTTATATGTGTGATTTGTGTTCTGTGCTATTCCTGCCTATGTAAGTCCCAGAACTGAGTAGTTGTGTTGTGAATAATTTATCCAGAGTGCGATGAGATCTTTTTCCTCGCTCTCCAAATATAGAAGTCTACTCAACTGGATATACTTACTGTACATAGAGCATTGTTCCACTTCCTTGTCATGTTCTTGAACAACAGCATACCGTATGCCACAATGACTGATTAATTTTATAGCAAAGGCTTGTTGCCAAATGCCTTCAAGTTACATCCATATAGCTACATTTTTCTAAAACAGGTGAGCAGCCATATGTTTGAAAGGATAGTCTGGTGGCTAAAGAACTGGAATGCATGAGACACTCACCGTTCCACAGAATTCGTGTATGACAGTAGGCAAGTTACTTAGGGCCAGATTCTCAGATCCAGTCTACACCTCTCAGGTGGATCAAGGAATTGGATTTTGTCCATAATTGGCCAGTTGGACAACTTCCCGGACAGCAGGTAGGCACCTGCACCAGCTACTCCCACTCTCACTTCAGTATAGGGGACATAGCTGAGGAGAGAGCTAAGCATGGACTAGAACAGGTGAAACTCTGCTATACTGCTCCTCAGCTGACATATGGTCCCTAGGATGATCTGAGGAGAGCAGTAAAGCTGGTTAAGGGGGCTGAACAGATTAATTTAGAAGGAAAGATTTTTAAAAAAACAACCCTTAAATGTGCATAGATTCACTAATCAATGATTATGGGAGGAGAGAAAAAACAGCCCACATACATTTTACAGAAATAAACACGAGGACATAAAATTAATTAAGGATTCATCAAGGAAGCACAGCTAGTATGACACTGAGCAAAAGACAATTTGGACTGGATTATTTTGCCAGAGTTTTTCAATCTGGATATTTTTCTGGATCCCTTGCCGCTCCTGGCACTGCAACTTGGTGGCCGAGAATGCCTTGTTTTATCTGAATCTGTGAGACATCTGCAAACATTTCTCATGGATCTGAACCTTCTCCCCAATGACTTCTAGACTAAATCATGCTCTACATAGTGTTATAATTTGAAGACTGTTCAGAAACTATAACTGATGAAGAATGTAGCTGCTAGCCTGTTTAGCAGTATTATCTGTAAAGAACATATTAGCTCTGCACTCTGATAACTGTCTGGCTCCTTCTCTGCTTCAGAAGGCAACTTAATTTTTTAAAATTTTGATCTATGTACAATAATAGTACCTTTAAGGTTTCAAATCAGGATCAAAGTCCATTGTGTTAGGAAATGGGAATAGGATGTGCCCTGCCCTGAAAAGTTTAAAATCTAAGGCCTGTAGTGAGAGTTGCACAAGATGTTGTGATGTGTTAAAATAGTTGATGGAGTGAGTCTGGTCAAGGCCAATTAAGTGGTAAATAGTTTACAAAAGTTGTTTTGAAGACTTGTTATCTACTTGCATGGTGTGCCAAGGAAAGCAAAAGTGTGAGTTCAGTTATTTGTTGTACATAAGCCAATTTTTGCTAATCCCTAGAGTTTGTGCTGTATAAAAGCTTGAAATGATTGCAAGTGCTTAGAGATCAGCCATGAGCCCATTGAGGGTGTCTGGCCTTCCCCTGCAGCCCGCTTCACAGAGCTTCGTTGGGGTCTCCCTCTGCTGTTTGGAGCGTAAGATGTGATTAAAGTTAAGTGTACCTAATTGGTGTGGGCATGTTTTTATTCCTCACCTGGTATCCAGAACCTCCAAGCAGGCATAACGGCCTGGCATAACAAGGCCTCAAGCCTGCAAACACATTCTTGTTTATGGACATGCTTGGGAATAGCATTGGGACCTAAATTTGACAATAGCGTGGGAGAACAGAGAGGATGAATGAAGGTAACAGGCAGATACGTAGAATAGATAGTGCACGCATTGTTAATTTCTGATTCAAATTAAATATTTGGGAGTGGGCGGTGTTGCTTTGTCGTTTTTATAAAAATACCTTTCCCTGTAGTTAATACTTAATGTTATTTCTTAGCTTTAGATAAGGCTTCTCTTTATTCCTACTTTCAAGGATTTGTGTGTGGGTTTTTTTGTTTTGTTTTTTCTAATCTCTGCTTCTGCTTCTTTCCATTTAACTATATATACTTAAATCTCTACTGTTGTCTAATTTTATAATTGAGATTAAAAAACAAATGAATAAGGACAATGTAATCATTTCTATGCTAATACTTAATTTTCTGTGCACATACCCTTCATAAGAGCCTTATTTTTATTTCAGCAGCCCTTGGAGGCTACAACTGACCTCAGGGCCCCATTCTACTTGGCATTGTACAAATTCATAGTCAGAGACAGTTACTTCCCCAAAGAGTTTACAGCCTATATAGACAAGGCTGACAAAGAATGGGAGGGAAAACAACAGCGAAGTGACTTGCCAAAGGTCGCTGAAAAAGCTGGAACTAAAATCCAGTGCTTTTGACTCCTAGTATGTTGTTTTATCCTTTAGACCACAGTCTCCCTAGGAGCAGCTCCAACCATTTCCCTTATAGCCAGACAATTTCCCTTTATTGAATACACCAATAAAGGGCAGTAGTGATGTCACCGGTTTGTGTCCACACACCATCAGATGGACCAGTCTGTGTTAGCATGCTATTGTGCTAGATGTTATGCAGACACACATGATGTCACAGACCCGGTCACAAATGCCTGGTGTTCTAAGAAGGCATGTAATATGATGGCTGCCAGGGAAGGCATGCAATCTAATGCATACAATTTCACATACATTTATTTTATTATAATTGTTAAATAAAATGGCAACTATCCCCATCTGCCCACTAGCCATTATTAACCCAGTTGTTGGCATCTTATTGATGGACATTTTAGGAGAGTTGGTTCTCAAGGAGGGGATTTGAAGGAGTAGAGGGATTTACAGTAGATAGAACCTCAGGATTACGAACACCAGAATTATGAACTGACCAGTCACCCACACACCTCATTTAGAACTGGGTTACACAATCAAGCAGCAGCAGAGACCAAAAAAAAAAAAACCTTCTAAAAAGTAAAGGGAAAGTTTTTAAAAAAAGATTTGACAAAGTAAGGAAACTGTTTCTGTGCTTGTTTCGTTTAAATTAAGATGGTTAAAAGCAGCATTTTTCTTCTGCATGGTAAAGTTTCAAAGCTGGATTAAATCAACGTTCAGTTGTAAACTTTTGAACAAATGGCAATAACATTTTTTTCAGAGTTATGAACATCCTCCATTCCCAAAGAGTTTATAATGCTGACGTTTTTCTGTATATTTTGTTGAATTTTACATCTAGACTTTTGAAATAATGATCAACACAGCCCTTGTGAGCATAAATAAATATTATCCTCATTTTACAGACTGTAAAGCTATGGCAGAAAGATTAAGCAACTTAACTAAGCCACAGATAGAATCAGACATGAGATAAGAATGCAGGTATTTGCTCTTAGTTCACTAGACTGTGTGCACACACTGATTGACTTCTTGAGAAAATGGTCTCACAGTTGGCAAGCAGTTGGCTGAGGGGTTCCCTATAGTGGCCATGTTGCCATCAGTGGCAGTCTGCCTCCACACCAGTGAAATCAGGTTGTCCCCAAAATGGAGGGACTTGTGGCTATGGGTTTCAAAAGGAAAGCCCTGGGCAGCTCTGGGGGCAAGGACTGTGTTTTGTTTAAGAAAATCAGGAGCAACCTTTCATTCCTAGAGATCAGTTTGCAATGTCAAGACTATTTCTCTCAGAAAATGGTCTAGGAACATCTTAAAGCATGTTCTCAGAATTATCCCTGATATTTCTAGTTATTCTGACTCAGATGAGTTTTTTGTAACTCTCTTAGACAGGATCTGCCTGTTCCTGTCATCAGGGACTGCTAGCTAGTTGCTGGAACTTACAAAGATTTGATCACTTTAAAATAAGAAAGAAAAGAATCCTAAACCTAACCGGGTGTAGGAAAGCTTTTATCTACAGAGTCATGGAAACATTTTTAATTCTAAAGAACAGTCTCTTGTGTTTTGCAAGACTATGAAACCAGCCTTGTTTTGCTAACTACAGGAAAGATTTCTGTGACCATTCATTTTTAACCTTTTAAAATAAATGTTCTTGAGCATTAATGAAAGCACTTTTTTCTCTATCTCTCTGTCTGTCTGTCTGCTACCTGGATGGACTTGCTTGAAAGAGCTGCTATCTGAAAAATGCCACATGCGGCATTGACAGGCTGCTATTCAGAGAATGGCAGACAGCCAATAAATCACTCAATGGAGTTTCCTGTCCTTCCAGCCATGTCTTACAAAATCTACAGTTTGTCTTCAAAGAGTAGACATCAATGTCAAAGAGATTATGTTCTGTTTAAAGTTTTATATCTGACAGTGACAAAAACAAAATACATTCTGTTGCTAATTGATTTCTTCTCTCTTTTTATAATTCAGATGCACAAATCTCAGCATATGTTAACAAGTCTCTTACAATGCTCCAAAATATCTGGAGTGCATGCAACAAAACAAGGTGTGTGTGTGTATCTTTTTTTTCTGCTATCTGCGAAAAATAAAGCTACAATCCAGGCCCCTGGATCATCCGAACTTCTAATTGAATGAATGGCAGGTTTGTATAAATCTTCAGATTTGAAACTGCAATTTCAGTCATAACCTCTTTCTATATATTTCGACATATATTCATAAACCCCATTGAATAGCTTTTTTTAAAAAGCTCTCAGTATTGGTCTAAGTACCTCCCTGAAGTTGGTGTATACAGGTGGATCAGTTGCTATGATTTCTGGTAAACCTATTCAAGGGAATGTATGAAAGTATAACTTAATCTTGCTGGCCTAACTTTTGAAAAGTGAGCAGTGATATTGTGGGCACCCAATTTGAGATGGCATAATGGGACTTGTTTTCGAGCTTGCTGAGTACTCATCCTATGAAATATCAGGCCTTTTTAAGGTGTTTCCAACTGGACACTCAAAAATGGATATATGCCAAATCACTAGTCACTTCTGAAAACTGAAGACATTGTTTCCATTTCTTTATCACATGGCTCCGTATATAAATTAGACACACACACATATTATATATAATATTCATACACTAGAGATACAAATGGCACATTTTCATAGATTTCCAATACATATAATATAGAAGTTTAAACTACTGAAGTTTCATATCTGAGTCTGACATTGCTATAATTTTCCATTTGTAAATTGACTCTGATTCTCAATACATATTGCTGCATATCCTTCTCTCAGACAGATTTCATATATAATGATATCATCAGTGTTTAGTAAAATACCATATAAGAAAGAGGGTTGCAGTACAACACCTCTACATTTAATTAGTAAATGTGACATTGTACTCTCCGATAAAAGTTCTTTTAAACCAGTATCTAATCTCTTCTGGTTTATTTTGCCTCAATTGTAGATAGCATCTTCATTTTACTGAATCCCATTTTCTTATGTGCACCCAAAATTACATAAGAATAAGGGCTGGATTTGGTAGTACTCTTTGGTTGCTTTCTGACAGTTGAGTAACACAAAGGAGCAATAAACCCTATTAATAGGCGGCTTAAACCAGGTTTATAGCTTCTTTGCATCATCATAATGTACTTGTGAAACTGGCCCTAAGACCTGTGTAACCTCTTAAATTCAAATGAACAATTTAAGCATTTTCCCAGCAACAAGTTAAGCATATTTCAAACTCCTTACAATTCTACAGAACTTTATTTTTATGCTCAGTTTTCAGTGCACCAGAACCTGAAAAACAGAATTATTATTTTTAGGAGGGGTGGGCAAAATATGGCCAATAGGCCGGATCCCATCTGTCTAACTTTTATGTCCAGCCCGCCATATAGGAGCATCAGGCAGCTTTCAGTCAGTCGCCACCCAAGCTTCCTACTTCCGGTCATGTCACTGGAAGTAGGAAGTTTGGGAAGCGGCCGGCCGAGAACCACTAAGCTGCCTGATGCTCCAGTTGCCAAGGTAACCAGAACATCAGGCAACTTAGTTTCATGTGACTGGAAGTTGGAAGTTCGGGTAGCGACTGGCCAAAGCTGCCTGACGTTCCAGTGTCATGTGGCCCATGAGACTTATCAGAATTCATGGAGTGGCCCCTCTGCCAAAATTATTGCCCACCCCTGTTCTTGAGCAATGCCAAAAAATAAAGGTCATGTTGACTCTGTGATTCTAGCCATGTTAAGCAGCTCTCTGTATTCGTTCAATTTGTTAATGCTATTGGAAACCCTGGAGCATCCTGTTACCTCCATTTTGTAACATACATGATGGTTTTCTGGAACAACCTGGGGAATGTGGGGTCATTGAGAAAGTAAGAATGGCATGGGATTTTTTAGTCCAATGTGAAAGTTATTTAGGCACAAGACAGAATACTGATACTGAAACCTAGAGTTTTGTGTGCCCTGTAGATGCTGCACCTTAACGTTAATTCTAGGGGCGTGTGCAGTGTCTTCTACTCTCTCAAAGGGCCAGATCCTCAGACATTGTAAATCTATGGAGCTGCACTGATTTACAGCAGCTTGGGACCTGGCCCAAAGTCCTTATTCAATGTAATTCAGAGCTCATTATCCATGAAATACTTACAACATAATCTCATCACTAGGAAGTTTAAAAGCCCTTAGCCTGGTTTTCAGAGGAGTTGAGCATCCAGAATTTCCACTGAAGTTCACAGGAGCTGCAAGTGTTCACCTACTGTAAAAAGTAGATTTGGAATATGTAGCCTGCAAGACAGTCACTGGAAATGCTGAAATAACAGCAATGCAGTATTTCTGTTCCAGTTAGATGAAATATCTGGTGCTATCGATGGGTTCACACACAAAAGATCTACGACTACATACAAACAGAGTAACACATTCTCTAGCTAAGGATCTGAAAAAAATCCATTTAATTTGGAGGATATTTGCTGTGCTCTTTAGACTCAACCTAATGAACAAGGAGATGCAAAGTAAATGTCTTGATATCAGAAGTGCATTTGACTTGACTGAAAGCATACATGGATTTCTTAAGAATTATGGAGGACTGATCACTGTGGCTGATTTTTACTTAGCTAAGGATATTGGTGAATAACTTCTGGTAATCCAGTCTTTGTCATTGATGATAATATCAGTGAATGAAAGAAGTGGCAATTTCATTGCAAGAAACAGGTGACACAAAGCTGATCATTGTGACATGCAGAACTCTAACTACATACTTGCATTACTTTATGATTCCTTGTTCTTATACCTGTTAACATGGCTTCATGCTAGGAATTTAGTGATAGACAAGATGCAACTTTTAAGACATGTTTGTATGTGCTAACTAAATGAGAATTTGAGTAAAAGTTATAATATATGTGATTCTTTGTGTTTTGTGGTTGTATATTTCACTAATGAGACACCAAATTGAGGGGCACTTTAGTTTAATTTCCCTGCCTTGAATGGAATTCAGTTTCTTTTTGAATAGTATAAGGGTTTCTTTTGCTTATTTTTGTTTACTGAAAATATTTGATTAAGGAAGTAAGCAGTCCAGATAGCAGTATGTAGATTTACACCAGTTTAGGTTCTGACCTCCCAAGCTTATATGGGTAGAATAGCATTATATATGAGTAGTCATGACTTTTACTGCATATTGGACAAATAGCATGTTTGTATATCAACTCAAGCAATAAAATACTCTGCTGAATTTTACTATTTGTATGAGTCTTTGGCTTCCTAATCTAGCTTCTCTTTCATGTAACAATAGTGGAGGTTTTACCACCATTTACCAAGGAATGTCATCATGCTACCCAGCTGGGCATTTTTTGCACTTCCTTTTAAATTGTTCTCAACACCTCTGGGAGCTCCTGATGCATATGTATGTTGCACAAGCAAAATACCACAATATATGGGACTCTTGAGCTTCAAACACCATCAATCGGAAAATATTTAAAATTTATTCGACAGGCTTAAGATGTGTCTATATAAGACTCCTGTTTAACAAAGTTAAAACACATAAAAACACATTATTTCTAAAAAAGATATTGTAGAAATTAGAAAATATACAGTACCCTTATTTACTTGAAGCTACCATACCACAATATAGGACCCAATCCTGCAAAGACGTAAGCACATGATTAGTGTCATGTGCTGTAAGCAATCTAATTGAATAGTTAATGGGACTACTCACAGAGCACAAAGATAAGGCCATAATTCATTGCACGATTGGGGCCATAATGAATAGCTTACATACTATTTCTAGAGGCTATCTATCTGTGAAAGAGTAATAAATATAAATGTCAGATTTTTCCAGAACTAAGACCCAAGGGCTTTTATATAATCTGTGTGGAACTACATGCCTAATTTTCACTTACAGCTACTGAAATTTCACATGTAATCAGAAATTTACATATGCGTATACCCAGTTATGTGACCAAATACTATCTGTTGCATAAATATCTGATTTGTAAGCCTATTTGTGGGAGCTCTGTGAAAAATTAGACATATGATTGCCACACACTAGCATAAATACAATAGTGTGATATACTATTTCTGTTCCACCACAGATTCCTTGTAGGACCTTGGGTAAATCACTTAGGTTCAGACACTTAATTGAGGATATGAGCCTTTCGTCTCTTTGTGCATCAGGTTTCCATCTGTAAAACTGGAATAACAACATTTTCCTACTTCACAGGAATATTAAGGATAAACATGTTAAAGATTATGTAGCACTCAGATACTACAGTAATGTCAGGCATATAAGTAACTAAGACAGAAAAAAAGAATAGGCTACAAAACTTTTATCTTCATTTAAACTGGTATACTATTAATAGATATAGCACAAGTGAAATTAGAATAATATAGGAAAAAGGGCTAAAATTTGAAATCGACTACTTCACTATTCAGACAGCTGTAGCCAGTAGGCAATTTCATATTGAATTTAATTTATTACCTTCATATTCAAATAGTAGAAAGCAGATATATACCTTGGGATAAATACAGACAATAAACACTCCTAATTAGCATTGCCACTGAATAGCATCAAAGCTATTTGAAACACCTGGTTGAGACACAGGTGAAATAATGTTGAAGCAGCAAGGACTGTAATAAAACTGATATTTAGGGATATCTTTTGTTATGATGAGAATCTGAGGTAATTCAGATCATCTGGAATGTTGTTACACTTCTTTTAAGAGAACTGTTTGCTGACTGTCTCATTTTGAAGTAGTCTTTTGAGAAATGTTGTAAATGAGGTATATGAGTCTACACACACAATAAAATACAAGTAAAAATAATAATCATATTTAATCTACATAACCTTATACTTTTTATAGTGTGGGTAGTATTTGTGTCCCAACACCAGTCCATTACATGATGGATTAAGACAAGGACCAAGCTAGGAACCTGCATCCTGACATCACTTCTGCAGAGAAGAGGTGGCATGAGTAATAGATCCCTCAGAGACTATTGCCCTGACATCAACCCTATAGCAAGGTTGAAGAGCATGAGGCACAGTAACTGGCAGATCTGATTATGGTAGAAGTGGATGAATGACAGACCTCTGTGAGATCTTCTCCCTTAACAGTTGTCCTGTGGCATCATGGAGGCGAGTGATGTGGTGAATGCAAAACTTTCTGCGATGAATATTTACAAATATAAATATTTATAAGGACCTGTTAAAATGTTCTATCAAAACTGTAGAAAATTGATTTTTTTTTAATTAAATACAATTTTTCATTGTATTTTAATTTAAATTCAATTTTTTTCAGCTTTTCACAGAGGACTCAGTTTTTGTCTGAAAGCCCAAAAATTTGAGGGCTTTGCATAGGAACACAGGAATTGCCAGACTAGATTAGACCCAAGGTCAATCTAGTCCAGTGTCATGTCTAACAGTGACAAATACCAGATGCTTCAGAGGAAGGTGTAAGAGGAAGACCATGCAGTGTGCACACATGGGATAATCTGGTTTTAACCTGATTTCTGATAGTTAGAGATTTGCTTAAACCCTGACGCATGAGTTAATATTCTTTCCAAAATTTTTGTTGTCATGAGCTATAACATCTCTGGATATTTTTATATAATTTTAATGCAGGACTAGAAGAGATCTCAATAGGTCATGTAGTCCAATCCCATGCACTGAGGCAGGAAAAAGTATTATTTAGTCTATGCCTGACAGATGTTTGTCTAACTAAGGTGTTCTTAAAAACCTCCACTGATGGAGATTCTACAGCCTCCCTAGGTAATTTGTTCTAGTGTTTCACTACCCTGACAGTTACAAAGGTTTTCCTAGTGTTTAATATCCAGTCTCTTTTGAAACTTGTAAATTTCTTGGCTTCCACAATTTCCTGTGGCAATGAGTTCCACAGTCAAAGCACACTCTGTATGAAAAAGTACTTTCTTTGCCAGAAACGCTGTCATTGAGTTCCTTCTGTTGAGCCTGGAAATAGCTTGTCCGGCCCTCAGCCAGATTAATGAGCTCAGCTGGACTGTAGCAGAATCATCTGATTTGCCATCTTGTCTGATTGGCTGAAAGGAGCCAACAGTAAACTCAGAATATAATGTATGCAATACATGCAAGCTCAGAACCAGCAGATCAGTTGCCTGCCTTGCTCCAGCCTTGTTCATGTTTTGTTCCTGCCCTGCTTCTGGTCCTGCTGCAGTCTGCCCCAGCTCTGCTTCCATGCCCAGCTTCTGGCTCTGGCTCTGACAACTGGGTCTAGTTACTGACTTCCAGTTCTGACCATTGACTCTAATTACTGGCTTCTGACTCAGGCTCTGACCTCTGTCTCTGATTATTGACTCCAGCTCTGACCTTTGGCTTGATTCCTGGTTAATGACTCTGGCTCTGACCTGTAGCTCTCATGCCTGTCCTCAGGTTCTAACCACTAGGTCCGACCATCCACATCCAGGTCCTGACATTCTTTTATGACTTTCAAATTTCCTATCGTTCACTTTTATTGACTGTCCCCTTGTTCTTGTGTTACGAATTAGAGTGAACAGAAAATCCCAATCTCCCATATCTAGACCATTCATTATTTCATATACTTTTATCATATCCCTTCTCATTCATCTCCTTTCTAAGGTAAACAATCCCAGTCTCTTCATATAAGAGCTTTTCCATGCCTTTAATAATATTTCTTGCTCATCTCTGAACCCCTTCTGATTCTGCAATATCTATTTTGCCAGAGGGAAACCAGTACTGCAAAATGTATTCCAGGTGAAGCCACACCACTGATTTTCATAAAGACATTACTATATTCTTTGCATCCTAACAGATTATTAGCTTTTTTGTGTTCACCACAGCAGCCTATTGAGCAGAGGTCTTAATGAAGCTAGCTATAATGATGCTACAAGTCCCTTTTCCAAGTTTAGTTCCTTTTCATTGAAAATTTCCCTGGGGAGAAAAAATTCTGACCAGTTTTAATGTATATAATAGTTTCATACCTTCGGTGGTACTAACTGATTTGAGCAAGGGAAGCAGGAGCTATTTTGCTGTATTGAAAGTCTTCTGCTTTTCCTGCCTTTTTAAAATTTTCACTCTAACATTGTATTTAGGTTTCTTGCACGTATTGTATGCAATTCCCCATAGACGTTATGGGCTAAATTCAGCCCTGGTGCAAGTGGGTGCAATACCATTGGTTTTAAGTTGCTGTATCCAGCCTTGATGATAACTGCTTGTTTTATTTCTATGCCATATCTAGGGCTGCAAAAGGTTATTCTGTCTGCAGCAAATTGCATAATCTGCCTGTAACAATGTGCTTGAGGAAAATAGTTGGTGATCGCTATTAAATATCAATAAGCATTATAACTTTAACTTTAAAATGGGAACAAACCATACAATTTGGTGCTCTTCTTATTAATATTATATATTATGTGGAGCTATTTTATTTAAAACAAAGACAATTAAAACACCACTGCTTAGGAATGGCATTTATTCAAAAGGTACATATTCAAAAAAGAGGTCAGGTAGACTGAATCATGAATTATTCGGAGTTCTTTTTACAAGACGTACAACAGAAATAATTAAAAAAGACAGTTGTGGATTGCTGTAAAACAGCTCCATTCCAGACATAATTAATCTCAACGAATTGTTGAAAATAAGGAGTGAGCTGAATATAGAACATACAAAACTGACAAAAATAATTTTAATTTTTTCCTACTTGTTTTCATAGATTTTTAAAGGCCAGAAATGACCATTATGATCACTTAGTCTGACCTCCTACATAACATGGGCCATGGAATTTCACTCAGTAATTCCTGCATCAATCATAATTTATGGTTGTTCTAGAGAATATATCATTTAGAAAGATATTCCATCTTGATTTAAAGATTGCAGGTGATAGGGAACCCACTACATCCATAAGTAAGTTATTCCTATTATTTGCTTTCCTCACTGTTACAAAATGCTTTATTTCTGGTTTGAATTTGTCTAGCTTCACCTCTTAGCCTCTCTTTCGATAAACTAAATAGATTGAGCTTCTTTGGTCTCTCATTTTTAGGTTGGTTTTCCAGAACTCAAATAATTCTTGTAGCTCTTTTCTGATCTTTTCCAATTTGTCAACATCTTTCTGAAGTCTGAACACCAGAATTGGACACTATATTCACTATCATCTCACTAATGCTTTATACTGAGATAGTACCACATCACTACTCCTACTCAATATTCCCCGGCATGTATATTAAAGAATTAAATTACCCCTTTTAACCACAGCATTTCAGTAGGAAATGATATTCACTTGGTTATTTACCATAATCCCTAAATCCTTTTCAGTGTCCCTACATTCTAGGATACAAACACCCATACTGTAAGTATTACCTATGTTCCATGATGTATGACCTTGCCTTTGGCTATATTAAAACATAGGTTGTTCAAATGAGCTCTGCCTACTTACCAAGTGATGAAGATCATTTTGCATAACTGACTTGTCTTTATTGTTAAATTGCCACTCCACCAATTTGTAATACCTAAAGTTGTAAGTTTACAAGACAAACAGCAAAATTAAAAAGTAAATTCATGCACAGTACATTTCTATTAAGATCTTGCAAGTAATTAAGTCATCATTAGGAGCATAGGCGTGCGTATGGGGTTTGCCGGGTGTGCCTAGGCACATCCTAATGCACGGGTGTCAAACATGCGGGTGTCAAGCGTTTTTGGTCCAGCCCATGGCCAGAGAGTAGGACTCACAGCAGAGAGTATAATTCTTTGAGATCTCGTGTCAGCGCACAGGAACACAAGATCTCTTGGTGGAGAGTAAAAGGCCCGTTACTTTCCGCTGCGAGTCCCACTCTCCTATTCTACCGCCAAATTCCACTTTGTCGGGAGATTTCACGGCAAAGAGTAAAAGCCCCAAGTTTGTATTTTGTAAGTAAAGGCTAGTTGTTAATTAAAAAAAAATTTGTTAGTTAAGTTCAATAAATGTTCACCTTTAAAAAAAATAACAATAGATAAAATTCCCTGGGTGCACACCCTAATGAAATGTGCTTCATACGCATATGATTAGGAGTAAAAAAAGGTAAGGCTGATTTACCCTGAGCTTCTTGCTTTTCTCTCTTATTTTGATAAATCCTAAATTCACTTTTCCTATAAAGTGGTCATCAAGTCACCAGTTGTTATCATGAAGGCCAAAGTAGGTGGAGAAATCAGAAATGGAGCTTCTGCTATTGAAAGGTGAATGCAATCTATATCGTATATATTTCATATATAAATATTGAGCGTGGTAAGTAGAACATATTTGTCCAGTTCCTTTGCTGATATAAATTAGCATCAATCCAAGAGAAAAATCTACTCAGGTTATTGCCTAAGAATTAGATGTGCTCTGTGAATTTTGGGTGTTAGGAGTTCTATGGCATCTGTTATACAGGAAGCCAGATTAGATGACCACAGTGGTCCTTTCTGGCCTTGGAATCTATGAATCCAAATGCTGAAGAGATCTCCTGAATCCATTCATTTACACAGGGCAGGTTAGTTCCTGCTCATGGCATAAAAGGGTTGTTTTTAAGTCTGTTTCTCTGATCAGCCACAGTAGGAGTGTTTTAAATGGAGTTATACTGACCATAGGTGAATCAGGCCCATATTTTTTTTGTGGGGTGCCTTTAAAAATATCTAAACTGACATAGGCCCTGAAAAAAATGTGTAGAGAAAATTTTTGTGGACTTGGTTCTAATATGGAGAAGAAATATTCTTAAATGCTCACCCTCCTCTAACCCCCTGTAGCTACGACTGTTGCCCTAGTAAGTGTCTTATACTATTCCGTTATAAGGATCACCTAAAAGTTAGTTTACTCTGAATATGTCTTAATCATAGTAATGAAAGTAATAGTTTTAACAGGCCCATTCACCAAAATTAGAGGGCCAGATCCTCATCTGTTGTAGAGAAGAATGGCTCCATTTGCTTAAATCAAACTATGCCAGTTTATACTAGTTGATGATCTGATCCATAGCTTTCATTAGCAGGAATAAAAGAGGTTTATTCAAATTATCTTTTAAAAAGTACTGGATTTGCCACTATTTAATAAATAGTGCAAGCGTCACAGGCTTTAACAACAACCTTTAACATAAAATAAGGGCAATCAGTGGAATAAATCTCTAAATTATAAAGGCATTATATTTAATATATTTTTACTTTTGAATGTAATCACTCCTCAAGTAACAGGTAATTAGATGCATATAATCCTTTGAGGACAAGGACTAAGAGTTTGGCTATGTAGTGATCACTTTGTGAAAAGTGTTTTCCCAGGGGTGACAAAATGATAAAAGAGGAAAAGCACCTTACATGAGTTAGTGGTTAAAGCCAGAAGAGATACGCCAGAGCCCCAAGTCATAGCTGGAGTCAGGAACCAGGAATCAAGCCAAGGGTTAGAGCTGGAGTCAGGAATCAAGAACCAGAACCAGAGGTCAGAATCTGAGTCAGAAGTCGGTAACGAGAGCCAGAATCAGAGTCAGAAGCTGCATAAGGGAGCAGGGCTGGAGCAGGGCTTGGGCAGAATGGGGCAGGACCAGAATGGGGCAGAAGCAGACTGGAGAAGGATAGGTGCAAAGCAAGAGCAAGGCTGAATCAAGGCAGGTCCAAGGGGAACAAGAAAGGCACATGAGTGATTACAGCTGTGGGCATAAGTACTGAACAGGCTTCTGAACTGCCAATGGAGCAAATCCGAATGTACCTTTCAGAATGCTTTGGTTAATTGTCTTGAAAGTTTGTTATAATTTCAGGAAGGTTCAGACCCCAGAACTGGTGTATTTGCTTTCTCTCATTATTTTTATTGATTATTTGAGCTGGACAAACAATGCAGAAGAATTTTTTTTAAAATGAACATTCATGACCATTTTTTACAGTTTTTTCTTAAATTGGTCATTTTATAAGATGACCGGCAAAAAAACCAACACCATCAAACACTGGATTATACAGCAATGATTGTTATTTGCATTGTGGTAGCACCAAAGGTCTCTAAAGAGGCATCAGTGCTCCATTGTGCTAGGCATTGTACAAACATATATCAAAAGGTGGTCTCTTCTCTGAAGAACTTAAACCTAAATATTTCAGAGAGTAATTAAGTGGCACAAACATAGCATATTGCATGTATGGTATTTATCTGCCTCCCCCCTCCCAACACCACCACCGCCATTAGTGTAGTATTTGCACACCTCACAATGTTAATGTATTTACCCTAACTAACCCCCAGTGAGGTAGGAATGTACGGTTATCCACATTTTACAGATTGGGAACCTAAGTCCCAAAGCCCTGGTTGACAAATAAATGTAGGCATTGAAATACTGAGTTACAACTCCTAACTTACAGACACTTAGAAAACTACAAGAACAACACTGCAATTCACAAAGTCTGAGCTGGGCACTTAGGATCCCTATCTAATGAATGGAGAGAGACTAGCGTCTTAGTATGTTATCCACAAAAGCCAACTCACTATGGGGGGAGCCGCCTAAACTAACTAATGGGAGTTGCTGACCAGAATTGTGTTTGCCAAGCCCTGCCTCTCTCTTGGAGTCAAGTGCCTAAGTCTGTGTTGCAGGGAGGTGGACACAAACATCACCATCACTTTCTCATTCTCCTCTGGCCAGATTTTGAATGGGACCCAGAATGGTTAGTGGTCTCTGAGCACAACTACCACATTGGGCTCTGAGTGAGATAGGTGGAGAAGCCCCTATCTTCCTCTGGTTTGTGGATTACTCTGGGGCTTACGCAGAAAAGAGATATCTAGATGCCTAGAGGGAGACACAGTAGTGTGTATGCCTGGAGGCAGAAACTTAAGCACCTAGAGAACTTTTATTGTGAAAATTTAGGCACCAAATGCACATAGGCACTACTATATAACAGCTGAGCAGGAATTGTGTGAATCACCGTACTGCCTAAACCTGGAGCATTTTTTGAAAATCCCCATGTGGCTATGAGCCTCTATTCAGCCCATGGAGCAGGAAGAGCGGATACCACAGATTTTTAAAGCTGCTTTAGCCCACGTAAATAAACCAGCACCAGAGACAGCATTTATCCACACAGCTGAAAACAAGGATTTGATCTGCTTTGATTAGAAAAACAAAAGTGGTGGTAGTTACATGATGTTTAGGCATGAATAGAAATATAGTTAGTTTTAAGCTCAAGGCTTCTGAAAAGTAGTAATTAATGATAGTTTAGAGTAAGTTTTAGTTAGAAATCCAACATGGTGACTGATGATGTCAACATTAAGCAAAACAAAATGGAAATGTTAAGAAACTGCCCAACAGCACGAATGAAGAATATGGTGAAATAAAGGTCACTCCTAATACCTGAAAGGAGAGGGACCTAAAGAAGGTCCCAGTTTGAAGTAAACAAATGAAGCTAATTAGCATATCAAATAACTGATTGGTTGAAAATGATATCACCTTGATGGAGGACCTGGAGGAGGATCTAAGTCTGAGGTAAACAAGGTAAAGTTAATTAGCACACTGGGCAGCTGATTGGTCAAAAATGATCTCATCCCTGGGAAGGAAGATGCCGTTGATTGACATTAAGAAAGCAACTAATCAGAAAGGGTCAGAAAAGGTCAGCAAAATCATATATAAGGCAGAGAACTGACAGACTGGAGTGTGGGTGATTGTGACTTTAAGTTTACTAAGTGAATTTAAGTTACCTGAGCAAATACATAAAAATTACACCAGAAATGCTTAGTGTCCAGGGGGGTGAAAGAAAATAATAACAATTAAAAAATCCAGGACAGCTGATATTTGTACAAAAAAAAACCAAAACACAGAACACCTCAGTTGCTCTGAAATTCTGTCCTCAGTGACAGTGATCACTCATTAATTTCTTGCCATCTTGTGGCCTAAGTAAAGTTAGTTGGTCTCCGTTTAGGTCCTAATGGACAAATGTCCATGTCACAAAAGCTACAATCACAATTAAATGTGTCCAGAGAAAAGGACAAAAACTATAATTTCTTGGACAATATTTTATTTCGTCTATGGATGAGGGCTTTGATTGTGTCCCTCTCACCACCACTACAGTCTACTATACCATACTACAGTGTACTACCAAAACGACTACTTAAGCATGTAGTACTACTAGTATCGCTACCACAGTGTACTACGACCACTACAGTCTACTACACCATACTAATTATAATCTCACCACCCACTCGTTTACTGAAATCCCACTTCTTTCACTATCTTCCTGCTTCTCCATACTTCATTAATTGTGCTTTTTAAAAATCTCTAATGAACCATTCCTGTTATATTAAGGTCCCAAACCTTGCCCCTGCTGTATTTCCATAACAATCATTGTTAGAGAGAGAAGTACCCATTCAGAGCTGTGGAGTAGAATGCTTTGGCACCTTCCTCCATCAATGTTAAAATAAAATTCTTCTCTCTGATCCACATTATGGACATCTTATCAACATGGTTCTGTATTGCAAACTCTGTACTTCATTTGTGTGCAAATCTCCTATTGATGACAGTGGAAATGTCAAGCATGAAATGAGTTCATCTTATGCAAAAGTCCTGCACTGTGGCTCAGAGAGATTTGTGCTCTAAATTTGTCTGCATTTGTAAAACTCTGTTATATAAAAGAGATCCAATCTTAGTTGGATGTGTTTTTGTAAGTAAGTTTGAGTTAGGTTTACTGAGGGACTGATTTTCATCTTGTGCTGGTTTTATACTAGTGTACTTCTATTGAATTAAATGTAATTGCACTTGGATGTGTTAAGCTCCTGAGTGTCTATGGTTTGGCAGGAGTACATATGAAAAAGACCACAGGGAAGATTTTCAGAATGCTCAACAATTTTTCATTGTTTTCAGTGGGAACTCTTAGGTGCTGAACACTTTTCAAAGTCCATCCATTTTATTTAGATGCTTAAATGGAAGCTGAGCTCTTTAGAAAACCAAGACACTATTTAAAATAAATGAGATCTCTTGGGTGTCAAGCTGTTTCGAAAATCTAGAGATTTTATATATATATATATATATAATCTATCTATCTATATAAATAGTTACCTCTACTCCCAAAAGACAAAAGACCTTTTACTTCTTCTGTGCATTCTGGATTTACACCAGTGTAATACAATGCAATTCAGTACTATTAATCCACATTTATACCAGTGTGAGAAGAAAAATCAAACCATCCTGTATAGGTTTTCCTTCCATGTTATTTTATTTTGTTCGGGTTTTTAAGCTTTCCTTTAATTGTTTTCCTGACATGACAAATGTGATGGAGAGGCTGTTGAAGCTATCAGATTAATTAAATGGACATGCTCTAGGCTCTAGAGCATGTGTTCAATAGGATGCTGGGGGGTCAATGGGTCAGAAAGAAACCACACTAGAAGGCAGGAGAGAGCATCACCCTTTTGTGTGACATAGTGACATGATTTTCTCATAAGGCTTTGCAAGTTTCACATGAAGAGCACATGCAAGAATAATTTTCAGTAGGGGCTAAAGACTATGTAACCTCTGTTGTATTGTTTATTTGCAACTACCATAAATAAAGAGAGAGAAAAACACAGAAAAAAATGAAAGGAGAGACTGGAGAATCTGGCGGAATTTAGCTTTTTATATTTTTGTGGGAGGCAGTCAGATAGCACAGGGAATGATGACCTTATAAACACCTAGATAGATAAATATGCCACCAAGACATGCTAAATAATAAATCATCTCGGAATTCTTCAGCTCTCACATGCACTAGTGGTCACTGGGAGATTTGTGTCTCATTCTCTCAAGTATAGCCATTACTTATGTAAACATGGGAAACAACATTCACTGAAATCCCAGGGGATTAATACATCCTGACATATATAAACTGAGGACAAACAAGCAAATCAAAAGAAAATCATGAAGGTTCATCTCCAATGAATCATATTAGTGTGGAAGTCTAAAGGATTTAAATAACTCTCTCACCAAAGTTGCCCCTCTTATGTCTGTTTAGATTATCAATAAAGCTGGGGTGGAACAGCATGAAAAGAGATGCTGTTATTCCTCGGGTCATAGTCATCAATGTTTAGGAGGTTTTGATCAATGAAAGGCTTAATTGTTAAAATGTTATGAATCCCCAAGCTTTCCTAAATAATATCATGCATGCTTATGCATGTTTACACTGGAAGTAAATTTTACTCTTATTCATCCATCATTGTTTTCCTGTTTTAAAAAATTTGTCATCCTGTCAAGAACCAGAAGCCATACCCGGTGATTTAGATTACCATTCACGCAGTGCACAGACTTGGCAACCCAGGTAGACTCATGTCTGTGAAATCAAAATAATCTTTGCCCAACTCTATCATGTCATGCCCATGAACTGAAGACAGGCACAAACTCTGCAACAGAATTTCAGGTTTATCTTTTTCATCGTTTTTAAACTCCAGTCTGTGTTCAAGCCCTGGTGCATTCTGCGATTCCAAGGGCTACATGATTTTTGCCATAGAATCCACCCCTTGCCAAGGAATGATTAATCAGAACCTAAATTTTATTTAAACACGGACTATCTCTATAATTGTTACAGTGACATCTAGAGGCCACAGCTGAAATTAAAGTGCCCGGTACAATTATTGAGCTGCCCCAAACATCAGACCCCAAGGGTGCCGGTAGTGTGCCAGGCGCACTTCGTTTTGGAGGCAAGCACTGTAGGTGATTCGTCAGCTAGGTCTTGGAGGCACTAACCCTGGTGGGTCACAGTAGCCAGTCATACACATGGCTAAGTGAAAGGGTATTTTACTAGGGCAGGCAGGAAAATTAAAGGTTCCGGATATCCTAGATACAGAGGCTTAAATAGTTACAGTTCTTAGGGAGCTATAGTGGGTCTTGTTTTGGCCCCTGGGGGCAGTCCAATGGAAAGTCAGGGCTCTTCAGACCTCAAGCCTGGGGTGCACCCAGCTGTAACATCTAGCACTCTCAGCCAGCTCTACCTGTGGCTGTGTATATGGTTCCTGGGAATCCTGATCTGAATTCTTTCCAGCTCTGTTTGCCATATGGCTGCTGTTTCAGCTTCCTACATCTCCTGGGTATTGATAACCACATAGCCATCACTTCCAAACAGAGCCAAGCCACTTCCTAGTTTGGGATCTTTCTCTTGGTCAGGTGGAAGGGGATGTGCAATGAGAGGGATGATGTCAGTTGTAGTCTCCTGCTACCAGATCCATCAGACAGGCACTGCATGTATACCTTTCAAAAGACAATCTCTGCCAGGAGGAGTTTACACTTTCCCACATGGTTGCAAAGCTGAAGCAAATGCAGTAATGTCATCTTGAGTCTTCAGACAGTCTGAAACAATGACTCTGAGATATAATCTGTTCTATTAACTTCAGAGATATATTAACACTGAAACCTGAGGAGGATAATGTTAAATGAGAAAATAAACTATTTCACAGCTGATCATTTTACAGCTAATGTGCTTGCCCCACAACAACCCTAAATGTAATCCCACATTATTGGATGTACCAAAAGCCCCAGCTGTCCCCTAGCCAACCTCCAGCTTCAGTCCTGACAATTATGCATTATCAGTACAAAATTCTGCAGCACTTTGAAAATGTACGGAGAGTATAAAATTTAATTCAAAATCAAATTAAATAACTCAGGAATGTTGTATTATTAATTTTCATATTTGATTTAATTAAAAAAACTCTCTCCATTTTTAAATTGCCTGAGGCTGCTACAGAATTTCCATACTAAGACTTTTGAATACGTGCATCTAAAGCTGAGCTCCTAAATAAATGGATGGAGTTTCAGAAAGTCAGTGTAAGCTCCTGGGTGCTCAGTTCTTTTGAAAAGCAAGTCATTAGTTAGGCAACTAAATAAGGATTCACATTTTCAGTACTGCCTAAGAGCTGGATTCACAAACGTATTAGGCATTGTAATATTGAATGTTAGAACACCTCACCCGCTAGGCATCCTTTTGCCTAGTGGACTTCTCAACCCTGAGTTAGGCACCCAGGCTCCCCATACCACGCATGGCAAGGATTAGGCGCTTCAGACAGGGATTCTCAGCTGCCAGAATGATAAATGAGGAGCTGCCTATGCTAGCCAGGAGAAGAAATGGGTAGAGTTTAGGCTCAGAGCCTCAAAAATATTGAGACACCTAAGTCCATTGATCTTGACCTTAAGTGGGCCAGAGAGACTCACCTCCTTCTGCTCAGCTGTGAACCCTCTCTGAGATTAAGTGCCTAAGCCGGGTGAGGCCTCTCTTACAAAAAATGAAACAGAGAGAGAGACAGAGAGACCCCTACTCCATACCTGAATAGCCAATATCCCAGTGGTTAGGGCTCTCATCTGGAATGTGGGAGACCTGGATTTAGGAAGATGTGCCCAGCACATGGCTACAGGCTTGGGCCCATTCGTAAGATAGGTGGTAGAACACACAGGTTGAGAATCCCACTTTGGAGATGCTGGGCCTCTGGTTTGCATAGGGCTTCAAGCACCTTGTTAGCTGTGGGGTGTCATCAGGACTTAGTCAGCTTTGTACATGCCAACCAGCAAAAATGTAGGCAGCATGTGAGCAGTGCTGTTGAAAATATCAGTAATGCCTAAATGTTGGACTTAGTGCCTAAAGATCAGTTAGGATCCTATGTATTTTTGTGAATGTGGTCTTCTCAGGCGAGTGGTAAACCACTGGACAATAGAGTGATTCCTACTCTTTCTCTGCCCCCTAATTCAGAGAGACCCACATAAGAATACTCCCCTCCCCTCCCCTCCCCTGGCCATATTGTGTAGGTCAGGCATTCCCAGAACACACCTATCGGATTGAGCCCTGCAGACAAGATAGACCTAGGAATGCCCATCTTCCCATGGTTTGTGGATTGTAGCCTAGGTGGGAGATGGGTTTCTGGATGCCTAGAGTGAGGCAGCAGTGTGCATGGCCAGAAGCAAAACAGAGGCACCCAGGGAACTTTTACAGTGGGAATTTAAAGTGTTGAGTGAATTTAAGCACCTACACCCTTATGTGGCAATTAAGAAGGGCTTTATGGATTGCAGTGGTGCCTTAACATGGAACTTAAAGCATCTAATTCTGGCTTTAGGTACCTAAATCCCTTTTTTGGATCTGTCCCTAAGTCCCTTTAACTTTAATTAGTAATCACCATTCAGTGCAGTGATCGTCTCATCTTTTGGGGAAACTTTGTCCCAGTCCACTGCTGTGGAATACTGAAGAATTTTAGGGGCATGGATGGAGAATTTAGTTCATGATTGCAGTAGAGTAAATAAGGGCCTTGTATATGTTTAATAGATCTGTTAGGGGTATTTTAACATTAGGGATTAACCAGAATACAATTTTGTTTGTTTTTAGATTCAGGCATAATAAAAATTGCTTACAGATTTATTCTTGAATATTAGCAATTTAAGACATCACTGTGTTTACAAGAAACAGACTGGTAGCTGAGGCCTTGTCTTTGCAATAGCTTAAATGCTAAAGCTAAACCTGAGGTAATTTAACAACAAGACACTGCAGTATTAATAATAATTAATAATAGATTTCCCTTGGTATAACATTTATTTTGAAATTATTCTGGAACCGTTTATGGATGAGACATTTCAATGTGATGATTGCCATCATAATGGCTTAATCAAACTATTTTTGAGCTTTGTGTCATCTCGCATTTGAATGCACTACCTACCAAATGTAAAATAGCTATGCAAGTTATTCTTGCTTTTGTGATTCTGGAGAAAGACAGTTGTTTTCAGGCAATAAATAGTTCTTTGCTGTGAAGGGGAAAAATGTTTCTGGATTCTAGATAGAGTAGTTAAACTTCAAAGCCAGTTTCTTCTTTTATCCTTTGGTTCGTTAATAAGAGACTGTTTTGTACAAGAACAAACTTCAGAGATCACAGGAAAAGATTTTAACAATATCTGAGGGGGAAGTAGTCTCCAAAAGCAATATTTTTTTTTTTACTTCAAAAGGTGAGCAGGAGAGTGGGAAGATTTTGATTCATCTTTGTTGCTACTGAATTCAGTCTCATCTATCAGGTACAATAAAATGTTTCTCCTCTAACCTGTACCATACCACACATATAAACAAGTGTGGATTCATACCCTTAATAAAAAGAAAGGACACAAGATGTAAAGCCTGTTCATAAGAATTTTTTCTCAAGCAAGTAAGGTAACGGTATCTGCCAGTTGAAGGGCTACAATTCCATTGCGGAGTTCTCTGTGCTATAACAATGGAGAGGTGTGTAGGCACAATACGCTGAACTTTCTTCTTATTATTATTTTATAATACCTGCAGGTTCCAAATAAGATCAGGGCCCATGTTCTGTACGTGGTAAGAGGCAATTTCTGAAGCAAATGGGACTGGTCACAAAAGTAAAGCTAAGCACATTCATAAGTATTTGCAAGTTTAGGGTCTAAACAGACAAATCAGTATTATCCTCCTTTCCCAGATGGAGAACAGAGACCCATTCAGTAAAGTGTTTAAGCACCTGAGAAGTGCCACTGATACTAATGCAATTACTCAGGTAAAAAATTTGGGCCCCTAGTTTAGTACTTTGCTGAATCAAGAGATTTATATGGGATTGTCTGATGTGAGGATCCCTCAGCCTCTCTCCTCTTGAAGCTGTTCCCCTGTGGATAAATAATGAAAGAGTAACTGGACTCTGGGTCTTCCATTTCCAAAGTGCATGCCTTAACTATTAGACTATAAAGTCATTCTCTCTCTCTCTCTAGCCCAGTGACTATATAAGTAATTATTCACAGTGGAACATTCATTGGGTGAGAGAGAGAGAAACTGTCATCCAGTGGTTGGGATACCCAGCTCGGAGGCGTGAGACCCGAGGACCAGTCATCTTGCTCCTGTCACTATCAGTATTTTTCCTCAGAGGATGAGCTTCAACAGGAGAGTTTGAGACTAATCAGAATATTCCACAGCTCAGTAGTTAGACCAGGCTTCTGAGAAACTGGGAGCTTCTTGTTCACATCTTTTCTTCAGCCTTCTGATAAAGAAGGGGAAATTTAACCTTGAAAATTGAATATCCTAGGTAACTGCTGGGCTAAAAGTAATAAGGTGGGCACTGGCTCCACCATCTCCTCCTTCTCTGACTGCATTTTGAATGGGTCGTGATCTGATAGGCAGACTCTGATCTGGCCTGCTGAATCAGGCCCTGCACTTGACTTAGGCAGCCAAGTTACTATCTTCCCCCAGTTTGTGACTCACTCTGGAGCTTAGCTCAGGCAGGAGATACGTATCTGGGAGCCTAGAGGGAGGCATCAGTGTGCATGCTCAGAGGCTGCAATATAGTTGCCTAGGGAACTTTTACCCTGAAAAATTAGGCACTGCATGAGTTTAGGTACGTACCAGATTTTGCAGGAGTTCTTTAGATTACAGTGAAACCAAAACTGGGATTTAAGTGCTAACGTCTGAGATTTAGGTTCCTAAATCTGCAGTTAAGGCAGCTAAGTACCTTTGTGGAGGTGGGCCCAGGTGACTGCTCTGATGTCGTGGAAGAGGGCAGTGAATGTGATAAGTTTATACTGTTTCTAGCATACTAAGACAAAACTAATGCTACAAAGTTGTTTTCTAAGGACCTTTCTATGAGGAAATAGCCACTACAGTTGCTGGCTCATATAGAGAATGGGTTGAAATCTTTTTGTCAAAGGTGTGCTTTTGTTTTTCTTTTCTCAAAATGTTTATGAATGGTTTTCATTTTAGTTGAAATTTGTTTGACAAATAATTACAATTTTTTTTTAAAAAATCAGTATCTCATGTTTTGCTAGGGAAAAAGTTCATTTGCTTTTTTTACTCTCTTCTCTTTTATTCCCACTGGAAGAGAGAGAGAGAGAGTGCGTTCTCACTGTTTTTTCTGCTTCACCAAAATTAATTGTCCTGAATAAAGAACACTCTTTCAAGAATTTTCATTTAAAAATACCTGAAAACACATAAATGAAAAATATTTTCTTTTGAAAATTACAGTAATAAACTTTATTTTTTTGTTTTAAACCAACTCCACTTATGAACTTTGAATATGTGATGGGAGAGGTGAAATTAGAGGATTAGAGGAAGGTGCTTCCTATATCAAGCCATGTTTTCCTTTTGAGTTCTATCTATTACTGAACAGTTCGGGAAGGCATGGATCTATTCAACTGAATCAGGCACCAGTCCTTTAAGAACGTGTAATTTGGTTCTATTTGTAATGAAGTAAAAAATATGAAGGAAGTGTACTCAAAAAAACAAACAAAAAACCAAGTACATCCCAAGCTGAAGTCCAAACTCACTTTGCCACTGACTGTGCTAAGACAACAACCCTTATCTTTGCCAACATATTAGGGACAGAACCAGAGATCTCAGGAGTTAAATGCATAATTTTCTACAGTTTTTACTAAAAAGCTACACTCAGCTGGACTGGGGTGGTGCTGGCGCCACAAAATGGCTTAGGCATTGCAGTGCTTAGTGTTGTGGTACTTAGACACCCAATGGAGTCCACAGCCCAGAGTCAGGCACCCAGGCTCCCTATATAATGCAGATGGAAATGTAGGTGCTTAAGAATAGGTTCCACAAAAGCCAGTATGCTGAGCAGTAGGATACCTAAACTAACCCATAAGAAATGTCAAGGAGAGGGGTGTGTCCTAAACTCAGAATTTCAGAAAGAGTTAGTGAGTAAATCTAAGCCAGAGGGAGGCTTGTTTCTTTTTCTTTTTTTAATTATAGTTTACATCATGTTTAGTAATCTGTATGTTTATTATGTATTATGTTTATTTCACTGGCTTAAATATTAGAAGTGACATATCATGTGCAAGTTATTGAAAAAACTAATGTATTTTGAAAAATAACTTGTAAAATTGTTAGTGGTCTCTGGTAAAGCTGGATTTCTCCTTTTTGAAAGAACATATTTTTTTTTCCTCTGGCAATTTAGAAGCACTCATTAGCTGTGAAAAACACAGGGCAACTTCATTTCTTGTATTATCCTCAAGTTGTCAAGTCTCTTCATAGTTTGTACTTGAATATTTTAGGCATAATTTGGTGTACCATACTATATCTTCATTTATGATGAAGCTTACTGCACAGATGGTAGAGTAAAGTGCATTGGAAGCTATATTCCACTAGCAGAATTCCTATCTTAGCCTCCAAATTACTTTTCAAAATATTTTGATAGCACGTTCCAGTATTGCTGTAAGATGCCTTTACCTGATCTTTTAAAGTGCTTAAGAATTTATTAATGTTTTGCACTACCAAAAATCTATTACCTTGCATATAAAGGAAAAAACAGAGCCTTGTGTTAAAGGATGATGGGAAGCTACTATACTTCAGCTCCCAATTAAAGATAAATTCATGCTAAACATCCGTTTCTATGCTTCAATGATACTTCCTGACAAAAGAGGCTCTTGGGCATATTGTGTTTGAAAATGTAACAGTGGTAAATTAAGACGCATGATGCAGTTTCAAGGAAAACTATCTGTCCAAGGACACATCTTTTATTTTTCACCTTCTATCAAGCCATTAAAACATACAGGCCAGCAACAGACAACTCCTCTTGCAAATACAAAAATAATTGGTGCTATACTGACTGTCATTGTCTACTGTAGCGTTTTTCTGGCTCCAGTCTTGATTGTCTTCTCTTTGTTATAGTGGAAGCTTTAAGGAGCCTTTGAATTCATTGGCAGAAAAGAAGATAATTTATAAAGTTTACTTTTTTAGACTTATCAAAAGCTATCTATAGCTCATTCACTGTACAGTACAGTTGAAGACTATTTCACCTGTTTCTATTGTAGCCACCTGTTTCCTTGGATTTTTAACAGGCTTTCAAATTGGTGGAACTTCAGCATGCAGGAGTCTCAGGCTGGAAAGGAATGTTGTGTTCAGGAGTTATAAAACTCAAATTACATTTTAAAGAAGGAAAAAATAAGATGGATAAGACTTTTTTATTATTACTTTATTGATTTGAACATCCAAGATCTTATAAAAAGATTTAATTCTTCCAATCTTAAGTTGAGTGGTTTCTCACTTAATGAACAGTGCCATGGCTCCGTGTGTTGAATACGGTGCTAATTAGTAGAGCTCGCGCACGCGCATGTGTGTGTGTGTGTGTGTGTGTGTATACACACACATACATACACACTGGTGAAACTATTTTCCAGTGAAACATGCTAAGTCATTGAAACTGAAATGTTTTGCATAAATGTATCAGGCTTGTGGAATTTTTTTCTCAGGCTTGGGGTGGAATTTCAAGGAGAAATGCAGATACCAACTACTCCAGAACAGCTAACCACATGATGGTAGGGAACAAGCTTGCTTGATTCAAAATGGGCACCTGGATCTAGGCCTCCCACATAGTAGGTGAGGGCCTTACCCAGAAATGCTATTGGCTAGTCTAGGATGGGTTACTTGTTCTTTTTTCATTAAAAAATATTTGAAAGGTCTCATTTTTATTCTGCATGAGAATGAAAACAAATTTTGAAGCCTGTAGCCTGATTTTGCATGTTTTAGTAATTTGAATGGGGTTATAGGCTTTCCAATTGATCTGATCAGAAGATAATGAGGTTCTTGTCCAGGAATCAGGCTGCAGAAGAGTTTTATATGGATCCCAGGATGCATGACAGGAAAGCTCATGCTGATAGCAAAATTGGGATAATTTTGTAAGCTTTTATTAAAATAACATAAAATGATAAACAAATGACTGATTTAAAAGAAAATGGATAATCATATGGATAATGGATGCAGTCTTATGTTAGAGACTCATGTGATATACATATTTCTACAGTATCATTTTTGGATTAATATACTCACACCCTTCCCTGATGACCTGGTTGAGAGACATGTCTTGAGTAGACAGGTGGAGAGCTAAGCACTGCTCAAGAGCTAAGAGTTATAAAGCTAAGACTAACAGTACAAATAATACTAAATATAAGCGAAGGAATCTTAATACACTAATTAAAAAAAGCTTCAAGAAGGAGTAGCTGATAATCATCCCGAGTAACATGATTTGCCCCTTCTTATACTCTGAGCAATATGAATCCTTCTTCTAAGTCCGAATTTGGATTCTTCATCCCCAAATTATTCAGGTACACTTATTCCATAGGCTGGCAGGTTCATGCGTATTAATGACACATCCACATCCTTTCCAGACAGTTTGTTTATCTCACTTTTGTTATTTCTGGCTGTTTTTGTGGGTTCTGTGGTGTATCTGTGAAGTTTACTTGGGGCATAACCTGAGACAGCCCCCCGCTCTTCCTTTCCCTGCTGCCATTTTGATGCCTCCTGACTTATTTAGGGTAAAGGTTATAACCATATATGTCTTATCTTTTAACTTATCATTACATATCTGGGCCAAAGGTCCCAAACATATGTATACTAACTGCTTTAGCTTTCATGCAGGATATGGACTGTAAGGTACCTTGCATTACAGCTATAATACCTTAATATGAGTCTGACTATTATAATAAAACAACAATACTTAACTCTATCAGGGAAGATATATGCAAGCAAACAGGCTAGTCCTATAAGCTACAAAGACTCTGTTGCTTTTTGGACAGCCTGACTACCCAGCATGAGGAAGGATAACAAATTTAGACTGTAAATTAGCACATCTACCTTTTTAATATTTGAATAAACATATTTTTTCACCCTTTCTATTAAGTTTGTATTTGTTTTTCTATTACATTTGCAATTATAAATCAGTGAGATTAATAGTATTTTAATGAGCTGTTAATCAGTTCTTATAGATTGATATGGAGTGTAGCTGTTCAGTAGGCTGCTTATAGCCATGGGTTATAACTACTTACAACATCCTCTATAAGTATCCATAACACATTACTCATGTCTGTAACATATTTATAACATCTATTAATAATTTATAAAAGCTCTATAATGCATTTCCAAATGTAACCTTACTGTTAGGTGTGGCCCTGTCTATTAATGCTTTATTTGAGGGTGATTATTAATTGATCAACTATAAATGCGATTGCAAAATGTATCAGAAGAAGCTTTTTCACTAGCTCAGACTTGCACAGCTCCACAAAAAAAAAGTTATAGTCTCTCACCTAAATAATATATTCATAATGTTCTTCACTGCATAAACTAGAAATAAGCTGGCTTTTCTAAGCATGGGAGGGGGGGTTCTGCAGGGTTTGGGAAAGATGAAACCTTGCACCCCTGAAATCCTGCCCTGAGATCTTTCTTTTTAGGCACTGCTGCTATAATTCAGTGCTCACAGGCATACCATGTGCCAGCACAGTCTTAATGACCCTAATGAGCTCCATACAGATGCAGTGAACTAAAAGATCAAGACCTAAGACTGAAAAAGAGCTGAGTACCTTCTCTCTTATTTTATTTCATGTACATTTTAACATAAATATAATGCAAGACAGAGATTTTGCTTTCTGATACTGATCACTAGCTTGCCTTGAGAAACTTTGCTTATGTTTGCATCCGTGTCTTTAATGATTCATAGTAGAGAGGTATTTCTCCCTTTTAATAGAGGGGTGGGGGAAACAGATTACATTGGGTCTTTTTCTCCTTTCAATATTAAGATACATTGACTGAGTTACGAAATATCTTTCTGATATTGCTACAAAGGTTTAGAGCACAGCTTTGTATTAACAAATGCTTGGATAAAAGGGGGGTCCTTTTCAATCAGTTTTGTTTTCATTTTGACAATTTTGTTTTTAAAGAATCATAAGTGAAAGAGAAAATAATTGATTTGATATATTTACTTATAAATACCAAATAACACCATGAATATACTTATTAATAAAGTGTGTGATTCCCTTTAACCTTGTAATATATTTGGTAAACAGCTTAAATGTTGACCATACGTTTTGCAGTAAAATTGAAGTTTTACAAGTTTGGCCATACCAAATAAGTGTAGAAATTAAGCTCTTCAGTGCAGAAAAAATGAAAATCTTCAGGTAATTTGAAAAGGGATGTTGTTCACTTAAAGAATTGAAGATTATATAAACTACTGATACATAAAGGACTTCATGCAGTTTTAACTTTAATGAAGTGAAATATGAAGGCATTAGGAAAGTATTTGTCAATAAGGTTCCTGAACTGCCAGCTGTGTTTGTGAACAAATTATCAAAATTGTTCACAGATTATAAGTTTGATACATTTGGCAAACTTGATAAACACCTGTTTCATAAGACAATTAATCAAGGTCTTATCAACTGTATTTTCATATCAGATGTTTCAAAATGTGTGCAGGCAAAAGATTCAGGCATTCTTCAAGTAACTCAAACTAAAAGAGCTTATTTACACTTTTCATAGACATCAGTGACATGCAGATACAATATAAAAGAACTCTTTTGAATCTTCACATGGAGCTCCAGTTAATATTAGAAACCTCCCACTATGGAAGAAGAATCTTAAGGAATAATGAAAGAATTCTCCACATGAAACATCATCACACCACAGCTTCAGCAGCTGAGACACTGGAACTTATGGTGAGACCAAATGTGTATAAAGTAGATATCAATCTTTATCTGTAAGTCAGCCACCTATATAGATGATAGGTGTTCTGATTTGATGGAAATAAGAAATAGTATTAATTATAATTTCTAGTCACAGAATTATTCCTCAAGGGAGTTTGGTGGTCCTAGAAATATCTGCATTGGACTTGAAGTGTACTGACACTTGAGTAATTTCCTTTGCAAGATGTTTACAAATATGTGCTTTTAGTTCCAACAGGGAAAAAGGGGATTCTATTGTGTCTGGTATAAAGGACTGATGTTTAAAGGAACTGAAGTATAGTCTAAGCACTCAGTTATGAATACAATATTCTGAACCATACAGACAAGGTTTATTGAAATTGAATGTTATAATACTAAGCAATCTACTGTTGAACATTGAATTGTGAAGGTGATATATATATGTATTGTACCTGTGATCATCTATTGGTAGTTATTATTGAAGTTCATCTTGTTGTGTGATAATGATTAGGTAATTATTTTAAGGTCAAAGATTTATATAAATCAGCTACTGACTGTGTAGAAATGACCCTGGGAAATTAGTTGAGTATGGCTGGTTGGTTTTTATTGGTAATAATTATTAAGGTTTTCCAAGTATTAAACTCAGTCAAGGGCAAGCCAGTAAACCTAGTTTGTTCTGATAATTTATTTGTAAGCTATCTTTTGAATTGTACTTGAATATAATTGATTTCCGAAGGGAGTCATCTCTGTTCTCTTTAATTTTTTTGTTTTTGTTTTTGTTTCTTTCATGTAAAGACACAGCTATTCAGTTAGTAGCTCAGAAACCTTATTCTTCCTAAAATATCTTTCCAGGAAGAGCTTCTTTTAATTCCCCAAATTGAAAGTCTAAAGTGGAGGTCAGGGAAAGTAAGCAGTAGAGTTAGTTGAACCTTAAATAAAACTACAACTTCTTTGAGGACTCTTGAAATGTTGTGATTTTTTTTTCATTGTAATCAGTCAAAATACTTGTTTTTTATAATTACAAAATTTGTGTTCAAGGAGTATTCCTGTACCAAGTAAAATTTTCTGTTTGCTAAGAACTTACAATGCTGTGGAATGAGCATTTAGTGTAACAAACAGGTTTTGCCAGGGTCAACACTCATTTGACTTTTCTCTTCATTCCAGTGCTGCTGTTCGGCTCAAAGTGAAGTTAACAGTGGCTCAGTGTTTCATGACATACTCATTCAAAACTCTCTGTTGCTGAAAAATATCCTCCATTCAAAGACATGTAGACAGGTTGCTATTGAGTTAGGAGATGGTAGTAGTTACAGTAGTATTGTGTATGACTATTTCACAACCCCAAAAATTTGCTACAATTTTCCCAGTGTCTGATTTTGAAAATATAGTTATCTTATCCTCAAGTAAGTTTTTCAATCAATTTACATAACTTACTATGCTTACATTAAGTGAGGTTTATTTGTTTATAATAGTTTAGGCTCATAAGTGACCTAGCTGGGAATCATTATAATTTTATTTTTTAGCATACATTGTATTGGGTTAGAGTTCCATGTCAATATACCACAGAAAACATTATATTACAAAACCACAGTAACTAAAGAGTGTAGACAAAAACAACATTCAAAGACTTGATAAGAAACCTCTACCAGATCTTCATTTATTATATAATTAAAACGTAACAATGGTTAGATAATAAAATGTTTTGTTAAATGTACCAATTGCACAATTAAGGAAATGTATAGTTTTAAAAATGAAAATAAGTTGTCAGTTAAAGTTTTAAGTGAAGCATACTAGAAGTTGTGTTCCCTCAAGTATGCTGCAAACTACTTTAGTCTGATTAATGCTAACATGCCAATAACAATGACTAGTGTAGCAGCTTGTGTCCCAGAGGTTTCTGAAAAGCTTTTCAAGCTATTTTGCCCCATGATCCAAAGTAGTCTTGCTGAAATGAATCCTGGTGTAACAGAGACAAAATGTAGTCTTCTGTCTTTGAATGTGAACCAATGGCTCCTATTGACTTGAGGAGAAATTGCACACATGTATCAAAGAGTAAAATTTGGTCCATAGTTCATAAGTGTCTTGGAATATTCTGTCATGAAAAGTGCTACGTAACTTAATCTAGTGGTCATTATTAATATTATAAGACTGAATATTTTGGGGAGACATGATTTTTATTCAGGAGTATATTCTTCATTCTGTGCTATCTGATTATTTTTGTATGTTAAAATAGAACATAATGTGAAAATTCCTCCTTCAGTTAACATTTAACTTGGCCAGCTTCATTAATTCTGTCTTCAAAATATTATGTTCTCATCACTAAATTATGACTCCACAAGATATAGCCCATTTTGTTAACTGTATTTCTGTCATTATATTCTTTTATGCTTTCTTATCCTACAACAATCTATAACCATATTCCTTAGTATGGGCGTTTTTCTTGTATTTGATAAGTTTGCCCGTGCCTCTCTTATGTTGCTCTTTCATTTGTTGTATCGACTTCCATTTGAAAGCTGATTTTTTTTTAATGAAGAAATGGCTTGTGCAAATTGTTTTAAAATAGTCTTCATAATTACCCTGATCAGGAACATACAAAGGGCATGTGAGTACTCTAATAGTTTGTAGAAAATAATCTAGTTCATTATACCCACTCCTTTTATTCTGTGTAAATCTCTATATTGTGGGTAGATTTGATTTCCCAATGATGCCACCATCACCCTAATTCAGTTCAGTTCTGTCTTTAAATAACTGTATACGTCCAAACTGATTGGACTGAAATCTGTCACCTTTATTGTGCTCAGCATTCATACCTACTGCATTAATGAATGGTTCATGAAAAGGTTATACAGCACGGTGACATTGCAAGCACCCTTACATCCTTATTCCCACAGCAATAAATATTCCACTTGCAGTTGAAGAGGATAATTAAAACCATTTCAGTGACTAGAATTTTGGTGCTCAGTGGAATCCAAGCAAAACATTGCTGAAGGATTTATGAATTAAATTTCTTGATGAGCTGCAACAAAGGTGACAGCATACCCAGTTTACAGCACAGTTTTTAATTTTGACATGCTATGCATGGCCAGAAACAACAACAGTGATTTCCTTTTTACAAGCATTATTATTTATAAATCATGTCACTAGCATAACTGCATTAATGTGAAAGGACGAACAGATAATGATGCTGTAACTACTTGATCTGTTTTCTAGTCTTCATCCCACAAGAAAAAGAAAGCAGCCAAAAGATATAATTGTTGTTTTCCATTAAAAAGTAGCTATTCCTGAGATGTTGGTTTACAAGGAAAGATAAAGGTTTAAGGATCTGATTCAGGAAAGCACATCAGCCAGTGCCTCCACCTCACAACACCAGTGTCAGAGTATTAACCCTTGAGGAAAAATTAGAATCATAACAGAAAAAGGTGATGTTTCCAAACTGCTATTTTTCTGGTCATATATTATTGTAATTTGTTTTTAATGGTTAAAGTTTAGTCTGTGACCTTTCTTTCCTTTTATTTCAAAATTAAGCCTTCTCAGCTGGATTCTTAATAGGACCTTTTCCTGAGCAGCATCCTATTATTGAAATTTTTTGGAATTTTTTGATGAATTTTTTTTTTATCAGAAAAAGCCAATTTATTGAAACTGAAACTTTGCAGGAAAACATTGATTTTTGACAGAACTTTTGTCAGGAAGGCTTCTTGGGCCCAGTTTGGGAGGGAAAGAGTGAGTGAGAGGGAAATAGAGACAAAGCTGCACACACCTGCCCTAGAATTTGGGAGCAAGAATTACATAAATAAATAAAGTTAATGTGCATGCTATTAGCAATATTGTCACCTCTGGTGAGGAGTACTGGGTGTCAAGGGCTTACAGGTTGGTTTCTTCTTAGAGAAGAAATTAGCCTGTTATATTCTTAGTGCAACTTGTTTCATGTACACACATACACCAGTTCTGGAACAGTGGTGGTCTCAAGTGGTAGGCTGGTAATCTCCTTTCAGAAATCAAGTACCATTTCATATCATCCAAAAATTAGTAGGGATTATGACACTAGAATGCTACAGATTGCAACACTAGCTTTAGTTTACTCCAAGGCTGAGTCCTGCATATCTGATTGGGAAAGAAACACAGACCTTATTGATACTCAGCTAAATGTGGCTATAAAACTTATAGCTAACACCCTGAAATCTAGTCTGCTGACTTGGCTTCTAGTCTTTGCAGTCATCCCTCTTCCAATCATCCAACAAGAGATGGCTACATTGAGTGGAGTATGAGGAAGTAAACCAAAAGCTCCCTCTGCATGTCAGCCTTATTCACCCTCCTCACACTCACCTTAAGTCTTGCCATCCTTTCTGGGTGGCTGGAGAAGCTCTTCTGTCATTCAGCCTCAGCCTGAAAACACCAGGAGGTGGTGGAACAATGGGCAGGCTCTGATGTAAACAGTAAGCACTTTACAGATGATCTCACCACCAAACTGCATGGTTTCTTGCTCCACCAAAGACACTGAATGATCATTAACTACATCAGGAAGATGAGTGTACCTGATGCACAAAGGGAGAGCTAAAGACTTGCCACAGTGGAAATGGAGAGACTTCCAAATCATAGACCATATTGTGAACGTCTCCCATTTTTTTTCACTTTTCATGTTTTTCTCCCATTCTCTCAATGAAACTCTCAAATGGATTTCAGATTTTTCTGTTAATTTGTGAATGTTGCTATTTTCATACAAAAGAAGAGGTGCCACTGGCCACTTTGTGGGAATGCCATCTCTGCCTCAAGAATTGGCTCTTCACAGAGAGATCACAGCAAAGCCCAAATTCCCTTGCTGCTTGCACCAATTCCGCCAAAGAAATGACATCAGAAAACCAAAAACAACACAGCAATTGTTCTAAAATTAAAGTTTTATCCCAGTCTAAGAAAAAGACCTTGTAAGAGTATATGTAATAGCACCATCTAGTGATCCCTTGAACAATAATATTTAACATTTATATTCTGATAATGTCTGGAGGACTCAACAAATTAGGGGGTCCCAGTGTATGATTTTGCAAATTATATTCCTTGCCCTCAAAAGCTTACCATCATGATAAAGTGGATAAACCATTAAATTGTAATAATTGCCCTTAATGATTTTAATGATCTTTAGCCAACAGAGGTATCAAATAGATGAAAAAAATTGACTGCTAAACAGAGGTGCTTAAACCACAGACAAATGCAAGGGTCAGATCCCAAGTGAACTCCTTGTTGCTTTGCCATCATGCCTTGAGCATTTGTAGAAATGTGACTGTACATGCTTAAACTCCACAACATGTGACCTTTTTTGCAACTCAAACACAGCTGTTCAAATGTTCACTACCAGGAACACAGACAAAATTGAAGAGAAGTTTGAGCAAATATTGGGGTAAATACTACTTGCAGTATTCTTCTAACTCTACTTCAGTGAACTAATAAATGCACAGTAGTATATTTTGCAAAAATAATTAAATTCTAAATCAAGTCTTTGCAGTAGCTGTTACTAAATCTTTGCTGAGACATGGGGAGAGACTGATGGGGTTTTTTTGGTGAAGATTATAAAGTGTGGTTTAGCAAAGCATGGATTGGAGTTCAGTTGTGGATTTTAATTCAATATCTGCATATTAAAATGTGAAAGTTTGTCTGACCTCATCCAATATCCTGATTTGATTGGAAAGGGAGCAGTAAAATATGCACAGTGGTGGGAGCTCCATCACTCTCACTAGTTTTTTTGGTATTGTTCTGACAGCTTTTCCTGTCATGAAACAAAGGGTTAGATGAAATGCTAAAGGGAGTGCATGGACATGGTGCCTGTCATGAGAAACTCACATTTCTGGTTCATCGTGTGAAAACACAACATAGTGCTTCTACTTCCCAAACATCATCATCCGATGATCTCCCTTTCTGGAATTCCCTTATGAGAGTTTTGTGAAAAGCCTATATTCTAAAGGAAAGTAAATGTACATTTCTTCTGCTATCCCCTATCTTGAAAATGAAATCGACAGTTTAGAATATGAGTCATGTGACTCTGTTCACTATTTAATGATTTATCAATCCACCCAATTTTTGTAACAGTGATTAATTGCCTATATTAAATTAGAGAAATTAAACCTCAAACTCATTCTGTCTAAAATTTCAATACAATGAAACTTAAGAAATTTCAACATGCACAACCTGAAGATTTTAAAATGATGAACTTTAAGCTCTTAACATGCAGCTTCACAGAGCCTTAAGATTTCAAAAACAAAGTAGGGACTATATGCCTAGTTATGAGACAGGAATGGACAGTACAGAGAGGGAGGGAAAAGAAAGAATTAGCCAAATTTTTAAAGGGAAACTCAACATGGCCTCCATTTATACATATGCAAACACACGTGAGTGCTAACACCTGTGTGCAGTAGGTAGAGGCTAAAATTGACATACACAAAACCAATTTGGCCAGAAGAGACAGACCTTCAGAGCTCTATTTGTTGAGCTTTCACCAAATTTGATAGTCTTTTGTGGCATGCATGTAAAATCAGGCCCTGTATTGAATCCCATTCCAAAAAGCTACATTAAAACACTAATTAGACTGCAAAAATCAAACTCTCAAAAGTTAGGAAATAACTGTAAATGTCATATCCTTGCAACCTTAATTCTCATTCCCTTGTGAATCCATCCTGTGCACTGAGTGAGGCAGAGGTCCTGGGGAGAAAATAGCATGTGATCATATAGTTAAAGACTTTATCACAATGCATACCAGCATGCACTCTTGCACTTGTACTAGTGCAAAGATCTTGCTCCAAATTTTGCCAGGTCCTTTCAGTGTGAGCCCAAGTGCTGACATATCGACCAAATCAGAAACTTTTTAGGTGTCAATATATGCTGTGTGAAACAAGAGGTTAAATTATTCATGCAGCTCAGCGAGAAGCCGAAGAATAAGGACAGGGTTTATTGTCGACCACTGAACAGTGAAATCTGAGTGCCATTGATGACAATGTCCGTTAAGGAGTGGATGCATCCTGCCAAACAGAATGTGAAGGAAGACTTTTCCAGGTATCAGTATCAATGAGATCAACCTGTAGTTGGCACACATGATGCAAAATCCTTTACAATGTGTCTGGACAATTTCCATTCTTCTGGTACTTTGCCTGATGACCACACTTCTAAGAACAGCTGATGCAAGCTGAAGTTCACTAGTTCCAAGGCACTTTTGAGCAGCTCAAGTGGAGTACCATCAGGTCCAACATAATATCCATTCCACAAATTTTTCATGGCCTCTCATACTTCTTCAAATGAAAGGATTGCTGTTTGTCCCTGGGTCTTCAGCATGTGGTTTCCCAGGTCACGTAGTTCTGGACAGTCGCTATCAGGTGCATAGTTCAATACCCTTTCATAATGAGTTTCAGATCTATCCAGGACATCATCCATCAATGAGACCAGGGAGAACAATCTGGTTTCATGATGCGGATGTCAGAAGGCTGTTTATGGCTGCTGACTAGGCTCTGGAGAAAGGATTCAGATTATTTTGTTTTAGGCCATCCTCTGCTTTGTTGGCCAAGGAGTTTAGGATCTTATGGTCACATTTTGCCATGTCCTGGAAAATGCCTTTCAGCCATTTATGCCACATTTCTACACAAACTCAGATGTGCAACAGGGATGCTTTCTTGCTTCAGCACTATTCTGTCAAGCTATTGATTGGATATTAGGACTTGTCATTCCATATTTCTGACTCAAGCTTGGTCAAGAAGTGTTCACTGACCAAGACTACACTGATAACACTGCCTTGCATGTGGAGAAGTCAGAGAATTTCATCCCTGCCCTCCAATGTTGCTAAGATTCTGCCCACATAATGGGGTTGAATGTCTACATCGCAGAAGAGCGGTGTCCGGAATCTTAGAGCTGGGCCACCAAAACTCCCAGTACAGGTGGGGTCAAATACTGTAGAGAATATTGATAAATTGATCTTTGTAGGCATCAAGCAGCATTTAGATTTTTACAGCAAACTGGACATTTCTCAATGTCTATGTCTTGCTGCCTATTGCATGAAGTCCATATCTCACTTATGGATGCAAAAATGTCTTTGAGCTGAGACAAATTTTGGGATATAACAAACCTGATCCATCTTACAGGCAGACTTGGAGCAGCTGGAGGCATTCCACATGTGCTATCAGCACCAAATCCTCAGCATGAAGTGGTTTGACTTTTTGTGAACCATCATAATCTTGCAGAGACGCCTTTCTTCAATCATTCCTTATATTCAAAAGTAGCTTTGTATGCTCTTTGACCATGTAACAAGATGGACAAAAACACCCCAGTATACTGTGCACTCTCTCTCTCTCTCAACTGACTTGCAAATGGGTACATTCCATGACCCTGTCAGCAGCCATGGATTTGAAGGACTGAACCAGATCTGGTAAGTTCAATGTGTGGTGTCTGACATGACACAATCAACCATGGTCATTCATCTGGTGCAATGGTCTTCCGTAAACTATGTGAGTTTGATAATATGTGCACTCTGCCCTTCCACAGACTCGATCTTAACATAAGATTTTGTCTGGGAATTTTACCTTTAGGAATCATTCAAATAAAGCTGGATCTAGCAAATCTCTGTTCATGGGATCATTGACTAGACATCTGTCCCCTTGACAAGCCATTAAGGTTAAGGTTTGTGAAATTTAGCCCGTATTCACATATTTACACAAAGTAGTTTGATATTTGTTTTTGCAATATGCACAATAGTCAAAGATTCTTTATGTAATTATAAAAATACACACAGCAAATGAAACATACTCGTATGCTCTTAACCTAGCTGTCTTGAAAAGAAGAAGTGACAGTGGGCACTTATTGATGAACAGCATATTTAAAACTATTTTCACATTTTTAACTACCTATTACACTCCTTGATAGCTACTCTCATGCTCTGTTACGCTATATAGAAGCATTTATAAGAATTACAGGAACACTCTGTTAAGGAAGAACTTTATGAATCTTCAAGATCATGTGGCTTCCAACTACAAAGGGCAAATTAGTGCTAGCTTGGCTTGTTTTTTGACAGAAGTGTATATTTCAGAAGGCTCTATTTCAAAGTGAACTTTTTGGCTTGTGAATATCTTATTTATTATGTTTACATAAAATCTCTAACCCACAAGGACTTAGTAAATATCTGCAATTGCTGTTCACTGTGTGACACATTTTGTTGCACTGTGACTAAACTGCATCATTCTAGCAGCAAGTAATTTTCTGCTTCATAATTGATTGCTCCCTATTATTTTGGATACATATTTTGTAGGATCTAACCTTCTTCTTGTTGTTGCTAGGAGTCAGGGTTTTTTTTCCAGTTAGGCAGAACTGCAGCAGCTTTTCTACATCTAGTGTGACAGTGACATCTACAGTAATAACCTCTTAAATTCATATTACAGGTTACTATGGTCTCTTTAGAATATCAGGACAGGTCACTTCAGAAATACATTTGGTTATCAATTTTTGGCTCTGGTTCTTCACCATGTTAACTTGCCTGTATGTTTTATATCACTATCTTTTTATTCTTCTTCTACTTTGTATCTCTAAAATATTGAGCCATCTAGAGTAGGAATTGTCTGTAACCCATGGGCTTTTGGTTGCTACCACAGTAACATGAATGTTTACTACTACTAATGATGCTGTCCCTTGGCCAAGAGGTATCAGATCTTACGGTCTTGCAGATCTACTGATGAAAAGCAATATAAGAGAGATATGGAGGTCATATGATTACAGGTCAGTTTCCCATTAGAGGAGAAATCAGTGACTTGATGTATGGGTATAGTCGTAGTATGACTTGTTTATTTACACGTATATCCCATTCTTAAACAGAGGTGGTCACAGACAGTACACTGGCAATGTCCCTTTTCTGGAATCTCAGCACAAACATCCAGAACCCTACAGTATTTTCTTCCAAGCCTGAAAACTTGCTCACATGCTAAGAAAAGGAACTTAGAAGACTCTGGGTAACAGTGAAATCTGTTGACTCCATTTATTATTGCTACAGCAGTCAGCTACACTGAGGGATACTTGACCCATATTGAACATAACCCTTCTGTGTTGTGCTGTAAGCAGGAGACAGTTTGACTATGTTTTGGAAAGGTGATCCAAAATTTTAGGCTGTCTTGTTTGCATCTTTTCCTCTTATTGGCCTCTTTTTGTTCGTAGCTGATGGACAGACTACTTCTCCAACCAACAATGTTAGAATAAGCTTTGTGCGTGTGCACACCCACTCTCATCCAAACTGAACTGGGAATCTCTCATCATTAGCTGAAAATGGCATTTGGTTTCATATCCAAAGAGGCTCATCACAGCTTGAACAATGAATAAAAGAAGATTGCACATGACTGCAATGAAGAGGAGTTCATCTATTGAATAATGTAATTGATTTTTAATAAACAAAAGATACATGAACAATGTAGTTAGAGAGAACTATATCAAGAACCCATATTTCTTTGTGCCTTGTGATTTATTTTCAAGTTTGCAAGAGGAATTTGATCATTTCAATGCTGAAGCTCTTTTTGACCTTGTGGTTTTATTGTGTATTTAAATGATTGTATCATAAAACCCGTAATACGAAAGATGGTCTAAGTGAGCTGCCCCTGTTTAGACTCTTTAAGGGAGTATTTAATAGATTAAAATTCTTGTTCCATTTTCATATCAAACATCATTCATCAAAATTTAACTATGTGAAATGAAGGACCGTTTTACAAAATAACGTCTTGATACTAGTATCTTTTGCATCTGGAGGTCTGAATTTGTTCGTATTTAATCCAGTTCACTATGCCATACACAAATTGCACAATGGATGGACCTTACTGGAACAGCCATTCACAGCTCCTCTTCTGGGTCAAATTCACCCTGCTCACTGTATGGGCATTTTGTGGTCTATAATGTTGCCAGTTTTCAGATTTGTAGATGTGCCGCGTGAGTGGCATGGCAGCCTCCCCCACTGTGCTATAGTAGGATGTAGGGGGAGTAATCACCTTGTCCTTAGAGACCTACTTTCTGTACATCAGGAACGTCCACAAGGCATATCTAATTTGTCATTAAAGCCTCAACCCCATGGAATGTTTCTTTACTTGAGGTCTTTTCCTTGGAAATATATTTTAGGATATTTTCTCTTTTTGGAATGAGATAGAAAGGGCAAGAACTTGTCAGGAACCAGCTGAGCATATCTCATTTTTTTTTTGTTTCACAGCACAGGTCATTACAAAGAGGAATGATGACAAAAGGCCTGATCCAAAGCCTGGTGAAGTAAGTAGAAGTCTTTCTTTTGGCATCAATGGGCTTTGGATCAGGCCTATAAATAATATAATATTATGAGGAAAAAGTCAGATGGTGGAATAAATCTTAGAGAAAAAGCTATTTTTGCTTATTCCTTTTGCAATTATTTCTTGTTTTCTATTCTATTCTGTTCTTTACAGATCCTCATACCCTTCATCACCATAGTATTCGAGCCTCTTCTAGTACTGCATTAAGCAATGTGACTAACATCCATCACATCTTTTTCTCTCATCCTCTGGGTTGTCTTCCATCTTGTTATTTAGGCCAAGGATCTGGTCCAGGATATGACGAGCTGTGTGGGTTGGACCAGAGATGACATGTGAAAGTCCTAGGAAGGATATGAATTTTAGAATTTTGCATCTGTGGCCTTGTTGATGTGTGTTGAAATCTCCCAGGTTCAGAATTCTAGACTATTTCACCACCTTCACCAGCCAGGTAAGCTCCTTTTTTTTTTTTAATTCTGTCATCGGTGCTAGTAAATAAGTAGAAAATCTGTTCTCTTGGCTCTGGCACATCTCTTGCATTTGATGTTTGCAGAGAAGCTTAATGCAGTTCTCCCTGCCTTCTGGTCCTGTCTGGGTCTGTGATGTACCAAGACACTATGGGGACAAGATGGCCAGCACAGGGTCCACAGTGTCATCCTGCCAGGTCTTGGAGATGAGAATTATAAGTGGCTTCACCACTGATGAGGTTGTGTACTGTTACCTGTTTGTTGGTGATAGATCTTGCATTGATCCGTATCAACTTCAGATCATGTTGTTTTGTGCTGTCTGTTTCTGGCCCATGTTGAGATGGAGTTCGTTTTTAGTAAACAGGAGCTGGATGTCTGGAGTCTGGATGCTTATAACTATTTTCTGTTTTTTTGGACAGTTCCTCACAATTTGAATTGTGCTAGATGATGAAGTTGATTGTACCATGGGACAGTCCAAGTGGAGGAATGATTGGCTGATGTGCCAGATGACATGAGAAAGGCAAGTCTGTTGGTTACCTTTTGGCATAGTAACATGGATGAGTCTTTGGAGCTGGAGCAGTGTGATTCTGGAGTAGTAATGTGGGTGCTGGAAGCATAGTGGCGTTATAGCAGTGTAAACAGTAATAATAGGGATGATAACAGGTAGAGTGAAGACCGAGAGAGCGAGTAAGAGTCAATGGCATCAGATGTCCATTTCCGTGAAATAAGCTGTCCGTTGTCATGACACCCTGAATATTCTAACCTGCTTTGGGAGAGGAGAGAGGAAGGGAAATTACACTGACTATTTAGTTTTGTCTAAATTAGTGCTGTGATGTGGCCTTCTGGCCAGGAGGTGGTGGTGAAGCTAGAAGGAGTTGCTCGAATGACATTAAAGGAACTACAGCGAAAGCTTCTTGGGCACAGAAATGAATGACCTGGAGAGGCAGATTTGCAGTTTTCTTGCTCAGAAATCCCCCAGCTGTTTGTTTCTATGGAGATTAGGGTAATGCGAGTTTCTCTATATTTGTTGCAAACAAACAAGATTGCACCAAAGAATTGACCTGAGTTGAATCATCATTTGTTTGTTTTTTCCATCATAATGGAAACAACCTGTCAAGGCCCTGAGTATTGGTTGGCTGCTCAGGCCAAAGGGGTGACAATATAAATATTTAACAGGGCAAGAATGCAAATTCATTTGGAGCCACATAATAAAGAAGGAAAGTAAAATAAGCTACTGCTGCTACTCCTAGAGTGGAGGATTTGTATAAGAAAGGTCTGGGAGTCAGAAGTCAGAAGTCCCTTATGAAAAGAAAATGTCATAAAACTCTACAATATGATGTGAGGCAAAGTCTATTGCATGCTGAGTCCCCAATTTTCATCTTGGAAAGCAATGTTCACTGTGTGAGCACCTCCCCTCATATGCAGGGATTTGAGAAATCCTTTAAAATGGGAGCAGTGATTATGCCCTTTGATAAAGGTGTATTAATAATAAGCAATAGCCATTATATGACTTCACTAAAATGGATTTCATCAGACTGCCATAGAATGTGATGATTAAGAGGGAAATAATGTTGTTGCTGAAGAAGGAAAAACTATTAGCAGAATCCATGATTAAAGAGAAATGATTGCATCAGACTGCTTAGAAGGAAGAATCTGCTCAATAATTAAAATGGAAGTACACTGGCTTCTTTTACCCCAATTTATCCATGTCCTCAAACACCTACTGCTCTAGAGGGAAGTAACTTATTGATCTGCATGAAGATTATTATATAATCAAAAAGATTATCATATGAACAAAACCAGTTGGTGGCTTCAGACTTGTTGCCATTTTTACAAACCAAAAGATCAAACCAGTTTGGTACAAGGTGGTTTCCACTCAAGAGAGATCCTGGATTGGAATAACGAGGATGTGGCTTGTCAGACATAAAATGCATTGGTAGTTTGTATGGATGGCTGCACAGTGCTGTTGCATTCCTGGTTCTAACCTATGCTACTAGTTCATTTTACCATGCAATAAATATTGATTCACACATAAGAGTAAACCTTTTAAACTGAATGATTGTGAAATTATGATGGGCCAACCCCCCTTCTCAGGTCTACATCTTTTATGATGCACCATAACCCATTTGCTGCATCATGTTAGTCACATAATTGCAGATGCAACATGGGACATGCAGTCTGGTCTAGGTAGTTTCGCCCAATAGGCAAGAATGAGGGCATAAAGTATATGAAGTACAATTTCCATGACTCAGTGTTGAACTGGTGCACAGGACAATCTTTGGGGATTTTTTATATGCAAAAAAAGCAGGTATTTCAACAAATAATTCAGAATTTCCCACATGATGGAAATATTTGATTTTGTTTAGGTCTACCTTAGGTAAAATTTTCAAAAGCATCTAAGTCACTAAACTCAAGGACACACCGAAAGGCTGGGGCAGCTGGAATTGAAACTCAACCTCCTAAATACAGTCCAGTGCTTTAACCACAAGGACCTCCTTGTTGTTGATAATACTTACTTCACAGTCATGGTCCAGGACCCCACTGTGCTAGCTGCCGCACAAATACAGAACAAAAAGATAGTCCCTACCCCAAAAGAGCTCAAAGTATAAGATGAGAGACAACAGATGGATATAGCCAGACAAATGGGGGAATACAAAGAAATATTGAAACAGTATTGGTCAGCATGAGAGGCTATGGTCTGACCACACCGGCAGCCTAACTGTTAAATTTTTTGTAAGCAATGTAGCAAAGGAAGGATTAAGAAAGCTTTAAGGAAGAATTTGAAGTCAGGTAAAGAGTTAGTTTTGCAGATGTTCATTTTTGGGAGAAGCTCCCCATAAAGAGGAGCATGGGAGAAACAATGAGAGCACTTGTTCGAAAATTTAACAATGCTTGACTATGAAAGATTATTTTCCAGTGCAGGATTGTCTGATATGTTTTATGTATGTGTCACCTGCATTTACACAGTGTGACTATCTGTTTCTTCTAATGGCTGTATCTCATAGTGGTTTGAGTTTGCTGCAACCCTTCAGCTGACAGAACTGGCCTTTTTAGTCAAGACAGTAGAGGCTTGCGGTTTTAGATCAAGAGGTTCTAGGTATAATCCCCATTGTGAACAGCCCACCAATGGATATTGTGTTACCTACTCATTCAGAGAGAGGCAAATTCTGCCTCCCTGCTAGAACCCTGGGCAGCAGCAACCTGTGTAGTTTTGTTGCATGATGGCAGTATTTAAGAACAGCTCCTTCCATAGCAAAGCATAGAGGTATATATTATATGTAGGGGAGGGAGAAGGCTGGACTGTTTGTTTCTAGAAAGTTTCATCGATTCTCCACTCAAAAACAGAGAACACCAAAGCTACTCTGCCATTGTAGCCTGGGATGGTGGGAGGGAAGGTTAGTTTTCCCTCCTCTTCCCCATTCATCTGCACAGTCTGGCTACTTTGGTTGGATACTCTGCTCCGGATTTCACCTAAACTTACTTAATGATTATATTTCTATAGTATTTTCTTCCATGCTGAACATTACTACTGTGTGGTAGTCATTAGTCAGAGGGGTATACGGTTTTGGTAAATGGCCTCTTAAAACATAAGAAGAGAGAACTGACACAGCAAATTAATTCTCAATTAGTCCCTTAATTGCCTACAGCTAATAAGATCAGAATAGGTCAACAATGAAATGGTCCTGGCAAATTAATAGCCGAGAAGGTTTGGAAAGAAAGTCTGCTGAGCAGAGCGTAAAATGAGGTGGTTTGTTCAGCTAAATTCACTCTTCAGAATTACAAGGTGGATTTTTTTCTCATGTAGATGTAATAGGTTATTTCATCAAAATTTTGTTATGCAAAAGAGCAAATGACTTAAAATGTACTGGGACCTGAATATCTGTGTGGACCTCAGGCACACAGTCATCAACACATAAATCAGATTCTCTGCTGTCTCAAGATCCACGCAGCATAGCAGAGGAAGGGGGATGCTCTAAACTCTGCCCTCCCCCAGTGAATTGTATGCCAGACGGGGGTTGCTGGAGTGCAGCAATCTCTGACCTACTCCTGCATTATCTTTCGCACACACTCTGTGCTGGGGCCACCTGTAGGACTGGTGCAGGAGCTGGGTATGTTAATTTACCATTCCCTCATATCAGGGGCATTCTAGACTGGCCAGACCCAGATGCTTTCTGGCACCCTCACTGTGCCTGAGTAGCACAAAGGGGCAGAAAGCACACAAAAAATCAGTCTTACATTCTATATTGCTTTTAAAAACATCTGGTAAGGATAAAACCTCGTGCATAAGCAAACAGGTTCTGGAAAGAGAGAGAAGGACCAAATGCTAACAAAAGTCAACCAAGAAACTGATGTTTTGATAGAAAATGCATTTTTTTGGGGGGTCCTAAACATTGGTGCAGAAAATGTCCATTTTTTACTAAACTTGTCAGTGTTAATCAAAAAACGTATTTCTTCCCTCCCCTCCTCCAAATTTCCTTACTAAAACCTGAAATATAGAGGAATGATTTAAACAACCAAAAAAAAAAAAAACATTTACAAATATTTTGCAGGGTAAAAAATTTCCCAGTGAGCCCTAATAAATGCTTCCCTTCCTTTTCCAAAATGGGATTGTTTTGGTGGAAATCTGTCTTGGGTCTCAGAAGGGTCTTACAATCTCTCTTGATACTTTCTTCAAATCTTATGAGCTATGGTGCTACCTAGTCTTGGGTGTTTGACATGAGTCTTGGGCTTTTGAAAGAACTGTCAGAGTTTTTAGGACTGCTCCCTAAATCTCAAGGTTCTAGATTTTGTTCTGGCTATGAGTATCCGTTGTCATGACTGTGAGAGCTGCAGTTTTGGAAGTGAAAGCTGATTCAGTCTTCCGTATAAAAAATGTGTATAGTGCTTACATTTTATGTGCAGTATGCATGAGCGGGATATGCACACAACTGCATGAAAAAGTATGCAATTGCACAAATTGGGAAATTGTATGTGCAGAGACAGATTTGTAGGGAATCTTCCTATTTTGCGGAATGGAAGAGTTTTAGTCCAATTCATAACAATGTGCGCTCACAAACACAGACACCCACCATTACTAGAATATTGCTTTTAGTGTAAGATTACAATAAAATTGAAACCTAGAACTTTTCAGAGTGGAATATAGTTGTAGGGAATATTTATATCAGAACATTAGATGTCTGCATCATAGGGGGAAAAGATTTAGGACATCAGTCATGATAAATACATGTCACAAAACAAAAGGTTCAAGCATAATGATAGTACTAATTGGAATATCACACTATACTACAGAAACAGTACAATGTGTATGGCAATATTGCTTAAATGGAAGAGGTATTGATTGTATTTTTGTATATACATGAAACCTTCCTAACAATGAAAAATATCTTGCTAAATGAGCAGACCCATTAACTTCAATATGCTGCTTGTAGTGTAAGATAATACGGAGCATTAGTAATGGTGGTAAATCTGGCCCACAGACAACATTAATAAAACTCCAGTTTGATGGCTTTCACGTGTCATGGACGCTTTAGCTTGGGATTTTCAAACAAGGCTAATGGAATTAGATGCTCAACTCCCATTTAATTTCTTTGCAAGCTAAGCATCTAACTCCTTCAGGATTTAGAAAATCCCACGCTTGCATAATAGTAGGATTTTCTATTAACTCCAGTATCTCCTGGTGGGAGGAAGAGGTTTAGTGGTAAAACAAAGCAGCATGATAATCAGCATAATTTATTAAAGATCTCCTCTAAAAGAGAAATAAACCAAATGATAGACAAATTTAGCTTGTTTCAGAAAGGCCTAAAACATTGTTTTCAACAATAGTGTTCTGCTGTGAAATCTTTGACAGAATTGTGTTAAGGAAAGGATGACCGTAGTTTTGGTGGACATGAGTAATAAAATACCAGAAAAATATTGATATTTAAATATTGGCAATAATATTGGTTTAAGGCTATTGCCCTATAGACAAAATAGAAAACACGTTAAACTCAAACCTTGTGTAAACCTTGTGTAGAACATTAAAGTATTGAAATCAACATGCTTTTTGATTGTCTTTATAACTCTGAGATAAACTAATATGCATATAAAATATATTGTAGGCATCAAAAGTTTTAAAAAATATTTAAATTGAACAGGAGTGTTAAAAGGGTTTCATTCAAAATGAGATATTTGCTGTCCAAAAGTCACAGTGATTCTAAAATAAACCAATTAATTCATATACAAGGGTGCAACATAACCAGATCTATATAGAAACTAACGTAATAACAAGTAGACAGAAATTTAACCTTGGAAAGGGAAAGCAAAAAACTTTTACATCATAAGCTTTATATGTTGTTTAATTGTTTTGTAATCTTCCACGTGAATAAAGCTAAATGTACTTCTCGCACTGCACAATGTATGTCATTGTGTGATTATGCATTGTGTTCAAGGCTGGTTCTAGGGAAAGGTGAGTGGGGCAGTTGCCCTGGGTGCCGACATCCAGGGAGCATTGTGCCTCTAGGTGTTTTTTCCTGTTTCTACCAGTGATCAGTTGTCTATGCACTTTAACTGCTGGGCATTTGGGGGCACAAAAATGTTTTCCACCCTGACTGGCCAAAAATTGGGGGCCACTCCTGATTGTTTTATTCAGATTAATGCTATCGATCCACTTTGTCTCATTATTTGACCTTGTTCAAGTACCTGTTCTGCAGGAATTTGAGACCTGATCCAACTTCAGGGAAAGTCAATGGAAATATGCCCATTGATTTTTTTTTTGAACATCAGATCCACACTTCCATATTTACTGTTGTGAGTGGTCCCTCTCGCCTTCCCATTAATTAGTTTACCTTCTCTTTACAATTCATTATTTTGTACACCATTATCATAAATGCTCTTTCCTCTAAACGAAGCAGACCTAGGTTGTGATTTTTCAAAAGCACATAAGATTGTTAAGTACTCAACTACCATCCTGGACAAGATTCTTCATTGGCCTGCACCTTTTCTAACCATTTACATCCTTGCAAAATGGTTGCAAAACATTGAAGTCTGATTGAGTAGCCTTTATGTCCACTTTGCACTCTTGCCTTTTGCATAGTTTCTTGGTTTATTAGAAATTACCCCATGACAAAAGATCAAAATGAAACAGTTTTCTTCTTTATTTCATGCTTCATCACTGTATTATCATTGAATATATTTTCTCAGTTTCAGAGCTATTAATTCAGAGAATCTTGCATTGTGAAGTACACCTAAAAATCTTATTAACAATAATTCCCTTCATATATTTGGAACAAAGCAAATGCCATGCACTGGATGAGGTCATTTGTCCAGCTAAAATAGCATTCCGCTACAAGCACATGCCTGTTGCTTTACAGTAATATAAATGATACATACTAAGCACCTGGTGAGAGATCTATTCAATTGCGTCTTGATGTTTCTTGATACAGACAGCTGATCTTTTTGCAACCTCTAGCATGAGATTTGATTGCCCATATCGTTACCTTTGCTTCTGTAATGTCAATCTAGCCATGGTGTCGGAGTTAATGAATCCTCTGCAGGGAAATTAACCCAAGAAAGTTAGTGAAACCAGGGAAAAGTTAGTAACACTAGGGACACAGAGGTGAAAAACAGAATCAAATGATTTAGGTTTATTAGATCTTATGATCAAATTAAAATAGTACTAATCCTATCTAAAGGGCTTGAAGAATTCAACACTGTAAAAATTAGGTTTACATATATATTACACAGCTTAATCCTTTACCTCCAGTTCAGAGAAAGGGTCCTAGTTCTCAATCATAATAGTGGATTTTTCAAACACTTCAAATGAGATTAGCACTATTTTAATTTGATCATTTAACCCAATAAACGTAGGTTATTAGGTTTGATTCTGCTCTATTTCAGTTTGTCACGTGTATAGGCATTGTTGTAGTGAGAATAACCTTCCAAATGTTCATGGGCAGAGAGACAGCTCCAGGATCTCTCAGGTGGCTCATAGTTTTCCAAGAGTGAAATTGGACTAATCGCTTACATTGATAAAAACTAAAACTGGAAGTGTATGTTTTTATTTTGCTGGTAACTAACTCAGCATAAGAGGCAGGCACTTAAGGTATTCACAGATAGGGAGGTCTAAACCATAGATGCTTGGGGAGAAGTGCTATGGAAGTAGCTAACCCCAGAGTTTCACAGACAGGAGTCTCTTGGGTTAGGAGGGAAGAAAGAGACCCCATTTTTCCTTCTAGTAAGCCAGAGGCAAATGGAGAACAACTTGAGATTTCAGTCACCGACTAGTCAGGTGCTGACATGAACTATGAAACCCCTGAAGAAATTATTGGGACAGCAACATATATTGGTAGAAATACTCGTCGTTGTTGTTTTCCTCTTGTTTAAAAAAAAATCTATTTTAAAGCTGGATGAATGTTGAAAAATTTCTCATGAATGTTCACTTAAATTTCAAAATGAATTTGCCTAGCTATGTTCACAACCCTTGTGTTCACTGTCTGAGAACATTTAGATCAAATCTGATGTGCATACATGCTGATAGAATGTACATTTAAAGCTGCATCCTTGGGTAAATATACTTGAAGTGATGTTTTATTTTACAATCAGTAAGTGCTGTAATTTGGGGGAGAATACATAATGAAGTGCTTGAAACCCTTGCTTTAAATGCAAAAGTCGGTTCAGTCTTAATTAGGGAGGTGGAATTGGCACTTCCAAATTATTAATGGATTTGGTATTTTAGCTGAGCCCATTGCTGACAAATGTACAAATTACTTGATTTCTTAACTTTCTGGTTGTGGTGATCTGCACAGGAAGAAACATATATACAGTATCTATTCTGGATCAAAAAACTGAACTCTCTCTTGGCAAATATGAATGTTTAATTCATTCTAGAAAGCTAATTGATAGCCTGAACCAAAAGAAATAGAGATCAAAGAATGACAAACACAGATTTGGACTGTCCCCAGGTTTTTTCCAATTCTCATTAAAACAACAACAGTTAATTCTGTTCTGAAAAGGCTTTGTGTGCCCATTATGTAGCACTTACTCAGATATTTTCCTTCTTCTTGATCCTTCCTGATGCCTGGCAATTGGCAGCATGCTCTGTGCACAGCAAGGAATCACGTGTAGATAAAAGAGAAGATTTTTATTTTTCTTCTCAAAGTGCTTGTGCTATCTAGCTTCTCTAAGCTGACAGAAGTGGTTTTTCCCACGTTCAGAAAACACAAAGGTGACACCATTGTTACAAATGCATGTTCGCTATTTAGACGAAACTCTGAGAAGGAAACAATACTTTTATTTTGATCCACATGAATGAACTTCCCAGACTCTGGGGTTTACTATTTAATTGAACTCGTCTAGCTGGGGTAGGTTTTTATATCCTGGCCATTATGTTATGTAACAAACTCACAATGAAATCTACTAAAATCACAGGACTTTATCTGGTTTCTCATCAAAATGAGACCAAATTGCAAATTTCACATTATTTTGATTACAGATAGCCTAAAACAAGGAACTTTTTATTTGTTAGCCCCTCCACCCCATTTCCCCCAAACCTTGTGGTATTCAGATAGAATGGGATTTGATTTTGCATCACTTGATTTTTTCATTTCATAAAGCTAAAATCTGATGAGATTTTGCAAAACTGAAATAATCCCTCTTCTCCCCCTTCATTTTTGTGCATCTCTAATTTTGTAGAAAAATCATAAACTTCTCCAGATTTACTTGAAAGATTTGTGAACATTGGCAAACCTTTCAGATAGCGTAGTCTGAATGTGTGACAAAAGCTTAACCCCAGATGACGCTCAAATTTTTGCAACTCTCTAATCATTATTAAAAGCAATATCCGTGTTTGTGGGAAAGTAATGGAGAGTGTCAACACAATTCAGAATGAAATTCACAAAGGTATTTAGCAGACAAGACACTCCGCAAAGTTTTCTTGGTTTTGATCTCATATGTAAATATTTTATTATTGTTAGTAAATATTTATTTTATGATAGTGCATGAAGGTCCTTAGTTCAAACACAGAAAAAACAAACCTTGCACTCAGATTAGATAGTATTCACTAGTAACTTATTTTTTCCCAAATTGTTCATTTGTTAATTTATGTTCTCCATGGTGATTAAAATCCTTTTGATTAAACATTAGACTATCTTGCTTACACTTCAGATAAAAAGTTTAGTTTTTAAGGATTTTGAATACTAACCAGGTAGACTGAAATTCTAGGCCATTTAAGTGTGCAGTATGAATATAATTCAATGTAATCTCAATGTTCTTCCTGTGCATGAGAAATCAATTTTTCCCTTCTCCCTTTCTGAAACAGAAATGATACTTTTTTTCACCTCCTGCTGACCCTGATTTTTTTTTTTATTTTAAAACAATTACTATGACAATGGAAAAAATCTCCAATAAACTTTTATTGAGTTCACTTTCTAATACACCGTAGCAAGGACAAGTTTATAACAGAAAATGGGGCCAGATGTTTTCGAAATAATCTTCCATGTAAATGGGCAAAGAGACAGTTAAAGCTTCTGAATTATTTACTGATTGATTAAAATAAAATACTCAGTTTTTGCAGAACAGTTGTGAGGTGCAGCACAGTCTTCCAGCAGCACCAACAAATGTTCCTTTGCCTTAGTTCATACTTTCTGCAGCTTGTCAGTGAACAAAAACATTCATTAAATGAGATTTGTGTCATAGACCAGCTCCGGCTTAAGCAATCAGAACTTGTCGCATCTTTAAACATGTACATCTTACCCAGGTGACCTTCTAGCAATATAGTGAGAGGGTCATAATGTACTGGAATTTAAAGAACCAACATTTCTTCCTGGGTAATTTTATATTACTTATATAATCAAATATCCTATTTATATATTTGCTTACATACCATGTAACCCCTGTTTCTCTTTGGTCATTCTTTATTACTAGGGGCATTTGCCTTTAAACGATATATTTTATTTCTTAAGGATTCATTTGCTCCCAGCCCCTACATAGCTACACAATGCAGAAGGAAGAAGAGGGAAAATACATCTTCCTCCCACCCCCTTTTTTTGCACCCATGTGCAATTATTCAAGGGCTCCAGAAGTCAAGACTAGAACAACTACTGGTGTTTTACTGGTGTAATGACTGTCATCTCTGTTGTTATGTGGGATTGAACCCAGGGCCCTGTAGAACTAAAGTACAGGTCTCTACAGCTTGAGTCTAAAAGGTTTAGTGCAAAGATTTTCCAAACCTGGTGCTTAAATTGAGACTGCTAAATAAGTGGGCTGAGTTTTCAAAAGTGCTGAGCTACCCAACAGCTCTTTCTGACTTGAATGGGAGGTACTGAGTTTTCCAGCTGCAAATTCTGGCTCTTGTATGTAGGTGTTAAATTGCTTGTACCTGCAAAGTTCTGTACGTGTATGCAATTTTGCACTTATTCTAAAGATGGGAGACTTATCATTTACTCCATAGAGTCAACCGAAGCAATAAAACTCTCATAGATACTCACCTTTATATAAAGGAGGTGCAAAATGTTCTCAAAAGTTAGCACAATTTGAACAAGAACAAAAATGACCCTTGAATGCTACAACTTCTTCATGATCAAGTTTAATTGTCCAGGGATCTACACAATTTCATAGTAGTAGCACAAAAATGCGTCTGAAGGTTCTGCACTGAAAGGGATAGCAGCTAAATTTTGCTGGCTTTATCTTCAAGGAAGCCTTCAAAGCATCTTCAAAAGTCTTTAAACAATTCATCAAAGCTCTGTAACTTGTGTTTCAGACTAGGCCCCTTTCTTAAGGGACTTTTCTAGATAGCATGTAGTGTCATTAATCAATTAATTCAATAAAGAGAAAATATATAGAGCTTGTCATTGTGTAAGTGGCTGTGAAGCAGCAAAGGCTTTATTTCAAAGAGTGATTTGGAACCAAACACATCTGTTATCTGTTTCTCACAGATAACAGGTTCAACATACCCAGTGATCTGTGGTGTGCCACAGAACAGTCAAGTCTAACACCTTCCCAGGCCAATAGGCTCTGGGAAAAAAAAGGGTTTTTGTTTTTTTTTTTCTTTAGAAATATCACCAGAGGTGAGGAAAAAAGCACAAATCCTGCTTCTGCTTAGTCTTCTGATTTATGAATATAACAGCTCCTGATTTTACACAGCTGTGTGTGTGTGCATGTGTGTGCGCATGCATACTCGCACGTGCTTGTGGAAATGGAGTCTCAATTTTTGGGCCAGATATTCAACTGGTATTACTTGGTGTAACTCCATTAATTGGCATAGAACCATGAAGTCTATATTGGCTGAACACTTTGGCTTTCTCTGTTTAGCCACTTATTCAGCATTGTGTTGCTGCTTCCTCCACTAATTTTTCCCACCAATGTCTCACCCTGAACTGGAAGGCCCATTT